>CM053813.1:39511562-40115625 GCA_028671895.1 Oenanthe sinensis | reverse complement strand
GTTTCATATTGCAACAAACATAACATATAAGTATATAACTAAGTTTGGAGGTAAAGAAATTCCCCAGTATATACTAAATAGCTTATTTGTATTAAGTAATGTTTCTATGCCAAGGCAGGGGCAGATTGAATTCCTGAATCTTTAAGAAGTTGTCTGTGATCTCTTTGTTGTCTTCTGCAGACCAGTCGTGGGGAATCAACTGGGGACTCAAGCACGGGGATGTCATCAATACCAGGAAATGCAAGTTTACTTGGGTATGTTATTTTGAAATCTAGTATCACCAAGTTTGGGTAAAAAGACCTGATGTTTCTTTCGACAGTAGCAAATGGACAAGAAGCATAATTTGCAATTTTTCATTGTGGTGTTATCTTCTTGCTTTAGCTTCTAACCGTCGACTATTCGAACCTACACCTTGGATCCCTTGTTAATGTTATCCAAGCCTAACAAAGCATGACCTTTAGTAACTGAATTAAAATTAACATATGCTCCCTACTGATATTAAGCACCTGGTGATCTAGCGTCTTAATCCCAATATTTTTCATATAGGTATTACTGAATACATACTTTATCATCCATTAGATGAGTTTTTAAGACGATTTATTGCTTTCGATGCATTCTTATGATTATTGATACTCATTATGAAAGAGCTAAAATTCTGAGCCTATCTTTAGTAAGCAATACATAAAAAAAACTCAGAATCCTGATGTAATTTATGCATCAGAAATTCAGAATGGACCCTGGCAGTGGGCTTTCATGAATAGTTTGTATGTCAACCAGACAGACAGACATAACTTGCAAATCCCCATCATTATGGAATGATATCAAAGTAGTTTATGAAACTTACAAGACATTCCTGTTTAACTTAAAAAACTGTAGTTACATTTAGTGTGCTAAGGAAGTACAATCTTGTAGTTGGCTATTTGTTCCTATGGCATCAATATTAGGTTCTTTCGTTAGTACTGACAAGAGTAACTATTTAGTAGAGTGACATCAATAGTTAAGTAAAATGATCTTCGGAAAGGCTTATGTACAACCTCACTGTTCCTCAGAAATATCATACATTTATATTGGACCTCATTGGCTTCAGATACATCATACTTCGAATTTGGTTTTCATTAATATGTCTGTTGTGCTTTCTGTAACTTATCGGAAACAGAAACTAGGGCCTCGTTTGGTTGGTCAACTTTTAAGTTACCTAGGAACTTGAACTTCCTTGTAATTAAGTTACATCATAAAGTTACAAGGTAATTAAAATGTTTGTGTTTGGTTTATTACTATGTAACTACAAGTTACATAGTTAATTTTGGCAAGTAATTAATATTTTTATATCGGATAGCTATGTAACTTGCGGTGACCATGGTGAACCTAGGTAACTAAGTTCCCGTGTTTTGTAATAACTACAAAAACCTTGGAACTTGGAGTTCCTTTGTCATGTTTAAAATTCATTAAACCAAACACATGCACCTAATTTATATCCAAGGAACTTCTAGTTACTTAGCTGAGTTACATCGAAACAAACGAGGCCTAAATATATTTTTTTTTATTTTTTATTTTTAGAAATAGGGATGTTCTATTAGAATATACCACCGTGGCTTCATATAATATACCTCTCCCTCTTTATCTTGAGCTTTCTGGTGACAACATAATTGTCTGTAGCCCTTTTTATATTTTATTTGTTTACAAAACTCAATCAACCGGTAATATTTGCCTTTGTTGTGTTTTGATGGCTACTTGTCCATCTAGAAATTAGTTACCTGAAGTTACTAATTCTAATATTTTGACATAATTCAATTTGAACTGTTAGACAGTCCTTCTGGGTGCAATTTTGACCAAAATTATCTTGCAATTTGTCAATGGTGTGTAAATACCTTGAAGCTATTTTGGAGAATGTCGACCTATAGATTTTATTTTATAATATTATTTAAAGCATGCATGCTAAGCGATTTTTCTTTTAAGGGAATGTTTAGTAGTCGGTACAATTCGTAATATCAGACTTGTGCTTTCATGATTTTACATTGAACTCTTAATCCTTGTTCTCCAAAGTTCAACAATTATGTTCACTATACAGGTGGGCCATGAGTTCCTTGACCCTCAAAGGCAAATCTTCTGAACAAACTCCACATGCAGCTGTCAACTCCATTGCACCTATTGCTACTGTTGCATCCAATGCCAGCTCAGGCAAGCATATTGCTCATTTATGTTTCTTTATGTCTGAATGTGGTGCATGCTATGTTTTATACTTAAAACAAAACTGTTTGGCAACGATAGCGTGAAACAGTGCTCTCCTCTTTCTACTTTCCCTTGTAATGTTGAGCAATGATGCTTAAAGACTTATTGTCTGAATTAGCCTACAGTGTTTTCTTTTAAAAAAACTTTAGTCCAACAGCATAGAGAAATGTTAATGAAGCAATCATGTTTATTAAATATCAACGGGATATGTGTGGTCATTGTAAGTGGGCGCAATGGTCTTGCCTTGTAGATATATTAGCACTATGTGGAACGCAACCTTAAATAATGGGAAGTTCTACAGGCAACGTTAAGCATTATTACATAAAAACTAGAATTTAAGCACAATTATGTAGATAAATAATGTAAAACTGTCGCCAACTAGGTAAAACAGGAAGAGAAAGAGACAGGACTAGTTTAACATTGTCATTATGATTACCTAGTTTAAAAAATGGGGAAGTATGCATCTTTCCTTGGTCGTTACTAGTTATATTGTAATACTAACATATTAGTAAAAATCAGACAAGTTGATATTCTAAATGTGTGAATATGCTAGACAATTATCACATTTGAACTATATATGCAAACATCAGACTGCTAATTTCTAGTTTAATATTCGCGTATGATAGTGCACCATCACTGAGATAATATGTCTTTTCATCACCATAGTGATAAATACTCCAAGCACGGGAACAGTCGATTTAAGTTCAGAAGCTTATATGGCTGATCAGCCTGCACCTGTGTCCCCAACATCAACTGATGGTTGGGGTGAAATAGAAAATGGAATTCACGAGGATAATGTGAGTGACAAAGATGGTTGGGATGATATTGAACCACTTGAGGATCCGAAGCCATCTGCAGTTCTTGCCACTATTCAAGCAGCTCAAAAGCGACCCGTCTCACAGCCAAAACAAGGTATGTTACTAAATAAAATCTCACTAGACATGTCAGAGCAGAAGTACAGGTCTTATATGTGGAGATATTTTTTTTACAGTTTAAGCTTTGACTGAAAAGGTTGGTCTAAGATCTACTAATTTAAAATGTATGTTGCGCAAATAAAAATTAAAAGAGGCGAAAAGAGGACGAATAACCAAAGTTGAAGCAGTTCAGCCTTATCCTTTGGTTGAAAAGCTTGGAAATTGTGCATAGATTGTGCATTATATGCTCTTTTGAGTTTTGTGCGAGTCTAAAGAAGGCATGATGGCCCTTGAATTATCGGACGATCTTGTTTGAGATTGTAGTTTGTATCAATGCGTATCATGTATTGCACATTGCATTGTATCTGTATGTGCTCATTTGTTTTTGGATCTTTGTTGCATTTAAAAATTAGCTTATGGATCTCTAAATTTATAGACAGATCATTTGAATTTTGACATATATACTTGATAGCAATTGCTTTTAAACAAAAACCATAGGGTATACACATACCATACTATGAGATGTCATCTCACTCATTTCACTTGGACTTGAGTTCTGACTTCTCACTCAACCTTTTGCTGGAGTACAAACTTTATTGCCAAGATTTGAAGTAACTATAATATAGTGGAAATGAATTATTATTGCTATAGCATCTTTACTTCTTTCATCTCTACTTGCTACTAAATATGAAGTTCACAGGTATCTAATGCAAGTCG
This sequence comes from Oenanthe sinensis, assembly GCA_028671895.1. Classification (NCBI taxonomy): domain Eukaryota; kingdom Viridiplantae; phylum Streptophyta; class Magnoliopsida; order Apiales; family Apiaceae; genus Oenanthe; species Oenanthe sinensis. The sequence continues at coordinate 40,111,765 of CM053813.1, read as the reverse complement.
TTTTATTGTGCAGTTCTAAATTCAAAATCCAAGATTACATCCAATGTTCTTAAACACGAGGATGATGACTTGTGGGGTTCCATAGCTGCCCCTGCTCCAAAATCCGTTAAACCGTCAACAGCAAAATCAACTGTTGCACCGGATGATGATGACCCATGGGCTGCTATTGCAGCTCCTCCACCTACCACGAGGGCTAAACCTTTAGCATCTGGGCGAGGACGGGGATCTAAACCTGTTGTATCAAAATTGGGTGCCCAAAGAATAAACCGGATATCGTCATCTGGGGTTTAAGGTGCCCAGTTTTTGTCAAATTAAGTGAATTATAGGAACCCTGTAAATTTTGCCTTGTGGGAATATGATTTAGAAGTTCATACAAAAAAGAACTGAGCTTTACGTGTCTCCATGAGTTGTATACTTCGATATACAACATTTGATTTGTAAAATTATTGTTTTTAGTTATGGTGTGAGCTATATCATTCTTTTTTATCTGTCAGCTTATAGGGGTCAGCAACACAAGATGAGGGTTAGGCTGACGAATGATCTTTAAATCTAATATTGATCTGTCTTAGCTCTAAATTTGAGTATCATTAGTAAATTCTTTGCTATTGTATTTTAGGCCGACGAATTATCTCTACTCTAATATTGATATGTCCTTGGCTGTAAATTTGAGTTTGCTTAGATTCTTAGAATACAAATTTCAATTGGTCAAGATTTTATTTTAATATTTTTTTGGACTGTTCATCTGTCTTTACTTGTAGAATAATAATTTGGACTATCCATACTTGCCTATTATACTATGCACTTTCGCGTCAGTTAAATTTTTTCTTGATAATTAGGAAACACACTACTTGCGTGAAATAATACTACTGTTAGCGCAAGATTTATAGTTTTTGACACTGAAACATAATGATGTTTGAAGTCATTCTAAATATTTTGATATAATTAAATAAATAATTAAGGTTAGTGTTTAGCTTTCACAAACAACTGGTATGGATTTCACATGCTGGGTCCTCGAGTCTGGATATGTGTAATGCCTACCAATGTTTGGCAATTTCCACTATTTGGGAACTCAAGAAAAGACAAATCTGATCAAAGTTGTTCACTTAACTACAGATTTGATGTCAAAATCAAAATGCCCAACTATGAAGATAGAGGCGTTTTCTAGCGAAACATGAAAAGAAATGTGACACGAAATTTGTGCCAAATAATTGTTTCTTTATGTATTGATGTTAATCATTTTATCAATTATCCCAAACATATGATGTTTTATTCTTTCCTTTGTATTTCAAAGTATATTGTAAATATATATATTTAAAATTAACATTTCTTTCTTTGTCAAAAAAAAAATATTTCTTAACATTTCCTTTTTGTATATAAATGTTATATTTATATTTATAAATTTAAATACATACTTCAAAATTCAAATATAGGGTTAGCACTTATTTCCATAGCTTTCAAAGTATTTTGTAAACATATTACATATGTACTTCAAAAAAGTAACGATTTACACTTACAGACCTGAGGTACTAATTTGGTTTCCATCTATACAAAGCCTTGCGTTAAAATACAAATTATCTTATTTTATAAATTCTACAAAATCATCAATTCGAAGCTCATCCGTGTCCGGGCTCTTGATTATTAGTATGTTTAATACGGAGTACAATCCTTATAGTGATTTCAAGTCTCTGTCGCTTCAATTCTTATATGATTTGTTGTAAACTCCTCTTTAATATTATACAGTATATATGTTCATTTCAGTAATTTGTACAATTATAATTGATAATTTATAAAATTAATAGAGTTAGTAGATCACTGGTTCGTAGTTAGCAATTGTATATTTGTATGCAAAACTTATCCATTTGCACTCTAATTTTCTATCTAAGTGCAATTTTGTATAGAAAGTGAGAGCTTTGTTACTAACTAAGGCTGAGTTGATATACAACCCTCTTTTCAAAATATGAGAGCAGGATTAGTGATTATACCTAATTAACTAATTTGTTACTGACTGACTGAATAGAATAGAATATAATTTTATTTATTTATTTATTTTTCTTTGTTGGGTAAAAAGAATTATATATGAGTATAGGAATTGAGAAATTGAAATCATTAAAAATTTGATAAACATGTGTAATGTGCAGCCTAGTCATGTCTTACCAAAGAATGTTCGAAAATAAAATGTGTCAGTGTGACCTTGTGATGTGGCATTGCCAACAAGGGAAATGAATTCTAACTTGTTGAATTATACATATTTGCCATAAATTTAACTATAATTTAAATTTATATTTAATTACATAATAAAATATGTAAAATCAGATTTTATATGTTTGAATTGATTTGGAAATTTTGTAGCATTCTTTTGAAGATTAATCAATCTTTCATCAGTATATAAGTATTCAATCAATTTTATTAGTATAAGAGTTGAAAAAATGGATGGTTGGAATTGGGCAGCCAACAAATTATGCAATTAACTAGGTAGTTAATCAAATGGGCTCACACGCAGATGATGATTCTTTCCTAAAAATGCAAACTAATTTGCAGTTGTAATTTAGTCAAAATTTCAAACCAAACCTGTATTATATAATACAAAAAGTCCGTAAATTATCTTACAAAAATGCAGTACGGTGCGTGAGTTTTTAGAATGAAAAATTCTAGAATCCAAAAATTATTTTTCAAAAATATTCCCAAAAAACAATTGTATAATTTTAATTGGTTATCAAAACAATAAATGAGATGGACCCCTTGTGCATTTAAATTAATACACGAATTAAAATTTTCTATTCTGTCACGTCATTACTGCAATGTCATTTTGGAAAAATATTTTGAGAATTTTGTTTGATTCTCTAGTATTACTCAGTTAGAATATATCAAATTTGTACGAAATTTGCCTAATTTAATATTATATTATTATTATTTTATACATATACATATATGTATATTATATTAATGTTCAATTATCACCAACATTTTAACCTTTTAAGGTGATATTAAACCTCTGCATTTAATTTAATTATTTTTATTATCTCGAACCGAGAAATTCTACATTTCACAAAACTTTTCTTAACATTTTAAGGTTTACATCTCCCTCGCCACCGTTTCCCTCCTCGTTTATCAACACAATCGGCGGGGCTTTTCACTAGTGGGACTTTCACCAATTTTTCCGGTGAAAAGCCCCAATTTTTTTTTAATTTGCTTTGTTTGTTTTTGTTTTCTTCAATAAACTTCCTTTTTAAGGAATGATTCCTATCCATTTGATTTGTTTGTTTTGTTTTTTAGATTTAAATCATCAGAATTTCAAATTTTTTTCATTTTCGATTCAAGCGAAACTTATTGAATTCGAGAGTAGACCGTTTATCTCTTATTTTGATTTCGTTTTTCAGATTTGAGTTTTTTTATTTGTAATTTCATTTTATTTGCTCTCCTTGGTGAGAGGGTGTTTGTTCTCTCCTTTAGTATGAGTGTTATTTATGATTTAGTGATGAAAGTTTGTATTGGATTGCATTTATGGTCGATAGCTGAAATTGGTTGTGGCGAAATGGATATTTGTAAATATATCATCTTCAACATATCGTTTGATTGTCTCAGTATGAAAACTGACAATTTGATCTATTTTATATTTATTTGACTCAAACATTTTTGTAGAAGACATATGATTTTCGTTTTTCATTATTGAATTAAATCCATTTTTCTTATAAAAAAAAGTTCCTATATCGTGAGTTATCGCTTTATTTTTTCCCTAATAAAGGGAATACCACAAATTAAAATATATATTATGCGTCACTCGAGTATTATTGGGGCTTTGCTCTTTCGAATTAGCTCAGTTCGAACTTCGTGTTGATACCAAATTAAATTATTATTATTTTGAATATAGTCTATAAATTAACAAGTAGCATCCGTTTTATAATAAATTTTGAATTGAGTTAGAATCGAACCAGAACCAAAAACGACGGCACATGATATATCCTTATTACTATGTTATCCAATCACGCTCGATACCAAATTAAATTATTAATTTTATTTTTTTTAAGTGCTAAATTTGTGCAATTTAATGTAATTGTATTTAAATTTTTGGTCGGAAATATTAAATAGCATTTGCGCGTGTTTTATCTTATAACGGTCCCGAATAAAACCAAAAAATCACATAAAACTCGAATTGGGAGTTGGTTGCATTACTTTCACAGTTTCACCAGTACCGGCATCGTTATATATCCAACCAATATGTCTACATCAAGCTATCTGCCTGCCTTTTCGATCCAACCCTGAGTTGGCACTAGATCAAAAGAGACAAGAAGACTGATAGTTGAAATTATGTAGGCAGTTGGCTTCACTTCCAATATGGCAAAAACTGCTCAAACCTAACCTTCATTAACATATCCCATCACTTCTACTCACAGCATTCTATTGTTTCTCTATCCATATGATGCTGCACCTATATTTACACAATCTCTCCATACTTCTACCCCATATTTCATCTACAAAAAACTCTCCCCATTTATTTCTTCCTTTATAATATGGCTGCACAGGATTTTACACCCTCGCACGATTACTTCAGCATTAATATTATAAGCTTCACCTCTAAATCCCACAGCCCGGGTGCGATTATTGTAGTTGTTTTCTTCTTCTCAATCATCCTTCTAGCAGCCCTTCTATCCCTGCATTTTTTCTGTCGTCGCAGCAATACTATTACAACGGTTGCCCTTCCTGTGACAATCCCGGCTGTGGCACTAGGCCTTAATGCAGCTGCCATCGACAGCATACCTATTTTCTTGCATGGATCAATATTATGTAATAGTAACATGGGGATTGATCAAATGGAGTGTTCCATATGTTTGGGAATGTATGAAGATGGTGAAAGAGTTAAGGTGTTACCTGAATGTCTACATGCTTATCATTCTGATTGTGTTGACAAGTGGCTTAAAAATAAGTCGAGTTGTCCTCTTTGTAGATCTTCTCTGGATTCTACTGCCACTGAACTTGCTACTGCTTAACAAGTCCAGTCCTGACAATTATATCAAAGCATTGTAGTTTAGTAATATTGTTTTATTGGCAACAAAATGTATAAGTTGAAATGTCGACGAACGCGACCCTGTTCGAGTATTTGTATTTATTTATTGCCATTGAAAATCCTGTGCGAGTATTTGTACTAGCCATTGACCCCTATAAAAAAAAGTTCTAGGTACTTAATTGAAAATCCTGTGCGAGTATTTATCGCATGACACCGTAACGATAAAGTCACAGTATTTACTTAATTGTAAGGATGTAAATGTGCTTGCAGGTAAGTGAAGAATGTTAGTTACTATTTTGTGTTGATAAAGACGTGTAATTGATTGTAGGTACTGTAGGTAGCAACTGGCAAGTAAAAAGATAGCTATTGGAAATGGAACGGAAAATGTTCCTAATGTGACCGCAAACAAAACGGGGGTCTTTCCAAATAGTGGGAAAAAAAACATTCTTCTGGAACCAGAAAATGGTCCTAACAAGACCGGAAACAAACAAGGGTCAAGCCAAAGCTTCAACAGACCCCACCTGCCAGGATCGATCCTCACCATCCTCATTGTTGAAAAAAAAATCCACCCTGAAAGTACTAGTTTTTTGTTCGATCCGAGTTTGTCAAATAAGCTTTTCTAGACCAGTTTTTAAGAGATCAGTTCCCGTTGCACTAGCCTGCAAATTAAAAATCCAATGTCGTACGAGAATTGGCTATCATTTACCCCCTAATCTTTTAGTAGCCAACAAAGGTTTACCGACAATTTGACAGAAGGGTAGAGGTACATAAAAAGAAAAGACAGCCTACTCTAGCAATATTGTTAATTCTATTGGCGATGAAGAATTTCTTCTTTTATAGTTATTTGTACAGACCGTGCGCCTAAACCAGCAATTTATCTTGAAACCGTAACTCAAATATGTAATTGCTAGACAGAAACTGGAATGAACAGGAGCAATTACATCTGACCTGAATATTTCACCATCCTTAGTTTCACTCGAGAGTAGATTTTCTTGCTGTACAATTTTATAAACTTCGAAGATGACCGATAACATTATGTTGACTGTATAGAATCTAAAGAATTTATGAACTACAAAGATGACAACATTCTGTTGACCATAAAGAATCTAAAGATCCGTAATACTACAGTGAGACACAATGAGAAGGAAACCAAGTACCTATACATAAATTAGTCAAAAACTGAGCAGTACTTCCTTTTTAGATCACGTTGGGACTCGGGAGTGATGCAAGAGGATAAAAATGAAATCAAAAACACCCTACATCAAATCAAAAGTTAAAGATTTCAACAAAAGCAAGATTGAGCAGGCAGCGAAAGAGATTTTAAAGATAAATATGTCGTAAAAAATTTACTCCTAACAGTACCAACTCCTACAATTCAGAAAAGAAAAATATCGATTTTCTATGTCACGACATAGGAGGTTTAAAAAACAAATAGTACACCACTGATAATTTTGCTAACAAGGAAGACAAATCCTAAGCACCCACATCAGAAATTCCGTCCGACCAAAAACTCTTCAGCAGCATTAAGGTTTTTACGTATCATTCATTGACAAGTAACTCACACCAGGACAAAACCAGACTCAAAATAGTAAAGACCCTATAAGTTGAATGCATGACCTTAAGTTTGGATTAAAGGTGAAAAATTTAATGACAGACCGACTCATCCACACACCAATCCTACCCACTAAAAACAATCCATTGCAGATTTACCAGACTGAACATGCAAAAGATGGGCAGGTGGCAATCGAGGCAAAAATATCAACCTCGGCAAAATGAAAGGACATAATCTATCTGGTAGACACATTTGAGGTCAAGAGCCAGGTTCCTCATTCATCCTTCTTTGACTCTGCCTTTTCAGGCTCCTTAATAGCATCCTCCTTGGTGGTTGCAACTGGAGCCACTTCCTCTGCTTTCTTTTCGTCTTTCTTCTCTTCTACATTCAACTTGTCAAGTAGCTCAGCAGTCGCACTAGTCTCCTCACTTTCTTGTTTCTTCACTTGGGATTCGGCAACCTCCTGGAATGTTTCCATAAAAAGCTTGCAATCTGAAAAAGCATACCTTAATTCAGGGGATATGACCAGAACTACGAAAACTGGCTGTCAGGAGTACTATTAAATATCACCATTAATAAAATTTATTTTGCCTCGTCAAATTTAATCGCAGCTGTTGTTGTGAAATTGAGGAATGACACGACCAAAAAACAATGAACATGACATTTAAAATAAGAGCAAGTTATGATTTGTAAGAAAATATAATTTCTAAAGAGTACCCTGCAATCATTACTCATCACTCCTTTGAAAGCTCACAAGAAAACATTTACATACTCAGGTACCCACACTAAAATAAGAAATACAACAATCCAATTACATTAAAAGGACATGATTAAAGATTCATGCCTTAATGTGGCAATCACACTTTCAGGACATGATGGAAATAAGGCAGGTCCGGGAAATAAAGATATGTGAAATTCTTGTGACATTCACAACCATACACTCCATTTCATTGGAAAGGAATACAATGAGAACAAAAAGAATACTGAGGAAAAAGATAGAGAGAAGATAAATAGAAAAGTGTGATGTTTTTTTAATGATAAGGCTCGTGGGCATAAATAGAATAAAGGAGCATTGGTGGCAGTCATATCTAAATTTATATAGGAGGGAAAGAAATGGATAAAGGAATTTTAATGATGACTGACCTCTATAAAATAGTACAAATATAATGAAATCTCCTTGTCCCGTTCTTTGCAACCAAATATAAAGATATAGAGTACTTCGTAGGTTGGCAAGATTGATAGCGCAAAGTAAATGCCATGAATAAGAAATAACTATTTGATAAGTTAAATAAATACCAAATTTGTATTAATAATTATACAACTCTTGTCACAGGGGTAACAAGACGGAACAGGCTAAAGTAATTTTTTAAAAGAGAAGCTAAGTGTATAAATACTTGTAAAAGAAATTATTAGCCTATCTGGTTTCGAGTTTGCAGTCTCAAATTTGCAATCGAACAAAGTACTCTGTCATCACACCTCATTTCTTTCTTTGTTTTATTCCTCCAACCTTCATTTTTGTAACACGTGATACTTCAATTACTTTCTTTTCTTTAAAATTTATATATAAATAATCATTTCCCTTCCCACTAACATACACAATTTCCAATTTTGGGGAAGTCAACTACCTCAAATCTTGGCTAATAATTAATCAATGTAAACCCTTATTTCCCCTTATCACCTTTCACCTAAAAACGCAAGTAAAATCTCAAGTCATCCAAATATTTCTTACAAAATAGTTTACTATTCTTCTATAACATTGGTTGGCAAGGAATATCATACATTCATTTGCTTCACTCAACACAACATTCAAGTCCACAAACCCACGCAACAACTCAATCAAACAAAATCACATACAACCTTGACACACAAAACCAATTTCGTTATTTGAAAACATACTCTCAATCGATCCGAATCTGATGCAAAACAGCTCATCCTTAAGTTCCCCGTCAGCAAAATCAGTAGCATGCCAAACACAAGACTTTTCATTCCCAGCATGTTCCTGAACAGTCATAGTAGGCACAACTACAAAAACCAACAAAACAAACACACAAACTCAAAACCGAAAAAACACAATCCAATCTCAAATCATCAATTCACCCACAAAACTCAACACTTCGCACAAAAATCACAAACAAACCTAGATGATTTGCACAGATCTTGAGAGTTTTCGATTGACGCATAACAAGACGAACTTTTCCAGTTTCCTTGTGCTTCAAAAACTTAACAGTACCAGCACCTCTCTCTTTCCACTGGTTTCCATCTTTATCGAATCTATACAACTTCGATTTACTACACACACAAATCAATCCATTAAAACATCATAAACCCTAGATATATAATTACACTCACACACTAAGACACACACATACACATATAAATCCATTAATTAAAAATCCTAAACCCTAGATTACACATTCATATCAACACACATATAGACAAATCCATAAATTAACAATACTAAACCCTAGAATTCACAAAATTAAGTAGATCACAAGATAATACATACAAAAATAGATACAAAATGATGAGATGAGATGAAAAAGCTTACAGATCGAGAATAGCTTCTTCATTTTCTTCACCAGTAGTGACGGCAACCTCTTCTAATCGGACGATCGGAGCTACCTGAGCTCCGGTGTCTTCATCTTCGCCGGTGGCGACGTTGTCTTCTTCTTCTTTTTTATCGGCGACCACCTCTTTCTCTACTTCGCTGCTCGCCATTGCTGCTATTGTCTGTGTGTTTTTAGTGTGTGTAAAATGTGTGTATATATTGAAACCCTGGAGCTGGAGGGTTAAAAGAGGGTTTTACACACTCATCCAAATCATTTTAGCTTATCACTCGAGCTAACAAAATATCATAAATAAATTAATCAGTTTTTCATTAATTATTTTAAAAAAATAATAACTAATTTAATTTATGAGATATATATTTATTAATTTAGTCTTTTATTGAAAATGTGCATCTTTAATTTTTTTTAAAGAGTATACATTTGTTAATGAAATATTCCATTACTATCTATTTAATGACAAATATGTATATTATATAATAAATTATTTTATTATAAGTTGAATATTTGATGGAATATTGTTTGAACGTCATTTTAAAAATAATTATTTGTCCTAAAATTAGTTTTAAAACAATTAATCTAATTTAACTCTACTGAAATATCAAATTGATTAAATTCTAACACAATTATTACTTCAATTGCAATTTAACTACTTATTTTGGATTAACATATATCAATATTACTTCACAGAAATAGAATTATAAAAACTTATAATATAAAAATGAAAAATTGAAAATGGAACGTAATAATGAAAAGAAAAATAGTAAACATGTGGGTTATAACAATTTTTTTATGATAAAATATATGAATGAGATGAATGTAGAAATAAGTGGAAATGTATTCTCCGATTAGTGAGATTTAAATGTAATATAAAATTAAATTGAACGGTTATAATAATTATTTTAAATCCCATTTAATATTATTATTGTAGATAACAATAACAGTTTTCCGTAAAAAATTAATTAAAAAGTTGTTTGATAAAATTCAAAAAAACAGCTTTATGGAAAATTAATTTTGATCTTAAAATTATTGTAGAGAAAATAGGTGCCCCATACTTTTGAAAATCGATGTGTCATGTCCAATAATTAGCATGGGTCGGTCCAATATTAATAATTGATGAGCCTATCTCATAATTGGTTCCACTTAGCATGAAGGTATGAAGGGTTCATGTTGAATTCACTTGGCTTGAACAAAGCACGAAGAATCCAAGTGGCTTGGCTAGTGTGATGTCGCTTGCTAGCCTATCCGCCTTATACTCGTTTTACTATCTTATTCTTGCAATTCTAGTCATGTAAACTTACATCACTTGATATTTTCTACTAATATAAAAACTATAAAAGGCCCCTACAAAATAATATCTCATTATTTATCTGAAGACAACTATCTCTAAGGGTTCATATCTTATTAATCTTAGTAAATTCCTACAGATCACCTCTATGGGGCTACCTCCGCAAGTTCATTTCATGTACAACTCCCTTCGGGAGGCACTTTACTCTACAACTCCCTACTCCATGACAGTCTCCCGGTCCTACGGGTTTAGGCCATGATACTTACAAAAGTTTGGATATTAACCCTCCACGTCCTACGAACTTGGGTCTTGATAAACCGAACCAAGATTTAGCCCATCTAAATTATCCATCCTCTAAAAAAACTACGTGACTTGCAACCCTATAAATTGAATGCACCCCTGTAAATTGAGTACAAAAGCCTTCTAATTATGTTGATTGATTGACAGTTGGCGGTAAGAATAAAGACATGTTTTCTCAACCCTTCTAATGAATCATTCAAAAAGATGAACTATCAAATTTCTATCACTTTACATCCGTATTCTTCGTCAAAAATGGTTATAAATCATCATATCTAAGCAACTTCCGTTATTATTGTTATACTCGTATCTTCCTATAACACTCCCAAAAAACATTATTTTTTATGTTTCAAAATATATATACACAAAATCAAAAAATATTATCAAATAATAATTTAATTTTTATAACAAAACGTTTTCGACCAACATAGTATACAATTTTTAACAACAATTCTAAATCGAGCCTTAGTAACTAAAAATTAGGAATCGAATTTAATCTATAAAAACAATTAAGAGAAATTAATCAATTAATCGGAAATAAATCAAAATATTTTATTAAATTATTAATCAGAAGCCATTTAATATAAATAATTTATATCTATATTTTCAATAATTTGATATACATATATATATGTATATAATAATTATCCGTTTATATAAATATATTTAAAGATAAATTATGATTGAAATCATAACTTTTAAGAGATTTAATTTTTCAATTTGTGGGTCAATTTAAGAGAATTTTTTTCAAAAGTTCAACATTAATCAGTAGAATATGAATTATACACATGCTAGTAAGAGTTTTCCTTTCTATTCAAGTTTTTTGTTTTTTAAAATTTTAAATTCTTTCACACCAATTTTAGCGAACTAATCCGATTTTTTCCCCCGATTTTTGACTAATTACATCGATTTTACTGACATTTTAACTGATTTTTATAAAAAAATAATTTTTAATCTAATTTTCATAAAATCTAATCTCTACGTATATGGTTAGACTTGCTCTTATAGGACTTAGTTTGACTTTGAACTTAGTTGCTAATATTTGTTGGGTTGGGCTGGGTTACTGGGGGTGGCCTGAAGGATTTGTAGCCCATATGAGTGAAATTTAAATCACGGATAGAAAGGGAGAAATGAAGAATCGTGCATCTTAACCAGGGGAGAGTATGGATCAGATCGGTTCGGTTTTATGATAAAACCGAAACAACATATCCTCGATTTTTAAAATCAAAAATCGCAACTGCAACTGCAAATGAACCGCCGGATCGGTTTTGGTTTCAATCGATTCGATTTCGGTTACAAAACCGCAAAAAATAAAAATGAGAAAAATATTATAATTAAATAAATAAAATTTAATTATAAAAATAAACAATTTCGTGGGCTTCACATTACGTAACAATTATTAGCAATTAGTATAAAAATAAATTCAATTATGTTGATCATGGTTGATAGGCAGAAACTATAAATTTGTTGTGCTCTATATATTGAGCCTGGAGCTTCAAACAAGGATTATAGCCTAGCCATTTTATTGTTAACATATGTGTGCTAACTGTCGTAACCTACTTAGCCAAATATAAAATATCAAATTACAACTACAACATTTAAAGTACAGTACACTAGCGATGATAGTCTGCAATTTGCGGCTTAAATCTAATATATATATATATATATATATATATATATATATATATATATATATATATATATATATATATATATTATTAACGAGTTATTCATATACATCTCATATATCTCCCCTCTTGGTATCAAAGCCTCCCGGTAATCATTGAGTTATTGAGTTATTATTCATGTAATCTCTTCATTCATATTGTTTACAATTGCTTCTTAGTTATCTTTTGGTTATTCTGCTATTATTAGTCATATATCTTACTGTAGACCACCTAAGTTGCCAGGTAATCCTTTTGTAAGTCTCAGGGTAGAGCAGTGTTGGATAAGGGCTTTAAACATAGGTGTGAGTAGACATAAGGTAAGAAGGTATGCACTAAAAACCCAGAATCACCTTAGATATTAAGAATCAGTAAAAACAAGATCAATGAATAAATTATTTAGGTCTAATTCCTCAGTTAGCTCAAGGTCACCGATGACATCGATCCCTTCAATTCCCGACTTCATAAATCAGGAAGAACATAGTTATGAAAATATTAGTCAAAAATTAGGAAATTGGAATATACCTAGTATAGACCCAAAGCAGATCTATCAGTCAACTTTTACAGATAAATTTAAAACAAATTACAATGTAAAAATAGTAGAGAAAATCTATGCTATTAACAAAGAACACGAAAACTGTTCTTTATTAACAAATGAAATTATAAAATAATATAAAAAGAAAAGTTATAATTTTATTCATATAGGATTAATACAAGTAGCAGTAAAACCGTTATCAGTAAAAGGAATTAACTCTAGCATTCATTTATGTTTAAGAGATGCTAGGTATTTAAACTATGACCCTAGTATATTAGGCATTATGGAATCGAGCCTCCATAATGAACCAGTTCATTTTAATTGCTTTCCAGACAACCACTTGCATTAATTTATAGAATTTACTATAAAACAATGAAAACTAATTTAAACATTCATGCATTAAATAAATGTCCAAAAGACAAAACTGTTTTAATTCAAAGTAGCACTAATGATGCTAATATTCAAGTACCAAAAACTATACTCTGGAAAGATATCAATCTTCCTAGCCAATGGGTTTTAGATAATGAAATCCCTCAGGCGCCAATAACAAATAACTTAATGAATCTAGATAATATTAAACAATATTTAGATGGAACTGTTAGAATAAGCTTCGATAATATTAGAAAACCATTAATGTTAGACGAAATAACTACAAGGTCAGTTACATCATCTAGACAAGATTCTGAATTACTTAGTTAAACAAATGTTAAAAATATAAAATTAAAGGGAATTATTAGTGAAGGACAGACTAGTCAACCCTATTATAATAAATCTAGTAACCAATCTGAAGAAGATGAAGAACATTTATCTCCTACACAGTCAGATTTTGAAACAAGATCTATTAATAATCAACTAAAAGTAATTAATAAAGAAGTTAAAATCAATTGGAAAATCTTAACAGAAGATTTTAATTCAAAAGAAAATAGATTAAAAAGACACCAGTTTAGAGACAATCATAGTCCTGAAGAAAGAGAAAAAGTAGTTAATAAGTGGAAATCATTCCTAGTAAAAGAAAAAATAAATATTATTTTTTATTCTTGGTATGAAAGATATTATGGTAAATGTAATGTAATTACTAAAACACAATGGATTAAAGAAGATAAGACAAAAGTATCATCTAGTCATCCCCCTATAGAAACAATAATAATCTCAGTTAAAAATACGGTTATCATAGCTTCACCATTTAAAATATCTGATGGAAAGAATGATGAAAAGAAACTAATTGAGCAAAATAATTTCACTAATCAATATCTAGCCTCTTTAGGTAAGCAATTAGATAAAATTGAAAACAAGATTAAAGATTCAGATATTAAACAATATCCAGATCCAAATAAAGAAAGTGAAGAAAAACCCTTGATAAATTTACCCAGTAAAAGAGAAAATTTAAGTCTACCTAATAAAGATAAAGAACTGATTAAAACTCTTGATAAAATATTTAAAAAATTAGATAAATCAGAATCAAGCAAAACTATAGGAGTTTTAGGCTTTTATGAAAGCCCTAATGATAGTGATAGTAATGATTCTATAATTGAAATAGAAAATCAATTTAAAAAATTAAGTTTTAATCAACCCAATATCACAACACAAACGAAGAATTGGTACTCCAGACCAACTCCTCCAGATTTACAATTTGAAGAAAGAAACCTAGATAACCAGTTTTCTGTTTCAGCCAATAAAATGTATGAGTGAAATATAGATGGTCTTAGTGAACAAGAAATATTAAACAAATTAAACCATATGTCAATGGTGGCAAATACATATATAACAACATTTGATCATTTAAACCAAAGTGATATTGTTGAAATTCTAACTAATGGGTTTACAGGAACCCTAAGATCTTGGTGGGAAAAACACCTTACTGAAGATACTAGACATAGTATAATTACTGCATATCAATTAGACAATGATGGTCAACCAATATTTGAAGAAAAGATAGGATTTATTCCTGACGGAGTTAATACTTTAATATATACGATAATAAAACATTTTATAGGAACACCTAGTAATATTACTGAAAGAATCCATGACCAACTCAATAACCTAAATTGCCCAACTCTGAGTGACTTTAGATGATATAAGGATGTATTTCTGTCCAGAGTTATGATAAGAGACGATAGTAATAAACCATTTTGAAAAGAAAAATTTGTTAATGGTTTACCTAATCTATTTGCACATAAAATTCGTGAAGAATTAAGTAAAGACTTAGGATTCATAAATTATGAAGAATTAACATATGGAGAAATAATAAGTGTCATACAAAAAATAGGATTAAAAATGTGTATTGACCACAAAATTACTAAGCAAATTAGTAAAGACAAAAACAGAGCTAAATATGAGTTAGGAACTTTTTGTGAGCAATATGGTTTACCTCCCATAGCTCCTTCGAGAAATAAAACTAAAATTAATAAATACAAAAAATTTAGTAATTATATTAAAAGAGATAATAAAGAAGAATATTACAAGAAACCACAAAAATTTAAGAGAAAATTTTTTGATAAAAAGAAATTTAATAAACCGTTTACTAAGAAATTTGATAAAAGCAAAATTATTTGTCACGGTTGTGGCAAACCAGGTCATTATAAAAATGAATGTAGAGTCAAAAATAAATTTAACCAACTACAGATCTCTAATGAAGATACTGAATTAATCCTACAATTGATGAAAATTGAAAATGAATCTAGCGAAAATTATACAGATCTACCTTCCCAATCAACAACTACTAGTAATACTGATAGTGAAGATAGTAAACCAAACATTACTATGGGATGCACTGATAATTGTAATTGTGCCACTAAAACACTAAATGTATTAAATAAAGATCAAGAAGAAGAATCCAATTTATTAATAGAATTAATTAGTAAAATAACAGATCCAAAATTAAAAATAAAATATATGGATAAATTAAAAATTCTACTAACATCAAATAATGAAAATAAGAGTAGGAAAACTAAAGACAAACCCAAATTTAGTCTTAGTACGACTCTTGAAAGATTTAAAACCCCAGTTAAAGAAATAACATTATCAGATTTAAACCAAGAAGTTAATATTTTGAAGAAAGAAATTTCTAATCTAAAACAAGAAATTCCCAAATTAAAAGAAGAAATTGAACAAATAAAAAACAATTCAGAATTATTAATAAATGACTCTTCTGATGAAGAAAGACCAGAAAATAATAAAGACTCCGAAATTATTAGACAACAAGGACTTTCATTAAAAATGCTAAAAGAAATTACTATTCAAAAATGGTATATTAATATTAAATTAATAATTAATAAGACCTTTACCATTGAAACTGCAGCCCTTGTTGATTCAGGGGCTGATTTAAATTGTATTCAAGAAGGATTAGTTCCAACGACTTTTTATGAAAAAACTAATGAAAGATTAAGCTCAGCTAATGGAAGCCAAATGAATATAAAATATAAATTACCTAATGTACACATTTGTCAAAACAATGTTTGTTTTAAAACTTCTTTCGTCTTAATAACAAATATGACTGATAAAATCATATTAGGACTACCATTTATTTATTTACTTTATCCTTTTACAACTTCAACTAAAGGATTAACTAGTAAACACTTAGGCCAAACAGTAATATTTAATTTCATTTTAGAACCTGAAGAAAAAGATTTAAAAACTATTCAAGAAAATTCTGTTACTAAAACTCTTACAATATTAAATAGTAAAAAGAGCCATTTAAAGCATTTAAAAAATGAAATCAAATATAAAAGAATTGAAGAACAGTTAACAAATAATGAACTCCAAAATAAAATTAAACAATTTAATAATAAATTATTAAAAGAATTATGTTCAGACATTCCTCATGCTTTTTGGCATAGGAAGAAACATATAGTAAATCTACCTTATGCAAAAGAATTTAAAGAACATTTAATTCCAACTAAAGCCAGGCCTATTCAAATGAACCACGAACAGTTAGAATATTGTAAAAAAGAAATTAATGAATTACTTAGTAAATGATTAATAAAAAATAGTAAATCTCCCTGGTCATGTGCAGCTTTTTATGTTAATAAAAATGCTGAAAAAGAAAGAGGAGTACCAAGATTGGTAATTAATTATAAACCATTAAACAAAGTACTTGAATGGATTAGATATCATTTACCTAATAAAAAAGATTTAATAAACAGGTTAAACCAAGCAGTTATATTCAGTAAATTTGACTTAAAAAGTGGATTCTGGCAAATACAGATCAGTAAAGAAGATAGATATAAAACTGCTTTTACTACTCCTTTTGGACATTATGAATGGAATGTAGTTCCATTTGGTCTTAAGAATGCCCCTAGTGAATTTCAGAACATCATGAATAACATATTTAACCCCCATAGTCATTTTATTATAGTTTATATTGACGATGTTATAATTTATTCCAATTCAATAGAAGAACATTGGAAACATTTAAATTCTTTTTTCAATACAGTCAAAACTAACGGACTAGTACTCTCGCCTAGTAAATGCTCACTATTCCAAACAAAAGTAAGGTTTCTAGGACATGTTATCCAATATGGTAAAATTAAACCAATAGATAGAGCCATTGAATTTGCTAGCAAATTTCCTGATGAAATACTTGATAAAACTCAGCTTCAAAGATTCTTAGGATCCCTTAACTATATAGGAGAATTCTATAAGGATCTCAGGAAGCAGTGTAAACCATTGTTTGAACGATTACAGAGTAATCCCCCACCTTGGACTTCAGTTCATACTTCTATTATCCAAGACATTAAAAAATATGTCAAGACTCTTCCTTGTCTTGGAATATCAAATCCTTCTGCATTTAAAATTGTTGAAACTGATGCCTCTGAAATTGGATTTGGAGGAATTCTCAAACAAAAGATTGATCACTCTTCTAAGGAAGAAATTGTTTGTTTTCATTCAAGAGCTTGGGATAATACTCAACAAAATTACTCAACTATTAAAAAAGAAATTTTAAGTTTAGTTTTGTGTATTAATAAATTTCAGCATGAACTTTTAAATCAAAAGTTTTTGGTTAGAATTGATTGTCAATCAGCAAAATATATATTAGAAAAAGACGTTCAAAACGTTGCATCAAAACAAATTTTTGCTAGATGGCAAGCATTATTAAGTATATTTGAATTTGATATACAATATATTAAAGGAAGTGAAAACTCTATCCCTGATTTTCTAACTAGAGAATTTCTACAAACAGGAGTGAGAAATGAGTGTCAGAAGAAACCCTGAGGGTAGAGGAGGAAGCAGCTCTCGTGGCAGAGCCAGTTATGATAGTAAACTTAAAGGAATCATGGTTCCTCATCCAGTTATTCCAGTCCAACCAATTGATGTAGTCAACCGATATCAGGTTTTAGGCCAAATCTCTAAACCTTATAATACTGTCCTTGCTAGTAATCCCCCAGTTATAGATCCATTTGCTAATTCCAGTAAACCAATTGTCCCCAGTAAGCAAATCATTCCTTTTGACATATGTTTAAAATCAATTACCGATTATGTTCAGAGGACTGAATATAACTTGTTTTTCATGGAACAATTCATGAAACCCAACAATGACCCAGTCAAGCTAGCAGCTCAATATTTTCCCCCAGGATGGCATTTTGAGCCTTTAGCCCCATATAAATCTTTGTCATATTACAAAGAAATTTTACTTCAAACAGATTCAGTAACCATTAAGCCAATCTTTGATAGAAGGGATGAATCCAAGATCCTTTATCATTCTATTTATATTAAACAGATAATTTCCCAAGATAAGTGGCATAGCCACCCATCTGATCTTCAGTTATTATACACTAACCCTCCTCAACATTTTTGTTATTATGATTATATTGAGGCATGGAACAATGTATTTTTATATCAAAACCAATCATTCAGTCATTCATGGTTCATACAATTTGACCATAAAATTAAAAGTCCAATTCCACTTTGGTTCACAGGTTGGTGGAATATTTATGGTCCTTTAAGAGCCATCATCCCTGAAATACTCTGGGATCAAATAGAGTATTTTAACAAAGTCAGAACTAGTAAAAATCCTGATTATGTAGGATATGAAGTCCTTCATTTCTTTAGTAAATACAAAGTGCCTTGGATTTCAAAATGGCAATTCAAAATAACCATGCACATACAGGACACAGTAACGACACTCAAGGCAGGAAGTCATTCAGTTTTAGTAACTCAACATGATAGATATAGTTGTGTTGCAAGAGTTCATTTTATTAAATGGTGAAATAAATTTGATATTAACAGAATAATAAGTCAAGTCCAGAAAGAATTCCCAGTAATAAATCAAAAACCAGTTACCAAAGAAAAGGTTAAATCAGAAGAATCTTCTTCTTTGGATGTTTCTACAATTAACAGGTTGTCAACTTCAGAGTTAAATGATCTATTGAAATTCATCCAAGTCCGAGTCAGCAGTCTCAAAGAAGAAAGCTCAGACAACAATTCCTCTGAAAGAAGTCAAAGTTCTAGTCATCAGTCAGTCACAAATTCATATGGCATTCTACAAGATGCACAAGACCCATATGCATAAAAACGAAATTCACTATTCATGAACAATAAAAACTTTTTTACTATTCATCAGTCAGAATTTTTCAGCAAAACGACAAATCAGTCGACAGTCAAAGTCTTCAGCAAAACGACAAAATCAGCCGTCAGTTAAAGACAAAAATAATGACCAGTTATTTTACCTTTACTTTTACTTTTGCTTTTACTTAAGTAACATGTTTTTACTCGAATAACTTTTCACTTTTACTCTAGTAACATGTTCAGTTAATGGGAATACTGTTCTTTTCCCTCTTTTATTGCTCTATATATATGAGCTTCAGTTGTATGTTTTAGGCAGGATGCAAACTGCTTTGTAAGTTTTATTCTCTTCTATTCTAGTTCTCTAGTATTGTTTTCTCTTTTCTTGTATTTAGCAAGTAACTTCCAGTAATATAATATTTTCAGTTAAAATTGTTTCATACATAGATTCATACCGGCTTCTTGTCTGGTTTAAGTATTATTTCTTACTTGTTTAAATTGTTGAGTAAATATTGTTGTTATCATCTCATTTTCCAAAGTAAACATTCATCTCTTCCTGTGATTATTAACGAGTTATTCATATACATCTCATATATCTCCCCTCTTGGTATATATATATATATATATATATATATATATATATATATATATATATATATATATATATTAATTTAAAATTTAAATATAATAATTTCATTTATTTTAATTAAATCGGTTCGGTTTCGATTTTTTCAGTTCGGTTTTAATCCATAACCGGAATCGGAACCGGAACCAGAACCAATCAAATGGTTCGGTTTTTTATTTTTCGGTTTCAATTTTTTATGGATCGGTTTTCACTAATTTCGGTACAGTTTCGGTTTTATTTTGGTTTTCTGTTCAACCCTAATCTCAAGTATCCTACTGACTTATAGTTGACTTGGAAGTATTTCTGTTTTTGAAAAAATATGAATAAAATGGTAATAACTACACGTAAAAATAAATTTTGTTAAACAATAATTATTTCAATTTATATGAATCTCCAATTAAATAAATAATTAGAATAATTATACACAAAACAAGATTGTCAAGAATTCTATATGAAAAATCTCGATTAGGACTTGGGAGTAAAAATTACGAGATTGTAACTAGAATTTATAATACACTTGCTCCTCCCAAAATCCTATCTCTCTCTTGAGAGCAGCCGTATTTAATATTGTTTTAGGGGCTTCTATCGGTTTGCGTAGGTTGAAAGTCTCAATCCTTTTCTAATTTTTCATTTTTTTTAATTAAATATTTATTTTTCTTCAATAAGTTCCCGATTTTTTGGATTTTATTTAGTCACTCCTCCTTATTAGAGTTTGGTTTTGTTTGGTGTTCTTTATGTCCTGGATTTTAGATCTGCGAGATTTTCATGGGTTTGATTCTGTGATAAAGATATTTATGGGATCGCATCTACTGTCCATTGTTCAAAACAGTTTAAATATATCGGTTATCGAATTTTAAATATTTTACTTTTAAATAATAAAATTATATATGTGTGTTTGATGTTTCAAAAAATAAGGTTAAATCAAAATTTTATACAAATGCACGGGAATAAAATTGTAAATGCAGAAAATTAATTCTTAATTTATAAAATTGTCACTAAAATTTATATATAAATCTTTATTATAATCTCAGTATATTCGCTAGGATTATCCTCACAACATTTTTTTCTATATATATTTACTATTATTGTACAATTGAGTTTTTCATAATTTAATATTTTCATGGTTTCCATTTAATTTCGCTGTTACTTCCTCAATGTATTTTATTCAAAAGAAAGGGACTTCTGTTCATATCTTCTTCACCTTTACTTGACGCCGCATCTCCCAGTTTATTTGCTGCGTATTGCCAAAAATAATAGGATGTTCTTATCTCTTATCTTCTTAAAATATATTGAAAAATAATGTATTTACAAATCATCCTCTTTGTTTCTTGACATTAAAAAGAAAATGCTATCACTAGCTTAGCGATATTTATGAGATTTCGTTAATGAAAATGTTATATTATTTTTTATGATTAATGTTGTACTTTATTTGGTTGGTAAGATGAATAAAGTTGAAAGGAAATGAAATGAGAGTTGTATAATGTTTTAATAAAATTTTATTATTATAATTTGCTATCCGGCCAATAACAACAAGTTAGTTGATTATTTATAAATATTATTAAATAATAAATTCCTCTATATTTATTATTTATTATTATTATTATAATAATAAATTTGAATTTAAATACTCTTGAAAAGGGGGAAGTAAAAGAAAGATAAAAAATGGGGAAAAAGTAAGAAAATAATTTTTTTTATTTATAAAAATGAAATAAGAGATAAATAAAAATATTTAAAAATAAAAAATGGTTAATAAATTGGAAAATTTTCTAATATGAATAAATTTTATGTCTCATTTCTTATGTTTGATTTAAGAGTTGATTTAGATTTGGGCTTCAGTCTAATGTTTTATCCTATTTATACCGGGTAGTAGTTTTTAATCATATCTACTTCAATTATATATGATTTTATAAAACACATGAAGGGGAAGGATAGTGTTGATGGATGAATTTGGTAACAACAAAATTTGAGGTCTATCGCCATAATCAAGATCTAGGGTGATGTTTTTTTACCTGAAAAGTCATCGGAGTGTGGTGGTGGTTGAATATTGGGGGCTGAGATTGTTAGGGTTTTTTAGTTGGTGGGGCTCTCAACGTCCAACCCCTAACAATGTGCCTACGTACCCCTATTTATAATAGGGGATCAAGCCCACGTAGTTCTTGCTGAAGTAGAAAGCCGTTAGGAAAAGTCACCTTATCCACCCCCTTATTCAACACCTTATTCACCCCCTTATTCGATCATCGAAACCTAGTTGGAAGAGGTCTCTACATGGAGGCTTGTTTGGATAGTCCAAAACCCAGTATAAGGCCCAAGGACTTCATGAATCCGACGTTGACCCGGAAACCATGGGCTCTAGTCGGTCCACTACAGCTATTTCTTGGATACCTTGACTGGAGGCTAGCACTAGATCCACCCCGGATGCAGGACGCGCCCTAAGCCCCCAGACGAGGACAACCCGCCTGAGTACAGGGAAATTGTCTTCCAAGCTGAGATTAGCTGCAACCCAAAACTCCCCGCCGAGGACAACTCGTGGAGTACAGAGCAATGGTCTTCAATAATTAACCCCGGAGGGCCTTCAACAATTAACCCCGGAGGGCCTTCATTAATGATTAACCCCGGAGGGTCTTCAATAACAGTAATAATAATCCACACGATAAATACTGACCCATAAAAAATAACGCATGCTGAAATTTGGGCATAACAACTACCCCCAATTCCTTGCAATATTGTAAATATAAGAGGAATTAAATATTCAACTTTTTCATCACTAAACTTCATGCTAGAGCGCGACGTAACAATATTACCATCGACATATATATATTTCTACATCTTCCATTCGTTTCCTCCAAAATTATTTACTCCACACACTCTTCAAATATTTCATGCATAATAATAACTTTTATGACGTTCCATGTAAAAACAACCTCCCTTATAACTCTTTTATAACATCATATAATACGTTCATGCCTAATAAGGCTGCACTATGAGAGTTAAGCACACCATGTATATATGTGCTTCTTCATACCATTATAATTACCCCCATTATCAAATCAAATCTCCACATTGATATTCAAGATATGTCAAGGTAATAATAGAAACAATTAAAAACAAACCTATTGAGAAAACATACCTCCATTTTTCTTTTTTATTATGCGCGCCTTAAGTAACTCCATCAACAAGCATAGTTCCTCAGACCCCCAGCCATCAATCAAATTTTAAACAATGAAAGACCATTAATAAAATTTTAACCCATGAAGAGCCTTCAATAAAATTTTAACTCATTAAGGGTATCCAAGAAGCGTCTTCAACAAAATTTTAACCCATGAAGAATCTTCAATAAAATTTTAATCCATGGAGGGTCTTCAACAAAATTTTAACCCTTGAAGGACCTTCAATAAAATTTTATCACATAAGATATTTCAATAAAAAAATTTACCCATTAAGGGCCTTCAATAAAATTTTACCCATGAAGGGTCTTCAACAAATTTTACCTATGAAAGACTTTCAACAAAATTTTAACCCTTGGAGGGTCTTCAACAAAAGTTTACCCATGAAGGTTCTTCAATAAAATTTTATCACATAAGATATTTCAATAAAAATCTTACCTATAAAAAGGCCTTCAGCAAAATTTTAACCCATGAAGTTACTACTATATAAATTGATTTTGCTGCAATCAGCCCACAAAAAGCACCCGCCGTTTTACATTTCAAACTCCTCACAAACACCAAGACAAATACAATACAACCTCCAACAGCTCAATAACAGCTTATCATATTTCATTATATTGCAATAATACACATTCACATTATCACATACACATTTTTTTAACTGCTCGCAATCAACCCAAAACTCTACATTACTCTCTTCAAATGTATAGCCATAGTTATATTTATCTCCCCACAATAAGCAACACAACCATACAAATACATATACACAGTATGTATACAACCAGTTCTTCCAACTCTCAACATATTAATGCACCACCTTATTCAATCACCTTTTTCAAGTTTTCTTAATATTTATATTACCTTCAAAGAATATTATGCATGCAACGAGTGTAATGCATGCAATGAATGAGATAAATTTAAATGCAAAAATTAACTCTAACCTCCAATAATCGTCCCATGATCGGTATCTCCACAACAGGCGTCACACACAGAGCCATCATTTAGAAAACATGTATCAACGGGGCATCTCGAGTTGATATCCCTCTTAAGAAGAATCACATATTTGGGGTAATTCATACCGATACTTAGACCGATGCATATTGTACACACATATCATATCGAGATAAATATTTTAAAACTTATTTTACATGGGCGTCGACCCTCGGTAAGGGGAAGAGACTTTAATAAAATTTTACCCCATGAATAGCTTTCAACAAAATTTTACCCCACGTTGAGCCTTTAATAAAACCTTCAATAAAATTTTACCCATGAAGGGTCTTCAAGAAAAATTAAATTCATCACCGGTCTTCAATAAAATTTAAACACATGAAGGGTTCATGCCTTCAATACAATTTTACTCATCAAGGGTCTTCAATAAAATTTTACGCATCAAGGGCCTTCCATAAAATTTTATCCCATGAAGGGTCTTCCATAATATTATAACCCCATGACATGAAGGGCCTTCAATAAAAGTTTACCACATGAAGGTCTTCAATAAAATTTGAATAATATTTTACCCCATGACATTAAGGGTTTTCACTAAAAATTTAACAATAAAGAGTCTTCAATAAAAAATCTACCCCATGAAGAGCCTTCGATAAAATTTTCTCATGGAGGGTCTTTAATAAAAATTAAATAAATAAAATTGAACTCACAAAGTTCTTCCATTTTTACGGCGGGGGGATTGGCCTTGGCATCGACCCCCAAGGGTATTATTAGAACCAACCTCCATTTATTATGAACATATGCTCTACTATAAACATTATCACTGCCCCTCACAACGTCACTACTAGGCCTCCAATTATCATGCTAAATAAAATTCTCTATCATCAAAATTATTCATACCCCTTATTCATCCATTCTTCCTACAAAAATTAACATGTGCAACAACACAACCGACAACAAAAATATATCAAGAAAATTTGATTGTACTTGAAAGGCGTGCCTTAAGAGAATTGAGAGATGGTGTATGACTTCAAGTTGATGATGAGTGTTTCTCATCCTTATAGAAATTAACTACTACTATATAGATGGCTCCATTCATTATCTTGGGGTCTCGCCCTAACGAGCATGTGGCACTCACTAAGATTCAAGTAATTCTCATTTACATAAGAATAGTCCATTAGAACAACGCTTTAAATCGGTAGAGCTCGAATTTGAGAAAATCATTATAGCAAAAAGTTTGACGCGTCTTATAAGAACACATGAGATTTCAATGATAAGGCTTCACGCAATCCGTGAACTCGCATAATAATTACTCAAATTGAATAAAAATATTAGAATATTAGAGGCCAATAGGCCATGGAAATACCCCGCGGGGAGCTAAGAACATCACGAAAATCCCATCACGTTAATCATTCCTACCCCTTATACTCCAGTTTATAGGTCCCTAGTATCATCATCACCAAAATCATTCCTAACCCCTTATTCTCCAATTTCTAGATCCCTAGTATCATCATCACCAAAATCATTCTTAACCCTTATTCTCCAACTTCTAGATCCCTAGTATCATCACCAAAATCATTCCTAACCCCTTATTCTCCAATTTCTAGATCACTAGTATTATCATCACCAAAATCATTCATAACCCCTTATTCTCCAATTTTTAGGTCCCATAATCACAACAATCATGCTACCCCTTATTCTTCTTAAAAGGTCTTCAATAAAATTTAACTCTAAAGGCCTTCAATATAATTTAAATCATGATAGAACTTCAATAAATCTTTACTTCGTGAAGGACCTTCAATAAAAGTTAAGCCATGAAAAATACTTTAATAAAATTTTACCCATTGAGGGTCTTCGCTAAAATTTTACCCATGAAGGGTCTTCCATAAAATTTTATCCATTAAGGGCCTTCAATAAATTTTTTAACCTTGGAGGCAGAGGGCCTTCAAAAAAATTTTAATCTTGGAGGCAGGGGGCCTTTAATAATATTTTATCCAGAAAGAGACTTCAAGAAAAATTAAACACATGTGAGCCTTCACGAAAAACTAAACCCATGAGCCCTTCAAGAAAAACCAAACCCATGGAACCTCTAAGAAAGACTAAACTCATGAGCCTTTCAAGAAAAACTAAACCCATGGGACCTCAACATGCCTCCAATAAAATTAATCTCTGCTTCAATAAAAATTAACCTCCTAGGGCCTTCAATAAAATTTTACCTCATGGCATGAAAGACATTCAATAAAAATTTTACCCCATGAAGGGTCTTCAATAACATTATTTCTTACCAGCAAAAATTCAACCAACAACAAAAATATATCAAGAAAGTTAGATTTTTACCTGGAAGGCGTTACTTGGGAGATGGAGATTCATCTCCTTGTAAAACCCAGCTGTCCAGACCTTTTTCTGGGATTTTCCACTTACAAATAGAATATTCTCCAAGTTGTAGGAAATTCTGTTATCTTCGCATGGGCTATAAAATCATCCTATTATGACTTTTGTAACTCAAAATACAACCGAAACAATGATTGTTGCGCAAAATCTTCCACAAATCCGAATTTTCATCTGATTTAAGCTAAAATAAGCTCAATTATTTCCTTCATATAATGATAATCAGATATTTGTCTTCATGTGACTTTCTACCTGCAAAAATCCAATCAACAACAGAAAATATTAAAACATTAGGGTTTACCTAATAGACGCGCTTTGTGAGATGAAGATGCAACTGCTGATAATTGTGTCTCATGTGCAAGTATTCTTCTCCATGTGTTTGTTCTTTAATTAACTGTAATCTCCTTCCCCGAATCAGATGTGGATTTCATCATAATGTTCTAAACCAATTGCCAGTAGGTTTCCTGAACTGAGTAGAATTATTTGGTGAAATTCGCAGCTGTCTTTTCTCTCCAGTTTTGGACTGATACCAGATGTATTCTTCTTATTTTTTCACCTCTGAATTAAAGATAATTCAATAAGCTTCGAGTGGACTGTAAAATCGTCCAAATCCGACTTCTAGAACTCAAGATATGACCCCAACAGTGTATGTAACGCATGTAGTACAATACATACGAATTTTCTTCTATTCTGACTCCAAAATCAATTACCCTTCAACCATTAAGTCATACATGAGACCATATACTTGAAACCATGATGAGAACCATAACATATTGAACGCTAACAACCCATACAAATCTTTTTCAATATCTTCCCATTTGATGTCTCTCATAACTGTCTATGATGTCCACCATGAAAATTTTTAAAACCTTAGATTTGATGTAACATCTTTCCTCCTAAGATGTGGATTTTCCCCTCCTTCTAGCGCCAATTTGTTGATGGAGGAATTTGGTAACAACAAAATTTGAGGTCCATCGCCATAATCAAGATCTAGGGTGGTGTTTTTTACCTGAAAAGTCATCGGAGTGTGGTGGTTGTTGAATATTGGGGGCTGAGATTGTTAGGGTTTTTTAGTTGGTGGGGCTCTCAACGTCCAACCCCTAACAATGTGCCTACGTACCCCTATTTATAATAGGGGATCAAGCCCACGTAGTTCTTGCTGAAGTAGAAGCCCGTTAGGAAAAGTCCACCTTATCCACCCCCTTATTCAACACCTTATTCACCCCCTTATTCGATCATCGAAACCTAGTTGGAAGAGGTCTCTACATGGAGGCTTGTTTGGATAGTCCAAAACCCAGTATAAGGCTCAAGGACTTCATGAATCCGACGTTGACCCGGAAACCATGGGCTCTAGTCGGTCCACTACAGCTATTTCCCGGATACCTTGACTGGAGGCTAGCACTAGATCCACCCCGGATGCAGGACGCGCCCTAAGCCCCCAGACGAGGACAACCCGCCTGAGTACAAGGAAATGGTCTTCCAAGCTGAGGTCAGCTGCAACCCAAAACTCCCCGCCGAGGACAACTCATGGAGTACAGAGCAATGGTCTTCAATAATTAACTCTGGAGGGCCTTCAACAATTAACCCTGGATGGCCTTCATTAATGATTAACCCTGGAGGGCCTTCAATAACAGTAATAATAATCCACACGATAAATACTGACCCATCAAAAATAACGCATGCTGAAATTTGGGCATAACAGAATATTAAACAATATCTATCGAGATACCGGTATATCCAATAATATTAAAAAATGCTACTCCGTACTATACAAATGAAAATAATGTCGAGGATTCAAGGAATATACCCAAAGTACCACTATATAGACAATTCTTTCGTTTTTAATCCGGGAATTATGTTTACTATCCCTGGGTAACTACACGTGAGTGTGGTGAGATTTCCAACAAATAATTTTTGATAAAAATTATTTTGTGTTTTTTTATAGCTAACAAGTGAAAACTTTATGACAGTAATTTTAAACGTGAATAAATGAAGTAATTATTTGAATTTACATAATTTTATGGTATATATTAATGTTATTCACAATAACAAATCACGAATAAATACTTATTGTCATCGCTTGTCAGCTTGTATTCAAGTCATGCATTAGTAGGTGCATGCACCTTTGACCTTCCGGTAAAGAGGATATATGCAAAACACACACATTACATATGTGTATGTGCGCCGATAGTAGGACAAGCGAGCAAGGACCACAGCCTAATATTATTGATCGGGGTGGCCCTGACACTTCTGTCCGATTGAAATTCTAATATTGTGTTAAGTTATCGATTTTTTTTTAAAATTTTAAAATTATATACTTTCTCCATTTGATAATATTTGACGTTTGATACACTCTTTTAAGAGTTTTAATTACATAATTAGAATTATTTTTTTAAAATTTTTTTTGAATAAAAAAATTAATTCAATATTTTTATTTATAAAAAAAATTAAAAATAATAAATTTAATTATTTAATCAAAACTAATATACTAAAAAATCAAACGTCAAATACAATAAAAAAAGAGGTGATGAATTAAGTTGTACTTTTCAAAACAGCATACGTGGTGATAAGATCTAAATAACTACTACTATCCCACAGGACCGATCATCTTGGTCTTGGTACAGCTGTCCTTGTTTTTGGTCCAGCACGTGTGTGCAGTTCTGGATAAGATCTGAGTTCCTATTTATTCATTACTTTTTTCCGACTTATCTGGAAATATCTACACATATGAATCATTTGTTATAGTAGCAATATAATTACCTATACATAATCTCAATGCATGAAAAGATTTATACGCGAAATAATCGAATAAATGTACAACTAAAATATTATGCATTATGAGTGATTTTTTTAGCTAGGCATGTGCATAAAAGACCTAACATATGAATGTGTCATGGATCTGTAAGTTTTGATTTGCTGTTTGTTTATGTTCGTTGTTAAGAATACATGCATTGTATACTGGATCGGCACCTGCTAAACAAATAAACAATATAAATCATCGCATTAGACATCCATTATTAAAAGATATTTTTAAAAAATATTTGGAAAATAATTTTAAAATGAAAAAAAATTCAAAAATAAAATTGTTTATTTGAATTCAAAAATTAAAGAAGGTATACTAGCAAATAGAAAAAGAGCGTATTTTAATTAATAAAATAAAAAAGATTCATAAATTGAACTCTTTAAAAAACATAGAGTTATTATCTGACTGCAACAATTATTTATAGAATATTATTAACTATTCTGAGTTACAGTGAATTATACAAAATGAAGGGTTTCAAAATATATAAAATTGATTAAATCGTAATTCGTAATTTCATTTTAATATATCATAAAATTGGTTGAATGTATTGATTATATTATCAATTAAGAAAAAAATGCTAATAAATTCTAATTTCAAAATTTTGATTAGTGATTTTGCTAATAGAAATGTTAAAACACTAATTTTTAAGTAATGATAAATTAATATTTAATAACAAAAATGAAATTCTCAATTTTATTATAAATATTTTTTAAGGGGACAATTTTTTAAAGTAATATATAACATCCCAAAATTTACTTTGTCATCGATACACTATTTGTTTCTCTAAATCACATAAGTTTCTCTGCAACTGATCTAGCTCTTTCAGCCCGGCCCCGGTACCGGCATACAAACTGACGTAACGTGATCTTATCACAAACATTAAACAATGATATCACTTCAATATCACAAACAATAAAGTGAGTATTATCGTTGGATAGTTCGCATGTGTTTTTATATATATACATGTATACATATCCGTTTGACTTGTTTTATACTCGTGACTAATTTATAAGTTAAAAATATGTGGTCCACAATTATAGGTTAATTTGTTGTTAGTGAGAGCGGATTGAATTACTTATTTTTATTAATGAATTGAATTAACAATTTTGAAAAAAACTGTTTAGTAATAAGTTCTTTGTATTTAATCTAGGTATATTTGACAAACTTCTAATATAAAAAGCTCATAAAAATAATTTTTTTCAAAATTAATTTTTTCACTCCAATCAGCTAACTACCAAACACACATAGATGATTTACTCGGTCAAATCTCTAACTTATCTCAATCCTGTAATTTCTATTCAATCCTCTAATTTCCAAGCCCCCCATGTTTTTAAACTTATAAGCAGTTTATAAGCTATACCAAATGCTAAATCTTTTCTCCATTTTTTTACCACTATTAGTGTTTTAAATATATAAATAAATGAGTTGTCTGAGCATAAATTTATAAGTTAGTTTATGATTTATAAAAAAGAATTAATTAATTTATATTTTTATGTAATTAATTAAGATAATATAAATAGTTGATAAAAGTAAAAGAATATTCACATTACTTATTTTGAATTTATAATTGAATATATACAACCCTTTCAAAAAATAACTTTTATTCTTTACTATTATGTTGTTAGTTTTTATTCTTCGTAAGGATATTGCTCAATTTAAATTCACAATTATATTTACATATAATAATGGGTCTATTTAATTTATTTTATAAATTATTAAAAAAAATATTTTTTAACTTGTAAATTTTTTATCAAAAGATCTGGAATCCGACCGGAATAATATATTTATCTATTTCCCCAATTTTCCTTTGAACTGTAGTTCCTGAGTAGTGACCGGTGAGTATGCACTAGTCGACAAATTTATTGAACAACTACTACTAAATAGTAAATACTATTAAATACACTTATAATAAGAGTAAACCTCCAGCCTGGTCGTCACAAAAAAACATGTAGATCTATTCTTTTCTTCACCAATTAAGTCTTTTTTCTTCTCAAAAATTCACTTATGTCTTCTTTTCTCTTATCTAATCATCGTAATTCTTATTTTTCCTTCAATAATCCTCCTTCTTTGGTGAGAATTGTTGTCGTACCAAATTTTTTGAATGTTTATTCGTTCTCCTTTTGAAATGATTGATATGTTTTGGTATTTTTTGATTTGTTATCTTGTCTCTATAAGAATGATTCAATTAGTATTTTGGGGATCCGCAAAAACTCACATTTCACAACGGAAGATTGTGAGAGAAACAGTTCCTCCAATTTCAGTTGGTGTAACTGAAATTTCTGAATATTGGACTACAAGTGGAATTAATTATGTGAATGTCAATTATGATACTACTGATTTCAGTGACTGTGTATGTTGGATTTCTCGAGAAATCATTGTAATCTTATTTAGTTTAAAAAATATTTATATTCTGTATGTTAAGCGATCCGAAAACAAAACGGCTATTTATTTAACTCGTTTATTTATTTCTCAATCAGGTTGTATTGTCAGTTTGGGATTTGTCCCAACTGTATCTCGTCTTTTCATTGAAATGCATAATATTTTCATAAAAAAAATACTACTATATACTACTAAATTTAGCTTAAAAATAAAGTTGTTCAAATAAATTTGGTGCACTTTTGTGATTTGATTTCATTAAGTTATACTAAGACCTCTTTGTAAAATAAAGTCAGTCTAGTATAACGTGATATGCCATTTATATCTATAATAAGATGATCAGTTTGTTGTTTGTTTTATTATCAAAATATAAAATTTTATTACTAATAAACTAGTTCCATTTTAGTTCAAATTTATCTAAAAAATTACGAAGTTAGCAATCAGGCCATATAATAGGTGTTAGTTGTTACTGTGTCCTCCTTGCATAAAAATCTGAAAATATAAATCCAAAATATTAACAATATAAGATAAAGACATATAATAGGAGTAGTAAATTAATGTCTTTCATGACCTTTTAAGCAATTTGAAAGGGTGATAGGCACAAGTAATTATGATTCTCTTACTAAACTTTCTGCCGAATGCATAGGCTTAAGGGACAATTTATCCTATAACTTGGATATAAGAGTTGCATCTTTGTGATAAAAAAATTGTTCAAAATAGACCCAAAGACTTGAAAAGCCGTTCAAAAATATTCCTCCCATGATCAATTGATTATAAATACACGTAATTTAAAATTATATAGGAGTAGTTACTAACTAAATACGTATATACTTGAGTATAAATGATAACTATAAAATTGTAGAAACAACGGGATCTAATAAAAGTCTCGTCGTTTCTTTTAAATATCTTATAAATTAAAAAATAAACAAATATTCTAATTTATAAATATATGACTCGTAACATAAAACAGACGATCAAAATATTGAGTATTCTATGAAAATCTTTACGCGAGTCAACTAATATATTATCAAATATTAATTGGACTTGAGATATTTCTTTAGGATTGCGGGTCAATTATCTTTGAATAGTTTAATTGGAATTCAAATATTGTTTATGATATTAATGAATAATAAAAATTTTAAGAATATATTTAGGTCACTAGATTAAAATCTAATTAAATAATATTTTATTTATATATAAATTAGGTAATGCTAAAGATATTCAATTTTGTATTAAAATAAGTATAGAAATGATATGACATTACTAATTCACGTGACACTCAATTTGAATTAATTATATTTATGTGGATTTTATGAGTTCATTTTATTTTACTTTACTATAATCAATTAATATTGGTAATTGGTAAGGTGAAATTTAATATCTTCCGATACCAATTATATATATATGACAAAACCATCTCAAATATATTTACTTCTATTATATTATTAGATGATTTTCATTGAGCACTTGCACCAATTATAACGATTTTTATTATATCAGGTGATTTCTATAATATGAGTATACGCACCGATAAATAAAATTATTAATCCATCAAATAAATTAATGAATTCATAAAATTTAATAATGTAATAGTTGGTCAATAAAATTGAATTTATCAATCAGTTAGCTATTTCATCAAAAAATTAATAAAGTCGATAATAGATTTATAACTATTAATTTAATGGATAAAGTAATAAATATGTTATGCATTAATATAAGTTTATTAATTCATTAATTGGATTTAATTTTTAAAATGAATAACTATTTTAATTTATAATTATTGTATAAAAATTAACAAAATAATAAACTTCATCAAATAAATTGATAAATTATCAAATTAATAGCTAATAGATAGAGATACTTCGATTAGGAGATCGTTTGGTATGTGTTTGGTTATATAGAAAGCTAGAGTTACTTTGAAAAATTAAATACTCACATAATATGGGAAGTGACTGACCCAACCTCTTAATTATTCAATCTTCTCGCATCAATATATTACCAAATATGATAATAAAAAAGTAGCATTTTTAACTAAAAAATGGGGGAAATAAAAAAATATACCAAACAATATAGAGAAACTCAATATGCAAGAATTACAAAATCCACTGTGTTAACCAAACAATATAATACTACTTCCCAGTTCCCACATATTTGATATTAACTGAAATTACTAATTACCCTAGTAGGTTACTTCCCATATTATACCAATGGCGACGAGACCAGGTGTAAATGTGTAATTCATTTAACCAGGGTTGTCTCGATTCCAACTCTATATAAATTAAATACGAATAAAGATTTAAACTCATTTATTTGTTCATTTTTAATCAATATGTGCCGAACTTGATAAATCATTTAATGAAAACGATTCGAATTACACCCTAACTCCGACACGGACGAGATAAACACACATACACATTTCATTGTAGTGATCCTAATTTGGTAAAAGTAATGAAATTGAGAGAACAAAATCACAGAGCACAAGGACAATTGTTTCAACAAATTTACATACGATAGTAAATATCATAATAATAGACTAATACTAGTCCAGCATCCTCGTTGTATACACGCGGATAGTTGAAAAATGCAGTAGATATATATAACTTGATACTCTAGCTCTACCATTGGCTTATTGGTAGCAGTTGTTGATAAGGGATAAACCTTACTTAAGTTGGACAAAGCTAACATGTCTTGTGCACATGGGATGTCCTGTGTTTCACCAAACGTACTTGTAGTGTACTACTATTCTACTAATTCACTATTGACTATTGCATTCCGCATGACCTGTCCTTCTACCGTGTGTATTCGAAATTCACTTGTTCAATTTATAAATTCAAAAATATTGCTATTTTCAATTTATAAATTATTTATATAATAAAATAAATAACCTGTGTGACTATTGGATGTTTGACTAAATTTTAAGAAAATTAAAGAACCCAGTATCAATATTTAGTAGACAAAATTCAAGGAAAATACCAAGAAACGGGAGTTGGCTATCTGATCTTGCTACATACACTAAACTTCAAACTTCAAAATGTTTGAAATGTAACTAGATTATATATTATTTTATTTTTTCTGTTCTAAATTAATTGTTTTAATTTTTCATAATTAAATTAATCAAATTTTGATTAAAAATTATGTATGTTACTCTTCCGTCCCTATTTAATTGTATTTTTTGAAAATATTACGCATCTTAATATTTCATTATATAATTTATTTCTATATTATCCTTAATTATTACATTAAATGATGACATTAGTTATAAAGTCATACATTAGAAAGAGGAATGTAAGAATAATTTTGAAAATATTTGTACAAAAATGTATTGGAACAACCAAAATGTATTGGAACAACCGAACAAGAGAGGGACAACTATTCACTGACCAATTTTTCTTTTAAAAGAGATAAAAGGACGGATGGAGTGTATAATAAAAAATTAGGGTTAAATATTAAACAGGTCACTGATTGCTTTTCAGATGTATCAAATAGGTAACTGATTGCAAATTTGACTCATTTTGGTCACTGATTGCACAATTTGACTCATTTCAGTTTTCTGGTCACCTGAAAATTTTCCGACGAAAAAAATTTTGCACAAAAATATCCGAAAAAAATTTATATGTAGTAAAACACCCCGACTTTGAATCTCCTAAACTCAGAATTATCGAAATAAAATTCAAAACTCAAAATCGAAATTAAATAAATTTGGGTCAAGATTTATTTAATTTCGATTTTGAGTTTTGAATTTTATTTCGATAATTCTGAGTTTAGGAGATTCAAAGTCGGGGTGTTTTACTACATATAAATTTTTTTCGGATTTTTTTGTGTATATTTTTTTCCATCGGAAAATTTCCGGGTGGCCGGAAAACTGAAATGAGTCAAATTATGCAATCAGTGACCAAAATGAGTCAAATTTGCAATCAGTCACCTATTTGATACATCTGGACGCAATCAGTGACCTAATTGATATTTAACCCTTAAAAATTATTTTAATGGAAAGTATATCCAATTTATTGTAAGTATAATTTTCAATTTTTTAAAATTACAAAAACAATTTTTAATTTTTAGTTAAAATTCAGTTAATTTAACAAAAAAGTCAAAATCACATATAATTTGGGGCGGAGATACGAACATTTTTCACATTTTCTTTTTGATTAAAAAATGAATTATTAATAGTAAAAGATTCGATTGTGTGAGTTCTAATATTATACTATATTATAATTTTTTTGTAAAAAATATTGAATTATTTCGTGAATCCATACCAATAGATGTCATATGATACTTTGATAAAAATGAAAACAAAACGTCCATCTCATTTACGTGGAAAATACACATCAACCAAGGAAACTAACAAAACGTCGACATCAATTATATGTGGAAAAATGCACGTCGAACAAGATAAAAAAGCAGAAAGCGAAGGATAATATTTTTAATCACAATAACTCAAGTAGGATAATTTTTATTTTACAGTTTAAACCGACGAGAAAAACGTCGCCGCATGAGATGGGACCCACAAACTCCCTATAAATAGAAACCGTTTTATGCATACAATTTCACAACTCAATTCATAACACATACTTGTACGTGTTCTTTCTCCCCTGCATCACTGCATCACCTTGTTTTATCTCTTTAAATTCTCTCCCCATTTCTCTCATTTTCCTGATCCAAGTTTTTGGGTTTTCTAATTTCGATTCGTTCTTGAATAATTTAAATTTCCGTACAAAATTTTAAAAAGAAAATATATAAAAATCAATATAAACAATCATGTGTGGAATATTAGCTGTTTTGGGTTGCTCCGATGATTCTCAGGCCAAAAGGGTTCGTGTTCTTGAGCTCTCCCGCAGGTATCCTCTTCCCACAAATTCTAATTAATCTTCAACATTTGCATGTTTAATTTCTGCATGTCTACCTATATATGAATATCACATTTTCCCCCATTTTATTGATTCTAAATATTTATATGTGTGGTATGCGCTTATTCTCTGTCGGACTCACACAAATACTTACTTTATAAGACTATAAGTCTAATTAGTCAAAAAAATATATTTATACGTGTGTGCATGCTGATTTTGGCCCAGCCCTTTATAAGTTTTATTGTTTGAGATTTATAAGTTTGGATGTTATTGTACCTCAGGTATTTGAACAGTTATTATTGACTTAATTTTCATTTTTAATAGGAATAATAAGTTTTGATGCTATAGTTTGATGTTATTAGGCTAGCTAGCTAGTAGTTACATCTGCTTGGTATAATAATCGCATAACTAATTATTGATGCCATGTTGTGTGACTTCACTTTCCATATTCTAACTATCCATACCAATAATTAAATAAGGAAATTTATGTTGATGCGGAGATGGGTTAAATACATGAAAAGATGGTATACTTTGCCTTTGGCTCATTTGAGAATAATCTGGTGACACTACAAGTATCGTGTGATTATTTATCAACCGGATATTCAACTGGTATATACATACACTAGTATAAAAAGGACAAATGAGGTTGATGGTGATCTGTTGGCTAAGGACAAATGTGATTAAAGTCTTTATCAACAGTGTTCGTGTGTAAATTATTATTTTGAAAAAAGTCAGTTTTGTTTATATTACGATAAATTTTGTAAAATCTTACGGTGTCGAGAGAATGAGTCAATAAGTATATAATATTTGAAGGTTAAAATGAGTTGAATAGTTTTGTTGCATGACAATACAGATTGAAGCACCGTGGTCCTGACTGGAGTGGTCTCCACCAATATGGTGACTCTTATTTGGCTCATCAAAGGCTAGCAATTATTGATCCGGCTTCTGGTGATCAGCCTCTTTACAGTGAAGATGAGAAGATTGTGGTCACTGTGAGTATCTTTCAAAATGACTCAGAACTAAATACCAACCTTGAATCCTTTTATATTTTTAATCGAACTTGAGTTCTTGATGTATTATTAAACTTTTGCATTTTTGGAACCAGGTTAATGGAGAGATCTACAACCATGAGGAACTGCGAAGGACTTTGCCTAATCACAAATTCAAAACCGGAAGTGATTGTGATGTTATTGCTCATCTTGTAAGTTGATCTGTAGGCAGATATTTAAACTAAACGTGAATAATGTGCAAGTCTGGATACAAAAAATTCATTTTATTGAGTATGCCAAATATTATATTAAAATAAATCAAGCTTTAGCTATAACCTTAAAAAAACAGTTTAAACAAAATTTTGTTTGTAAATATACTTCACTAATCGATGACTAATGGAATCTCATGTCATCGATCAGTATGAAGAGCATGGAGAAAACTTTGTGGACATGTTGGATGGAATGTTCTCTTTTGTGTTATTGGATACCCGCGATAATAGTTTCATTGTTGCTCGTGATGCCATTGGGATTACTCCCCTGTATATTGGCTGGGGACTTGATGGTAAACTTTCATTATCATATTCGAATTTAAGCATCATTTTATGGTAAATAGTTTTCTGAAGCAGTTGTGTTGTACCATATTTATTGTTTTGTAGGTTCAATATGGATTTCTTCCGAAATGAAAGGCTTAAATGACGATTGCGAACATTTTGAGGCCTTTCCACC
Source organism: Oenanthe sinensis (assembly GCA_028671895.1). NCBI lineage: Eukaryota > Viridiplantae > Streptophyta > Magnoliopsida > Apiales > Apiaceae > Oenanthe > Oenanthe sinensis. The sequence goes on along the minus strand of CM053813.1, from coordinate 40,073,499 downwards.
AGGGAACTTGTATTCTAGCAAGACAGGAAGCCTGAAAAGATGGTATAATCCTACTTGGTTCTCTGAAGCTGTTCCATCAGCTCCCTATGATCCGCTTGTTCTAAGACGTGCATTTGAAGATGTGAGAATCATTTTATCAATGTACATCACAAAATATACTACCATGAAAAAGCACATACCTGCAATGATATCTAATGTCATTTATACATATATGTGTAGGCTGTGATTAAAAGACTGATGACTGATGTACCATTCGGAGTTCTGTTATCTGGTGGCCTTGACTCGTCATTAGTTGCTTCCATCACAGCTCGTCACTTGGCAGGCACTAAGGCTGCAAAACAATGGGGAGCACAACTTCATTCATTCTGTGTTGGTCTTGAGGTAAATCTTTTGCCTTCAAAAATAAAAAGATGTATAATATCTCAACCATACCATATATGCTTTAATTATAATATGTTTTTTTTATCATTTATCGAATAGGATTTAAACTCACGAAAATAAAAATAATCTAACTTCGAGTTCAAATAAATTCTTCATAGGGTTCACCAGATTTGAAGGCTGGAAAGGAAGTTGCTGATTATCTAGGAACTGTGCACCATGAGTTCCATTTTACTGTTCAGGTATTTGATCAACTATAGTTTCCTTAGCTTTTTGTCTCTAGAGCCTCTCTATCTTAATTGACAAGGCATGATTATTTTTGATGTGACAGGATGGAATTGATGCGATTGAAGATGTTATTTATCATATTGAAACTTATGATGTCACAACAATCAGAGCCAGCACTCCTATGTTCCTTATGTCGCGTAAAATCAAGTCACTAGGAGTGAAAATGGTCATTTCTGGTGAAGGTTCGGATGAAATTTTTGGAGGATACTTGTACTTTCACAAAGCACCCAACAAGGAAGAATTTCATCGTGAAACATGTCACAAGGTTATTGACTTGCACTTGTAAAAAAAGAAGATTTTGTAGTGTAAAGGATCTCAACAAAAGAAATTAAGTTTTTTGCTCTTTTCGTATGCAGATAAAAGCTCTCCACCAATATGATTGTTTAAGAGCAAACAAAGCGACGTCTGCATGGGGCTTAGAAGCTCGGGTTCCATTTCTAGACAAGGAATTCATTAATGTAGCAATGAGTATTGACCCTGAGTGGAAGATGGTAATGAAATATTCTCATCTTGATATTAATGTTTATCTTACTTGAAAATTCAGCAACTGAATAATTGACATCTCTATGAATGTGTCCTTGTACATCAGATTAAGCCAGAGGAAAAACGTATCGAGAAATGGATCCTTAGGAAGGCTTTTGATGATGAAGAACGTCCATATCTGCCAAAGGTTTGAACTAATGATTTGTGCTTTGTTTATGTAATTTTTCATTGATCATACAGCTAAGATACATCTCCTATATATTATGTCTTGCAGCATATTTTATATAGGCAGAAAGAGCAGTTCAGTGATGGTGTTGGCTACAGTTGGATTGATGGGCTTAAAGCTCATGCTGAACTACATGTACGTATTGCATCATTTACTAATCTTTAATAAATTTTCACTTTTCCTCTCATGAAACAATTTAAAATTGAATGATATCTAACTTCTATTCAGGTGAATGATAAAATGATGCTCAATGCTTCTCATATTTTCCCTCACAATACCCCCGCCACAAAGGAAGCATATTACTATAGAATGATTTTTGAGAGGTTCTTTCCACAGGTGCGGAAAATTTATTAAGCTTCGAACACTACAATATTTTAAGTCCACTTGAAACTTTATTTGTATCTAATTTTATATTTTCTCATTTGTTAAAGCAGAATTCAGCAAGATTGACTGTCCCCGGGGGAGCAAGTATAGCTTGCAGCACAGCCAAGGCTGTCGAGTGGGATTCTTCGTGGTCAAATAACCTGGATCCTTCTGGCCGAGCTGCACTTGGAGTTCATAATTCTGCATATGAGAAACAACTGTCGTCCACTATAAATAAGAATTTGGCTCCTAGTATTATTGACAATGTTCCTCGAATGATGGAAGTAGGCGCACCCCAGCTCACAATTCGAAGCTAGTATTCACAGCTTGATTCATGTGAATTTAAGATGTGTAGAATTTGCATCATGTTTTTTAGTTCTGCTTCTGTGTGAACTATGTGTGTCATATGTAAAGTGAATAACTACCTGTTTTTACTAGTATTGGTTTGACGGGTATCGTAGATTGTATGCGTTGTATTATTCGAAGTAGCGGGTTCAGTATGAGTTGTGTTACAATTGTGTGTCTTGTTCAAATTTCAACTAAAAATCCTTGACTTTTCACCAAGGATAATGCTTTGTCATTTGGAGTGTTGGGATGGTTCTATAAAACTATGATCTTATTATATAAATCTACACTTTGATTGTGTCAATACCTGTTTTAGCCAAAAATTGATGGGTTAATAACTAAGTTCTTTTATTGTAAAATTGTATATAAAGCGTGTTTAGCAGCTTGGACGAGTAGAGATAAGAATAAAAAGCTATTCGACGACTAGAAAATAAAATAGAGGCAAGACAATTTTGGTGACGCGGAAAACCCTAGGAAAGGGATAAAAAACGCGGGTGGGGGTGTACCCAGCCAAGAATATCCACTAGAATGCTGTTTAAGATCGATTACAAGTGTTTTGAATGAACAAAAATACATAAAAGTACTACTCGTCGACTATGCAGCTGCTGCCCGTCGGGTGGGTGTATTGTGTGTATAGTAATGTGATAGATTTCAATCTCCTCCCCTTGCTTATCTTCAAGGATGTATTTATAATCTGATTTGGATGCTTTCCACGATCCTATTTTCATGCTAGAAGCTGCTGATCACGCTCCTTGATTGTAGGGATTGATTCCATGTATTTGAGTTATAGTTGAAGTAGGAATCTTATCCTTTCCTTGATTTTCTGCCCGTCGGGTGTTTCAGCCTTACCCGTCGAGACTTGGTCCACTCGTCGGCTGTTACTTTCCCCTATTTTTTAGGACTTACAATGAATTACTAATTTAATGTAAAATAATATTTGCAATATTATTTTAAACAACTGATATTGCACTAATTAATAAATATTTATCAAATATGGCAATCAATTTACTCGTCGGACTGCAAACAGCCTTTACCCGTCGTGTTCTTCATATGCTCGTCCATAGGACCTTCACTCGTCAATACTAACCTGGATATGTGAAAATTTGGTTATAACAATAGTCCCCAATCTCATTGGGGTAAGAGTCCCAATTACCCAATGAGATTGCTCTTGGGAATTGCATTTGTCTTCCACTACTTCCCTTGCATGCAAAACAATTATACATACACATCATATATGTATTTCATATATATCCAAACACTCCCTTCCTCTTCTACTTAAACTCCCCACCGATTAGGGCTTCAATCGCACTCTACCAATACAAACGGCCTTCGATTTTCCTTTGCTACCAAATACTTCATCATACAATGGCGAAAAAAGGCAGCAAGAGTAGTAACAAGTTTGTACAAGCTGCTGCGATAGTGAAACCTAGGTGGACGGCGACTGGCATTCTTGATTCCAAGAGTACCAATTCCAGTTCCATGACATCTGATAGTATCGTCGATACTACCCTGTTGTTCAAATTGGACTCTCACGTAGTGCTTATCGTTCCCGACGAAGGGATATTCTCCGATTTCCATGCCCCCGGGTGGATTTGTTTCTACAATTACCCATTTGAAATTGGTATGACTTTCCCATTCACAAAGCTTGTTACTGATTTTATAAGAACTCTGGACGTTTCCCCATCTCAAGTGATGCCCTCGGCGTGGAGAATTCTGGCTTCCTTGGATGTAATCGAAGACAAACATCGACTTGGAATTGATCTCTCAGTTGTCACATACGCATACCAGGCGAAAAAGTTTAATGGAGGCCTTTACGGGCTAGTTGGTCGTAAGAAGAGAAACCCCCTGATCTTGAATTTGGACTACGTACACGATCGCGGCTGGAAGAACAATTTCTTTTATGTCGAGAAAGCGTTACTTGGGAATCAGGCTGTCTACCTTCGTGAAGAATGGAACAGAAATGGTAATTATTACTATCTTGTCGGTTTATGTCGTGTTTTTATTTTAATTCAGCCCTGATTTTTGTTGTGATGCCACGTGTTTGATATATTTCCCCTTACAGCCGTACTCATGCATTGTCGTTCATTCCTTGTCGTATTACTGAATCAAGGTCACAACGTTCTTTGCATTGCACAATTTTATATATGCCTCCTGTTGTCTACTTCATTATTATGGTTTGAAGGGGCTTGCGTCCTTTGAACTTGACATCACTTGTTGACTGTTTTTCTCCATGTTGAAACATTTATTGTTTTGGTTGCTCCTACCTTCAGATTGTAGTGCTGAATCGGCTATCGATGATGTTAAGGCTGCCAAGATAGTTGGTGAAATCTTGGCATTGCCTTTGGACCACAGAGTTTGGCCTAATTGCATGGATCGTCCAATTCGACATTCCGCCCCTGTCGATGCTGCAGCATTTGCCAGCAAATTGCTCCTTAAATCTGCTGCTGGAAAGGAATTTGGAGGGTCTGAGTCCCAATCCAGGGCTACCAGGAGCACTGCTGTTACGAAAGACAAAGGCAAGGGAATTGTTATCACACCTCTTGACACTCAAATTGACACTATATCGTCTGATTCAACTGGCACTCCTGAAGCTGAGAGGATGGTCAATTCTGGCCGTCAATTCATCAAAGGTACATTTCAGTTGTGACTAGTATTGCTCCTTATTTTCATCATGTGGACTCTTTTTCCAATTCATGATGCAGAGTACAAGCCTCCTGTTATCCGTGCTCTTGAGATGTCAGGGAAGGAGTTGTTTCTGAAGCGCGCACGTGAGTCGGGGAGTGAGACTCCCAAGAGTTCTCGCAAGATGTCCAGTGCCTCGAGTCCCCAGTCGAAGAAAGCTAAGGTGGTAGTTCCACCACCTCCTCCTGCTGTGATGGACGCCACACCAGAGATTGCCCTCGACGACTGGCAATGGCCTGATCTCCACAGGTACAATGTCAATGCTGAACCCAGATCCTTAGTCAGTATACTGGCTCCCCTTCTGTTGCCTGAGACGGTTAGTGGTCATGGTTCTAGAACCGTCGACCAAGTAATGGTCGAAGCTGTTGGGCATTCTTTCCATGTAAGTTTTTATTCAATCCTTGTACTTTATGCTTGTTTCTCTTTGGCTCCATTACTAATGAACGTATTGTGATCTTCCTTTTTGGTCTTATTGCAGGCATTTCAAGCCATGCTGCTGTCACATGCTTCTTATCGCAAGTTTTCTAATGAAATGGCTGAGTTGAAATTGGAACATTCCAGTTGTGAGGAGAAAATCCGTGTGCTGCAGGAGCAAGTGTTCTTGGCTCACAAAGAGACGAACGAGATGCGCAATGAGCTCACCATTTTCGCTGCTAAAGTTGAAGAAACCGAAGGTGCCTTTCTGCAGGAGACCAAGGACACGCTTACTCAAGGTATCATGAAGTCTCGTGTTGAAACTATGCTAGAGTTCCGTCGTGGAGAGTGGGATGACAAAGATACTGACGAGGCTGTCAGGATTTATAATGAAGCGTATCCGGACGACCCTGTCAATCCTGGTGACGACGGAGGTAATGCAACAGTTGGTGGTTCTTCCGTGATTGCAAGGAATGTTCAAGAAGACAATGAGAGTGAAAAGGAGTAATTGATTATTTACTCTCGTCGTTTTTCTTTCGTCTAGTAGTTTTAATTCTGAATTCTGTCAAGTTTTTCCCTTTTGACGTTGATTTCGTGTTGCTGGTTTTGGATATTAGTCCCTGTTTCGTCTTTCATGGCGGGGGATTGTTGGACTTTTTATTCGTAATTCTACGTAATTCTAGAGATTTCTTAGTAGACATTTCGCATGCCATGATGTTTTTGTGAATCCATCTGTTATATGTCTCTCAGTGTTTTGTTGTATTGTACACATTCATGAATGTTGCATTCGTTAAGTAGAACAGACATACAAAATCTGTTGACGGGTGCGTAATAGCAATGTGTTTATCGTGTCCGTCGACCTGATTGTTTAGTTTGTGGATGAGTCCTTGTAAAACTCATAAATGTATAATAGGGAATGACCCAAGTAGTTAGAATATCACGTATATGCATTTGGTGAAGTGTTCACAATTTTAGACATGTGATTATAAAATCTTATATTCGTCAAGCTGTTTACTCGTCGATTTGTTGACTCGTCGATTTGTTACGTTGGTCGTCGATATTATTTTTCTTACGTAAGTGCATGCACGATGTTAAGTAGCTAAGAGGCCTTCCCCTCTTGAAACTGACTTATTTATTCGTAGTGTTTGGTTTTGATGTGGAGAATACAGAAAACTATTACTTAAAAATAATTGATTTTGTTTCTCTATTTGTTGATTTCGTACTTAAAGGGCAGGGCCTTTGGAATTTACTTGTCATGGGTGATCAACCCAATTTTGATAATGTTGGGATACTATGCCCCTAGTTATCATGTATATTTTTGTAACGTGTGCACATCATGAGGGCAACTTTTGTATTGACGAGTAATCAAATATCTATACTATATTCTAAAGCATGGATTAAATATCAAAATATATAAATTAAAGCATCCTTGCATGTGGGATTAACATTCATTCACGAATAAATATCAAACATGCCATAGAATCAAACATATTATAGAAAGTATGGCAAATCATGCATTTCATACAAGCAAAGACGAAACCAAAGGAACAATTCAAAATAGGAATCAAGTACCAAGGCAATCTAGTTGTCAAGCATTCTACGTGTCCTAGCGACTTATTTTATGAAAAAGCAAACTAAGATATAAGGACCTGAGATGAAATTATAAATGATATGTCTTCAGATGACGAGCATTCCAGCTTCTTGGAATTTGTACTCCCTCCAACGTCGACAGCCTATACGCTCCTCGTCCGACGACTGCATCTATCAGGTACGGTCCTTCCCATGCGTCAGCAAATTTGCCTGCGTCCGTGTTCATTGTGTTTTGGAAGACCTTTCTAAGAACAAGATCCCCTTCTTGAAACTTCCTTATGTGGACGTTTTTATTGTAGGCATTTGCCACCCTTTGCTGATAGGAAGCCATGCGTATTTTAGCCATATCTCGGAGTTCGTCGACCGTATCCAAGTCGTGGACGAGTTCATTTTTGTTGCTCTCAACTGTTGCTAGTCCGTAACGAGCCGTCGGACTCATAACTTCTGTTGGCAATACTGATTCAGTTCCATACACCAATGCAAACGGAGTTTGACCCGTCGAAATCTTTGGAGTTGTTCTGTCAGCCCATAGAGTCCATGGTAACTCTTCTGCCCATCGTCCTTTGTGAGTAGTAAGTCTTCTTTTTAGGTTGTTAATAATTATTTTGTTGCTCGACTCAGCTTGACCATTGGCCTGTGGATACCTTGGTGTCGACTTTGTCAATGTTATGTTCCATTGACGACAGAAGGATTCCGTCTTTTCACTTATAAATTGTGAGCCATTATCGCAAACAATTTCAGATGGTACGCCAAACTTGCACAAAATATTACGTTTGATAAAAGATATTACCTCCTTTGACTTAACTTGTCGGAATGCTTCTGCCTCTATCCACTTAGAGAAATAATCTGTCATGACCAACATGAATACTTTCTGACCTGGTGCTGGTGGCATCTTTCCCACGATGTCCATCCCCCATTTCATAAATGGCCACGATGGGATCGACGGGTGCAAGTACTCTGACGGTTGGTGCAGGACGGGAGCATGCCTTTGACAGGCGTCACACCTTTTGACATAATCAATAGCATCTTGTCTGACAGTTGGCCAATAATAACCCATACGTAGTACTTTGTATGATAATCCTCTGCCTCCGGAATGATTTCCGCAATCTCCTTCGTGTATATCTTTCAACACCCGTCGGGCTTCGTCGTATTCCAAACATCGTTGTAGTAGACCCGTAGCAGAAGTTTTGAATAGAACCCCATCTATTAGCAGAAACCTTGACGCTTTCATCTTGAGTTGTTTTGCTTCCTTGTCATTGCTTGGTCGAGTATCATTCGACAAGTATTCTTTTATTTCAGTAGTCCAACTTGTCAGTCGGACAAGCTGATCGTCAGTCAAGTCTGCTAGAGTCATTACATCTTTCAACTCTTCATGTCTTTCCGTGGCTGGCTTCAGGACGTGTAAAATGGGTATGGTCGTCAAATTCCCCCGTCGAAATACGGCACCTAGTCCTGCCAGGGCGTCAGCCTGCGTGTTTGTTTCCCTTGGGACTTGACAAATGCTAAACTTCGCAAAACCTGTTTGTAACTCCTTGACGATTCCTAGATACGCTGACATCTTCGGGTCCCTAGCCTCATAAGACCCATTTACGTGATTAACAACTAAGAGGGAATCGCAACATACCTCAATATGGCTTATCTTCAATTCTTTTGCCGTCGCCAAACCAATAATCAATGCCTCATATTCCGCCTCGTTATTAGTGGCTTTGAAGTCACAACATATTGAATGCGCTATGATATCCCCCTGTGGTGATTTTAGCACTAGTCCCAGACCTGTGCCGTTGACATTTGATGCCCCGTCGGTATACAGTGTCCATGGCTCAGTCCTTATTTCTGACACCATTAATTGTAACTCGTCATTGGCCTTCATCAATTGACTTGGGCTAAAATCTGCCACAAAATCGGCTAGTGCTTGCGATTTAATAGCCGTGCGAGGTTCATAGACTATGTCATACATGCTTAGTCTGACGGACCATTTAGCCATTCTACCCGTCAGTTCTGGCCTTCTCAATACTGTTTTCAACGGATAATTTGTCCTGACGCATATTTTGTGGGCTTCAAAATAATGTCGTAGTTTAATTGATGTGACTGCTAGAGCTAACACCAATTTCTCTAGTGACGAGTACCTTGTCTCAGCATCGACCAAACTTTTGCTTACGTAGTATATTGGAGACTGCATATTGTTCTCTTCTCTTACTAAAACTCCGCTGACCGTTTGCTCCGTGACTGACAGGTATACAAACAACATCTCTCCAGGTACTGGTTTTGACAACAGCGGGGCTGTTGTCAAGTATCGTTTTAATTCCTTGAATGCTTCTTCATGTTTGTCCGTCCAGCAGAATCCTTTGTTTTTCCTCAGGACGTCATAAAATAATCTGCACCTGTCGGACGACCTTGAGATAAATCTGTTTAATGCGGCCACCCGTCCTGTCAGTTTTTGCACTTCCTTAATAGATGTTGGTGATGTCAATTCGAATATTGCTTTTATTTGCTCCGGGCTGGCTTCTATCCCTCGTCTTGTCACCATATGCCCTAAAAACTTTCCTGACGTTACCGCAAAGTTGCACTTTGACGGATTGAGCTTCATGTTATAAGCTCGCAGAATGTCGAAGGTTATCGTTAAGTCTCTTACATGATCCGACGCATACTTCGACTTCACCACCATATCATCAATGTATACTCCCATCGTCTTGCCTATTTGTTCCTGGAACATTTTGTTTACTAGGCGTTGGAAGGTTGCACCGGCATTCCTTAGGCCAAAAGGCATTGCCAAATAGCAGTATATCCCCCTGTCAGTCACAAAGGCTGTCTTCTCAGCATCCGACGGGTGCATTTTAATCTGATTAAACCCACTCGATGCATCCAAGAATGTTAACAATTCGTGCCCAGCTGTTGCGTCGACCATTGCATCTATGTGTGGCAACGGATATGGGTCCTTTGGACATGCCTTATTTAAATCAGTGTAGTCGACACATACTCTCCACTTCCCGTTCTTTTTTTGAACAATTACTACATTAGCCAACCATTCTGGGTAGTCAACTTCTCGAATCATGCCAGCCTTCAAGAGTCTGCTGACCTCGTCATTGATAATTTGATTCCTGTCGGGTGCAAATTTTCTTCTCTTTTGTTGGACGGGCACGTAATTTGGGTCGACATTGAGTTTGTGGGTGATGACTTCTTCACTAATGCCCGTTATGTCGTCATGTTCCCACGCAAAAGCATCTAAGCGTTCTGTCAAGAATTCAACCAAATTGGCTTCTACTTCCGAAGACACGTCCTGTCCGACTAGCACTTTCTTTTCTCCCGTCGACAGGTTCACTTCCGTCAGTTTTTCTGTGTCCATACTCGTAACTTGAGGAATGTCTTTTCCCTGATTTTGAATAGTTGGTTTCAAGCATGTCTTGTAACATTGTTTTGCTTGAACTTGATCTCCTCGAATCTGTTGGACTCCCCAAGGTGTAGGGAATTTTATTACTTGGTGATATGTTGACGGGATAGCTTTCAAGTCGTGTATCCATGGCCTTCCAAGGATTACGTTATAAGTCGATTGGCAATCGATAATGAGAAATTTCTGCAATAAATTCACTCCTTGAGCATACGTGGGCAATGAAATTTCGCCAACCGTCCTCTTAGTCTCACCACTGAACCCGACGAGTACAGTACATTTCTTCGTCATGTCATGTTCTTGCAAGCCCATTTCTCGTAATGCATCTAACATCATAATATTCACTGCACTTCCATTGTCTACCAAGATTCTCTTGACGAGACAATTTCCGACGAGCAGTGAGATGACTAAACTGTCGTGTTGTGGCTCCGTCACGTGCTCTCTGTCTGACTCGTCGAAGTGAATTGTGGGTAATTTTCTTTCCACAATGTCTGCCCGCATGACTCTTATCCCAGGCTCTCTAGCAGCTCTTTTTGCCTGTGAATATGTAGCTCCACATACTTCCGATCCTCCAGCTATGTAGTTGACAACTTTGTGATGTGGTGGTGGCGGAGGTTGTCTTGGCGGCGATGATTCTCTCACCCTACCTTTTCCCGTCATGTATTCTGTCAAGTAACCTTTCTTGACGAGTACTTGAATTTCTCTTCTTAGTGCCACACAATCATACGCTCTATGACCATAGTCACCATGGAAGTCGCACCACAGCTTCGACTCAGGGTTCGCTTTAGGCTTGTTTGACTTCGACGGCCAATTGACCGCATTTCCCAATTTGTTGAATTCTCTCACCAAAGCTGACGGGCTGATACTGAATCCATAACTGTCAAATGTTGGCGGAAGGTTTGGGTCTTTTCTCCAATCCATTCGTCCTTGCACAGCACTGACGCGTGCATCTTCACGATTAATTCTTGAATAAGGCCTGTGATCCCGTGCCTTCGTCGTGATAATTTTTCTATTAGGTCGATAATAGTTGTCCTCGTCATCTTTCCTATCTTCTTCCAACCTAACTTGGGCCATAGCTTTGGCCTGTACGTCGTCCATGGTCCTGCACGGGTATTTTGTCAACTCGTCGTACAATGGTGTGTCCCTTACTAGTCCTCGACGGAAAGCCTCAATAGCCGTCGGTATATCACAATTCGTTATTGTCACCTTCTCCTTGTTGAATCTGGATAGGTATTCTCTCAAGGGCTCTCTATATCTCTGAACAATTCTGTATAAGTCACTTGTTGTCTTCTCAAATCGCCTGCTACTAGCAAACTGTAGGTTGAATGCGTCGACGAGGTCTGCAAATGAGGATATGGTTCCGTTTGGTAGTCCGACGAACCACTGAAGGGCAGGTCCTGTGAGTGTCGAACCAAATCCCTTACACATACAAGGTTCCCTCAATTCTTTGGTAATTGGCACTGTAAACATTCGTTGTTTATACTGCGCAATGTGTTCTTGTGGGTCAGCCTCACCATCATACAGCTTCATATGTGGTATGTTAAATCGTTTCGGAATCTCCACCAAGGCAATATCATCAGAAAAAGGTGAATCCGCATAGCTCGTTGGCGTGGCTTTTTCTAACGGTTTTGGTACACCTGGTATTCGTTGTATCATTTCTCTCATCTCTTTCAATTCCAGCTTCATAGCATCTGTTGTGTAACTTTCTGATCGTGAACTTCTGTGTCTCGATCTTCTATTCGATCTTTCTTCCTCGATGTCATGCCTGACCGTTGCCTCCTTCTGCCGCTGAGATGTTGTGTCAGCGTTATTATCCATAGCTCCATTCCCAGTCCTGTTAGTGCACAACACGAGCACTTCATCATCCTCCTTTCGACCTTCATCATGATCCTCATCGTCGTATCGCAATCTCCTTACCACACTTGCCACCGTTTGCTTTGAAGCTGCCGTTGCACTTGATTTTACCGTACTCAGTACAGCCTTGAGGTTCTCATTTTCACTACGCAGTGTCTCCACATCAGTTTGTAGCTTCTTCACGATTACAAGCACGTCATCATTCGTAGGCCGTTCCTCATTTTCGTTTCGCTCAGGATCCGTAGCCATAGTCGTAGAAATTGTATAGAACTCTTAGCTAATTTCCCACAGACGGCGCCAAACTGTTTTAGCCAAAAATTGATGGGTTAATAACTAAGTTCTTTTATTGTAAAATTGTATATAAAGCGTGTTTAGCAGCTTGGACGAGTAGAGATAAGAATAAAAAGCTATTCGACGACTAGAAAATAAAATAGAGGCAAGACAATTTTGGTGACGCGGAAAACCCTAGGAAAGGGATAAAAACCGCGGGTGGGGGTGTACCCAGCCAAGAATATCCACTAGAATGCTGTTTAAGATCGATTACAAGTGTTTTGAATGAACAAAAATACATAAAAGTACTACTCGTCGACTATGCAGCTGCTGCCCGTCGGGTGGGTGTATTGTGTGTATAGTAATGTGATAGATTTCAATCTCCTCCCCTTGCTTATCTCTTCAAGGATGTATTTATAATCTGATTTGGATGCTTTCCACGATCCTATTTTCATGCTAGAAGCTGCTGATCACGCTCCTTGATTGTAGGGATTGATTCCATGTATTTGAGTTATAGTTGAAGTAGGAATCTTATCCTTTCCTTGATTTTCTGCCCGTCGGGTGTTTCAGCCTTACCCGTCGAGACTTGGTCCACTCGTCGGCTGTTACTTTCCCCTATTTTTTAGGACTTACAATGAATTACTAATTTAATGTAAAATAATATTTGCAATATTATTTTAAACAACTGATATTGTACTAATTAATAAATATTTATCAAATATGGCAATCAAATTACTCGTCGGACTGCAAACAGCCTTTACCCGTCGTGTTCTTCATATGCTCGTCCATAGGACCTTCACTCGTCAATACTAACCTGGATATGTGAAAATTTGGTTATAACAATACCTAAAGTTTGTTGTCTCTATTATATTAGTACCAAGAAAAATATTATTGTATTAAAATCATTTATTTATCGAATTTATACTGTAGTAAATACGTAGCTATGTAATTGTACATTTGATTTTTTTTTTTGAACCCAATGTAATTGTACATTTGATAGTATGCAACGAACCAAGGCAAAGGATCATAAGAACCTTTAACGAATTTTATGTAAAAGATGGCGCACCCTCCCTTGGGCCGTGTCTAGGCGCGCCTTGCCTCTTAGCAGGAAATCTCGTACAACATACACCGACCATTCAAGTAACTTGTATAGAATACTAATTATTAAGTTAGAAATCATCAAATATTACATCATGAATTAGTGAAAAAATAAAACAATTTTTTTTAATGAGATTATTATATTTAATACTGGTAAAGATACCTTTGTCGGATGCTCGTGAATCACCCTCTCGTTAGTCTCACGATAATGTCGTATTTGGTTAAGGATAATAAAATGAAATGAAATAAATAAAAATAAAAGAAAGATAATAGAAGTAGTATGGAAGACTTCAAAAAAAAAACGAATAAGTGTATTATGTTGAGATTTGGGTAAAAACTAGATGCATGGGAGAATGAAATATTCTTTTTTAAATTGAGGTGTTTGATTTTTAATTAGTTGGTTAGGAATGGAAGAAATAATGAAAATTTTGAACTTTTACTCATAAATTTCTTCAATTTCATTTATTTTAACCAAATACAATATAACAAAACAATTTAACACTACTTGCTGCCAATTTGGAGAATAAAGTTGAAGATTTGAATTTGCAAATGCAAGATATGTAAGATATGCTTATATTTATTAAATATTTGTTTTAATAATTAGCAACTTCAAATGTTTGTTTCCGATGTGTTTTCTTTCTATTAGCTTTATATTTAGATTAAGGATAACATTTCACTGCAAACTTTTTATTGTGAGAACCGTGAAAACTTTTATTAAATTGTGTAGAACCATAATAAAAATTGAAAAAAAAACAGTGTAAAACCATTATTTTATTTACAAAATAATAATAAAAAATTTATCTAAACATTTTTTCCCCACTTTTTATTATGATTCTGTGAAATTTAATAAAAAAATTTACGGTCCTCACGTTAATTTTTTTTACCTGATTGTTATCATTCGTATATAAAAGGAGATTGAGGAATATATATACTTTTAAATGTTTTATAAACCTGTTTGGGAGGTTGCTAGCATACTCTAATAAATAAGTAACCAAAACTGTCATGCCATATATATTTGACAACATCGCTGACATGCTTTTAACAACTATTTTAACGCGAACATTTTTTATTGGTTTGGATTGTTGCCCGAATTCAAGGTTTGACGGATTTTTTAAACTACCCGTCCATGAAACTTTTTTGTTGAAGGTGGGTGCGAGTATGTCTATACTAAATTTGGTTTTTTGCAATAACTAATATTTAAGTAATAATAATTACTGAAAATTTACTAATCTAGACAAAATAAATATATTATTTTAACTAAAAATGGTTTATTTGAACTTTTTTCAATTCTGTTGGTTCATATTAGCCGATATATATAGATAGAAATATTTGAGCCAAAAAACACTCCAAAAATACTATTACATATTTAATACTTTTGAATATTTCAAAATTACACATGTGCCATCATCTTATAATCTATGGATTAGGGGATAAGGTAAAATAAAACATTTAAAACAGATCTTCTAAATTTTAGGACGGATAAAAAGTAATTTAATATTTAAAAGAAGATTTTTAAACTAAAATGATTATTTTTTATAGTTTAGAAAACATTTTAATAAAATATTTAAACTTAAAGAGATACTAAAACGTAATATAGATAAATATTAACAAATAAGAGTTCTAATAAAATCCTGCATCTATTTCAAAATTTTATTTATTAATTTTTCATAACTATCTTTTACTGGGTCAAAGTATATATAAATTTTATATTAAAAGTAATTTTATTTGGGAAAAAAGTATCTAAAGTACAGAGAAGTTCTATACTAGTGCCGTTTAAAATTAAATTAATTAATCGATTGCATAAGATATACCAAAAAAAGGGCCGTATGCTGATGAGCGAGTGAATCTTGCTTGTTGCTCTTGTTGTTAATAGGAATGGGATCGATGCAGTTGCTCAGGCATCCAATGCATTTAGTATAGCTGACTTTTTTCATAACTCCTCCAAGTAGAAGCACATCCTGCCTGTAGTCTGTTTATCTTAAGAAAAACCATTTTTATGTTCGGCTTTAAAAGATATTTAGGAATACCTTTTTTGATGAAAAAACTGGTCGGAATTATTATTTAAACGATCTAACCGTACGGATGTTACTTTCATATCAAAATAAGTTAATGTACAAATTTTCATATAATATATTAACTTGGAACTATAAATTTATAACAATTAGATTATAATAGATCTATGTCGTTGAATATATATAAAGAAATAATACTATTATAAAAGTGATATTCCATTATTTTAAATTTAATCAAAATTTGTATATATTGTTATTTTCGTATAAATATTTCATCCATACGGTTGGATTATTAAAAAGACGAATAAAATACATAATTTATGATGCACTAATAAAGAACTTCTCTAGATGTGTTTTAGAAACTTCATCCCCATTTTATTTATACAAAATTATTATTTATTATCAAAATAACGCTTCTAATTTATTATATTATCTCATATATCTTTAATAAATTTATAAAAATAAGAAAATATATCGTATATATTATAATTTTTTATATCAAATATCATTAAAATATAAAATTATAATATAAATTATCAATCCTTTAAAAATTTAATATAATTTTTTTGTATGTCAAGTACCAATAGAAATATATTTACTTTAATTTTAATCAAACGGTGGTTATAAGCTTGTACGCAAAATTGTTGAAAATATGAATGGCGCTGCATTATAAATTTTTAGTTTTGCTAGTTTTTTTAGAAATATTTGAATGACTTTGGATTTATTTTGAATTATTATTTCAGTCGAATTGTAATACTTTTGTGTGAAACTCTTTTGGCATGCTATTGTATTGTTAAAAAAATTATAATTATTAAATTTTGATATATATGAAATTTTATTAGAATTAATAAGATTTTTGCACAAATCTTTACGAGAGCTTTTAAAATCATTGACCTAGTTTTAATGCTTGCATGTTAAACATGTCATTGACCTAGTTTTAGTGCACGAATGTCGTTAGATATGTAGGATATCAGCGCTTAATTAGTTATATTAAACGTCTGGAATTTGAACTCTAAAGTGTTATTATATCCTATGAAACAATTTTGATGATGATCCTCAAAACCTAGGAATATGAGAGATCGATGCTTCTCCGCAGATTTTATGCAGACACGTTATGTTGATGTTTTTTCTTACGTTGTTTCGTTGTGATGGTATGCCTTGATTTTTACCAAAACTTCTCCATTCAAAAGAGAGGTAAGGTTAGTATACATTTTACTATTTTTCGACTTTTGACGGGTATGTTCTTTTTTGTTGTGATGCACAAAAACTCAAAACATTATAATTTATGAATCGAATACATATTTTGATCTTCTATGACCAATTGATCATTACATATAAGCACTGAACAATGTTAATTGGGTAAGACTTGGTACTAAATCCCTGTAAGCTTGGTACTAAATCCCTGTCACATGTAATACTTGGTACAATATATTTAATCTTGAAGAAAAATTTATGATTATAATTTACAGAATGACCCACCGTACGGATACTGGTGGTCAGAAAACAGGTCTTAAAGAAAGCTAATTACTGCTCTGCCGAGTAGCTAGCCAAAAAAATGCTAAAAGTCCTAGATTTATTTCCAATTTTTTTTCAAATAATGAATTATCAATTTATTATTGGTCATTTACTCATAAGTAATATGGACCCCTATGCAATAAAATTATGTCAAGTATAATTTGGGAATAGTTTTGGGACCCCTAGCACTGCTAAAAAAATGTTTTTCAGTAATTGCAAATTAATGGGAGACTGGCCCTTGTGACTGTGTCATGTAGTACCTATTATTACTACCTAGAAAAGTATTTTCACAGCACAAAAAATAACTATTTCTAAGAGTTTTGATCCACTGCAATGTTAATTACTGAATTACAGTGCTTCTGTTCTTCTATATATATCACGAAGCCTTCTATGTTTTTTCTCAGTGCAACAAGTTCAAATTATGGCAGTTCCCTCGATGCATCGAGAGAAGGTTGAAAGAGATCAGACCATTAATAATGGATTTGATTATGACAATGTGGATGGTGATGAGTTTGATCCAAGTGCCCCTCCTCCGTTTAAGCTAGCTGAGATTAGAGCTGCCATTCCCAAGCATTGTTGGGTTAAGAATCCGTGGAGGTCTCTCAGTTATGTCATCAGGGATTTCGTTGTTGTATCTGTACTGCTAATAATGGCAATGCACTTCAATAATTGGGCTTTCTGGCCTTTCTATTGGCTAGCTCAGGGTACTATGTTCTGGGCAATCTTTGTTCTTGGTCATGATTGGTAAATTTTTCGTCTTTTTCCATTCGATGATTTTTTTTCCACAGAGACACTGTTAGCTTGGGTTCCAAGATAGGTGACCTTCCTTGTTTTATTTCTAACAAAAATGAATAAATAAAGGCCATCTAGTTTAAAGGAACAATATATGTACATGTGTGTTTTCCACTATTTCTATACTAGCTATAAGATGACTTGTATCTGGTTTTTGATGTCACAGTGGACATGGAAGCTTTTCTGATAACCCAAGATTGAATAGCATAATTGGACATATATTGCATTCTTCAATTCTTGTGCCATACCATGGATGGTATGTTAATTACTATAAATGTTTAAACCTGAAACTTCGCATTTCACGTAAATTTCTAAAGCTATGAGTTCCTGCAGGAGAATTAGCCACAGAACTCACCATCAAAACCATGGAAATATTGAGAAGGATGAATCTTGGGTTCCTGTAATGTTTCTTTATTTTCATACACATAGCTAAAGTAACCTCAATTTATTGGTAGATTTTTTTTTCTTCACAATTCTTTATAATTAATTGTGCATCAATGTTTTTTTATGTTGGTTTCAGATACCAGAGACGATATATAAAAGTCTACCAGTCCACATTAAATTTCTGAGATTTAAAATTCCCTTTCCCATCTTTGCCTATCCTTTATATTTGGTGAGATTTTATCTCTGTTCTGATAACAGCAAGCATTTGTCTCCAAGTTTGAAGAACATAAAAGCTCATACTTTTCCACATATAATCTGCATAAATAACAGATCAGCAGAAGCCCAGGGAAAACAGGTTCACATTTTAACCCATATAGTGAGATATTTCACCCCAGTGAGAGGAATTTGGTTGTAACTTCGACACTGTGTTGGACTGCGATGCTAGCTTTCCTTGGGTACATGGCTAATACAATTGGTTCACTTCAGATGCTCAAACTCTATGGGGTTCCCTACATTGTCAGTCATCTTCATTTTTACAAAATCATAAGAATTCAGATTATTTAAATTCGTATATTAGTAAGTACTAATATGGGTTCTGACAGATTTTTGTAGTGTGGATTGATTGTGTCACTTATTTGCATCACCATGGCTATGACAAGAAGCTACCATGGTACCGTGGCAAGGTACTAAAATTTGGTTTTGAATTTTGCAAGCACATCCATTTTATCTTTCTTAAAAATGCAGTACTACCACTCATTATGCAAAAAGAATATAACATGCCAAGTGAAAAATTAACAGGAATGGAACTATCTAAGAGGAGGACTAACTACTATTGATCGTGACTACGGATGGATTAACAATATCCACCATGACATTGGCACTCACGTTGTACACCATCTCTTCCCTCAAATCCCACATTACCATCTAATAGAAGCGGTACAATTCTTTTTCTCTATCTGCTTCTTCTTTTAATTAAACGCAAACAGGGTATTTGTCCCTTACCTTGATACTCACACACATCTCCACTAAGCTCTAAGCTCGAACATTCAACCTCTTGGTAACAAGAGAGGAATATTAGCTAGACTACAATGTTGAACTAAAATTTTGTTGTCAAAATGCAAGTTTGTTTAGTCTTTTCTTTTCATTTATGCATATCCCTTAATAATTTACTTCATCTATTATACATGGATTCTCAGACGAGAGCGGCTAAGCCGGTGCTGGGAAAATATTACAGGGAGCCAAGAAAATCAGGGTTATTTCCATTTCACTTAGTTAAAGATCTACTGAAAAGCATACAGCAAGACCACTATGTTAGTGATGCTGGAGAAGTTGTGTTCTATCAAAAAGACCCTCAACTTAACGTATTTTTCCACAAGTTTGAATGATTCTCCATAGAGATGGTGGTCTAGTTTTTGTGGTTTATTGTCTTTCAGATTATGATAAAGTGAGGTTGCTCTTAAAGTTGTGATTATTTTCCAGTGATAAGGAGGAAATTACTAGGAGAACTGCTGCAGTTAACATTACACTGTTTTTATATTGCACCTTGTTTCATGTGTTGTTTTACTATGTACGTTAATTCTCTGGCTCTTTGAAATATTGTAGTGACATGAAAATGTAAGCAATAATAAATATTTAAATTAATTATATACACTATTTAAGTATTAATTAATAGTCGTGTAGTTTCTCCGTGCATATTTTTATTAGAAAATAATATTTATATGTCTGATTATTGAGAAAACATATGCAGTCATTTCTCGTGGCCGTCTGTTTGACTTGTCGTATAAATAAAAATTGAAAAATGTCTTTATTTTTATACATGCAAATTACAAAGAAAGCCTCCAGCTTTAAAGGTGAAATATAAAAATCTAATAGTTCTGAAACCGTATGACATGAGTGGTTGATTATTAAGTAAATGTCTGGCGTGACTTAAATCGCTTTTATACGATTACAGGCTTCTCCACGGCAAAATCAAATAGGAACACACACTTTTTCTTGTCTTTTATAAAGTCAAATGTAAAAAATTTAAATATCTGCATACAGCATGTCAGCATACATGATATATTTATCTAGGGCTGTTTATGATTACGGTCGGTCCATTGATCTGAACTAAACTAAATCGATCCGAATCAATTAAAATTGTAACCGATAAAACCGTTAATATTTTGGTTATCCGGATGATATCATACTAATGTGAAGTTAAGGCACGTTGTGCAGCCTGACAAATGGTAACAAATTTGAAGGTTGAAAAAATGAATCCAACAAGTGATATCAGGAGTTAAGAGGTTAAGAAGATGAATCATGAGATTACGAGCTGCAGTCGGTGTTGTGTGGAATACTACAACTGTGGCTTAAGATCTTATTTGAAAGTAATTTGGGTCGAAAGTCATTCTGATATTATGATGGTTGGACGTATTTTCAAAGTGACTAGTGACGATATTAAAGTTACAAGATCAGTGGTTAGAATTAAGAAGAGACTGTAGTGTATTTTCAATATAAGTTCCACGTCGAGGAGAAATAAAAGAATTAAGTATGCATTCAACTCTATCAATATTATTGTAACTACTACATTTTTTTATTATGTGCTTTTTTTAATGAAATAAAATCATGGAGTTAAGATAACAAATCTTGAGTTAAAGCACCTACAATTACATGAGGAGCATTATTCGCTTCCCAAGTATGATCAGATATAAAATAAGATGCAAGAAGGTGATGAGAAACAAATTATTTTGCAAAATAGAGATATACTTTCCCAAAGTTTGATAATTGAGTACAACAATCTTGAATCAACCTACCCCGCAGGATCAGTTTTACAAATTATTTTAGCGGTGATTATTTTAGGGGCCACCAACTCACCTTTATGGTTCGTCGCAACACAAGCATAATTATACCTCAGAGTATCCAAAAAAAATAATGCACCATTCACATTGATTTAAATAACACTCACGATTGGATAGCTCAAATGGTAGATGATTTATCCTTTGTTATCCCGGGTCATGGGTTCGACTTTAGACCAACAAATTCCAAGCACGCCAGATCATCAAAATAATATAAGAAGTTGTGATTTGATCATCAAGAGAACAACTTCCTAAGAATGTGTTTAAACAATCCGCAAAGCTATCTAATAGATCATCTTGAACCACCCGATCCAGTTAGTGCCAACAACCACGATTATAGGAGCAAGAAAAAATGCAGTGACTAATTGTGTCTGGCTCCCCATGACACCAAGAAGAGGACCTGTACACTTCCAAATGTTTCAAAAATAGGTGGGCCTTAGTAGGCAAATCATATTTTTGATTTTGGGAGAGACTTTAAGCCTCCATAGTACATAGATTTCTCCTGGTAAGTGTGTTCATTTGAGTTTCCTTCAAAATAGAATATTGATTACTAGCCGAGTAACTACCTGAGCCTATTAGTTATTAAACCAGCATCTATATCATTAAACAAGTCAGTGATTCCATCCATATCACATTCTCTGGCATTCATTTTCAGTAGTGACGATACATGCTTATTAACTAAAGCTAGGTGTTGGGCCACGGATAGAAATATGACTCAAGCCCATGTAGCCAATTTACAAGAGGAAGCTTGTGATCATTATCAATCGATTTTGGCACGTAGATTCTTGCAGAAACACCGGAGTTTGGATTAATCGTGAAGTCATGGAGTATCTCATCTGTAGAATCCATATGACTTGTGGTTTGGAATGTAAACTTAAAAACAGAAACCACACTTGATAGATTCTTGTCACAGACTAATTTTTTTTGACAAATACTTCATACTTGTGCGGTCCACTTGGAGCATGGGAATACTGCCACACAACTGGTCAACAAACTATGGCTCCGTTTGTTTGTTTGTTCCTATCGATAATAGATACATTTTTTTTACTTCACTTGTAAGTTAACGAAACAGATATGTATCTAGGTGTCACACAGCCGTGCGGAAGCGTGGACCAACGACTAATTTTTCAAACTTTTGGCTGAGTGATGCGCCAACTCTACGCCTAGAGCCTGATCAACAATGCGCAGCTAACCCTTGGGCCTTAGTCTTCACAATTCGATGCGTGCACAATGGGTTACTATCAACTTCACAATATAAACGAGACGAGCATATACGGGGAACCCTCAATCTTTTTATTACTCCATAAAAAGGATTTAACAATCTAGGTCTGTTTGCCAGTAATACAAGAGTGCCTCACTACAAAGCTCTTTCTCTCTCTAGAACTCTATATAACTCTCTCTGTATTTTGCTCTCACTTCTCTCTACAAGTGTGTCTCTCAAACTATGAGTGAATTGCTGAATGAATGGATCGATGATATGAGAATGAAATAGCTCCTCCTTATATAGGCAGCTAAGCGGGCTTTGGATGACTCAAGCCCATCCAAACTTTCCATCTATGGCGAAGATCTTCCTTCATACATTCCCACGAAATCCTCCTTTTAGAATATTCCCAAGGATAATCCTCCTTCTAGAATATTCTCTAAGATATGATGAATCGTATCCCTTGATTTCCACCCTTAGAAGATATTGCCTTATACCATATCAAATATGATATGCTCTAGCTTTCTTTCCTTATTTGTAAGCTAAGCCCATCCATATGATATGTATAAGCTCAAGTCCATCTTGCATATTGAATCCATGTCATGTCTGCATCATACTCCAACCCTGGCCCAACTGATTGCATCACCTATCCAGCTCCACCATAGAACCATGCCTTAGTTAAGCCCACCATGTCTGACTCCTTAAGACTCGTCTGCCATGTCGCCTCTGTGTCATTGAGGACTAATGGTGAATGATGACTCTCCCTTGAGCCGGTCGTGCCCTTGTTCAAGTCTCACCCAATCCTGTCTCTCTTACCCTTGCACCATGCGCATGACCCCTCTAGAATCAAGTGTGCCCACAATGCATGTTCCCTGTGTCTGTGCCTGGCTATGCATTCCTTTGCCTCCGTTGTCATGATCTAAGTCTTTGACATATCCAATTCGTGCAAGTGCCCTCATAAGTCACAAGTATCCCATGAGCCCCAAGTGTGCCCCATGTGCCCCAATTTCACCTCAACGCCAAGCCACATGCCTGACTTGCAATTCTGATGTTGAAACCCAACGTCTTAAGCCTCCCAAGTAAGCCACCGGCCCGCAGCACCAGACTTAGGCTCAAAAGTCTAAGGGTCTAACCTAGGTGCATAACTGCACATTGAGTTTCTAAAATCACATAACAATGCCAAAAAAAAGTTCTCTATTACTTCATCTCAAATCATACATCTTATTAGTTTTTTAGTAATACAAATATTTTTGATACGGATTAATTCTAAGGATGGAAATACAATTGCATATAAATTTTTTAACAGATTCAAAATAATCAAACATCACGCATAGTTAGAGCTGTAAACGAACCGAACTCGGACGAACTTTTAACGAACACGAACAAATTCTTAACGAACCGAACAATGTTCGGTAAGCTTATCGGATAATTTTTCTTGTCCGAACTCGAGTTCGGTAACGAACCGAACGAACACAAACAGTTCGCGAACATACCGAACACGAACCGAACACGAACAGTTCGATAATTATATATATAATATTGTAAAAAAAATAAATATAATAATTTGAAAAATAAAAAAATTGTAAATATTATTATTTTTTATCGAACGAACTCGAGCTTACCGAACTCGAACGAACTCGGACGAACTCTTAACGAACTCGGACGAAAATCCTAACGAACCGAACAATGTTCGGTAACCTTACCGAACATATTTTATTATTCGAACTCGAGTTCGTTAAGCTTATCGGACGAGCTTAACGAACTCGAACACGAAAGAACATACCGAGCTTGCCGAACATGTCCGGTTCGTTTACAGCTCTACGCAGAGTTAAATTTGGGTTACATTCAAACAAACGAAGCCCACATTTATAATAATAATTTATCTAATGGCTATATATTGCGATGGAATTTAAAAGACAAAGGGTAAAATAATCAAGAAATGAATGTATTTGAATTATAATCTTATAATAACATAATAAATGATAATAGAAATGGTACAGTAACAGCTAAAACTGGAGATGCCATGGTGAACAGGATAGCATCACTTTTTTTATTGGCATACATGACCGCATTTGCTCCTGTTTTTGCTAATACACTCCCCATCTCCCCTTGGCCCCAGATGAACATTGTTGATAATATTTCTAGAGGAAAATGGCATCCGTATGTTTTCGATGGATCTTCCATTTTTATTTTCCCAAATCCATTGAAATCACATGCACTCTCAATCTGACTTTCTTCTTGATAATAAATGTTAAACGCATACGATATATTACCTTCGAATGATAGATTACTGTAGGATGATCCGTAATATAATCTTGAACAATCATTGTTTTCGCAGGCTATTTCAAATTGTTCCAATATCATGAATCTGCGGTCTGTTGTTTTCACTTTTGCATCTTTGTCCACAATGCACCATCTTCTAGGCATCGATATCACACCCTCTGCAGGTACTAGCTTTGCATCTTTATGACCTTTCATTGTCAAATCTAAAGAAAACTTGGGCTGTCCTTTGTAGTCATAGATACCATAATGTCTAATGGAAGGACCGTACACGCTCATGTCTTTTGAGTTTTCGTCGTTTAAATTATAAATGTAGGCTTGGATTGGTACTCCGCGATGAAGTGGAGTACCTTCGTCGCTAGCAATTTTCTTGTGAAAACCCGTGTAAAATCTTTTTTCAGTGGAGACATTAGCGTAGAAATGTCCATCTGTAGGCCAACCGACTTGAGTCACAATAATCCTCATGTTGCCAAATCCATATTTTCTTAAAGCCGAAACGAATGAATCATAGACAAAATCAAATACATTAGTATAGACATTCGGTCCATCTTCTATGCTAAAAGTGCTATTGTTGTCGAAGAAAGCAAATTCCAGAGGAAAACCATTCTGCAATATATGTGCATGTGGATAAATGTTCACTGCATAAGGGGCACCTCATGAATTTAGGATATTCAGTATGTTGAGCATTCGTTGCCTCACGACATGGTTGAAATCAGCTTGTGATGGTTTTTGGATATTGGATATAAGAACATCTGGAGCGTGAGGTATGCTTTGATTTGGTTGTAAGGATATCGAATACATTCTGTAACATGGTAGAGTGCCTTGTCAAAATCATTCTGATATGAGTTAAATAAGATTTGATGTTACGGTGTAAGGTTCATTTCCAATAATGAAATACCTGCACAACATAAAATGTACTCATCATAATTAGCAACACGCACATGCACATGCATCTTGCATTAATTTAATAACCAATTTGATAACAAGGAAATTAGAAACTAAACTAATATAAGAACAGATCCAGGGTACAGGCAGGATGTGGGGAGGGTGCGCAAGATGCACGCAGAGAGGCTTTTCCTCTAAAGCATCAATAGGGCAATAATAGTAATAAAACAGAGGCATAAGAACAACTTACAAAAGATGGGAGACAGAAAAAATACTTAACGTTGACATCATGATCTCTATACAATCGAGTGATGTTTTTTCTAACGAAAGCTATAGCCTTACTTTGGTCATTGACCATAAACAATTCAGGAATGGGCAGTGTGACCATCAATTCCAAATTAGAGCCGGTAAAAGCTTTGGCTATGTTTTCATAAAAACTGTGAAGCTTCACCTTACGGACACCATCTGACAACAGCATATCAACCACGTTAGACGGGAGCAATATTCTCAGTCGAGATTGTCTTCCCCAGTTAACCCCTACATCATTTGCCATAGCACCACTGATATTTAAAACCATACTTAAACTTGTCATCACCGCAAAGATGACCACAAGCCTCCCCATATGGTTTAATCAAGTTGAGGCCTTCGTGGGGATTGGGAGACGGAGCTTCAATTTGTCTACGCCAATTGATTTGATCAAAGTCATAGCTTTATACTACCCTCAGTTTGTTATATATAAGATATACAACTCATCCGTCTACATTTTGTTCAGTTGTATCACCAAGACAACCAGCAAATTTTGTATGACTTTATAGTTAATTTATTCATATATAAAACCGTTCTTTTATTTATAGTCAATAGAATCTGAAATTTAACAGTTAAAAATATGATTTCTCCATCCCATGGCCAGGAGATTATTCTAAAATTAGATTAAAACCACCAAATAAAATAAGCTGGCAATCATTCAAGCTTCAAAAATTATTCTAGAAATTTACAATAAAATTCGTAGAGTCCGGAAAAAAGGAAAAACAAGATATCACCAATGCTAAATACTTGCAAGATCTAATGTGTGCACCTGTGTGCTTGAATGATCGGGAAAATCATTAAACAATGTATGCAAAACATGTCTCAACCCCCTTTCACTGCAGTTAGGAAGATGATTTCACCTACCATGGCTAGTAGACATCAGACCTTTTGCACAATGCAGAAGGTTGCTACCAGCATAAGACCCTGCATACGCCAAATCTAGAAAGAAAAGTACACAAATTTATAATGAATATAGACAAGATAACTAAGAGTCTAAGATGCTTAAAGTACTTGAAAAATTCATGGTATTCACACCGAGCTATGTAATTCTGTCTACATTGTAACATAAAGCAATTAATCGCAAACTGTGGAATTTGGAGCTCATTAAATCAACTGACTTAAATTCTGATTAAGTGAACTGAAATGACATGTCCTCACATAAGTTAGGGCCTTCATATAAAACGCATCTCTAGACTCTGAAATTATCCAACTGGTAAAAGCTAACACAATCGAACAAAAGATTTCTCATTTAACTTGAAAAGTGAACGCAAATCTTTTGGAGATTTGCTAATTGAGTACTTGGCTTATGATTTACAAAATTTTGATTGGAATACACATGTATTGATTGATCTCTTGAAACAAATGATTATTATCGAGGTGAAACTAAAACTGAAATGAAAATTTTAGACAAACTCAAAGCGCATAAGAAGTTTCACTGAGGGATATTTCACTCCTTTGCGATCGTAGAGAGGTACAGCACGAATTCCCGGTCTTATCTGGGAAACAGGAAGACAATTCTGGCCACCAAAACCATCTTTTTTCTTCGGTGCATCATCCTTATCACGTACTTCGATGCAAAGTATAGCCAGTTCTGGAACAGACATAGGGAATTCAAATTCTTCATTCCAGAATGGAGTCCATTTATTATCCTTTACTGCTGTTTTCTTCTTTGCTTCATCGGCAGGCACACCAGCTATTCTAATCTGTATAGAGAAAAATAATTTTAGAATGTAAACACTTCAATCTACTGTCATCGTTTATTAGCAAATAATATAATAATGTTTTAGCTGTTATTTATTATGTTTTTAAAATATCAGCTGTTAATTCTTCGTATAAGATTTTGAACCCATTCTTGTAAAAATACTCATAGTGTGTCATACAGAGAAGCAAATTCTGTTTGGGAATATTATTAGGTAGTCCATATTGACAGTATATATATTCTTTTTCTGGCCCTAAGTTAGAGCAGAAAACAGTGTTTGACAAAAATGTATCCCTGTAACCACTTCTAAATAGTCAAGGAAAATATTTTATTTAATTTTTTTACCCTATTTCAGATTTTAAATTTAAATGCATGGAAAATAAGATTAACAATTGGAAAGGTAGATTAGAAATGTAAAATTCTATATAGCCGAAATCAAATAAATGCATGAAAAATAAGATTAACAATTGGAAAGGTAGATTAGAAATGTAAAAGTCTATAAAGCCGAAATCAAATAACTTTCAAGTTTAAATTGAAAAGGATCCCACGGTAGAAATTATGCAGGATATACTGCAGGCTGCAGCCACATTCAAAAGCAAGGAAAGTATTACCTTCGTGTAAAAATCTGGTGGGGAATATGAATCGAAGTGAGTTTTCTTAAAATCCAAATGCCAACCATCACCCATATACACTTTCACCTGTAATGTTACATTAGACTCTTATGACTCCGTATGTTCAAATGAAATAAGTGTTACTGTTGGCTTTGTTTGCAAGCTTACCTTTAGAGTTTTCTTTGCTGGAAGCTTTACTTTAGGATCAAATACCTGATTATCAGGACTAGCCTTGAGTAAGAAATCAGGCTTTTTGACATAGCCACACCCTCCGTTGGCTCTGAACATCCCATGCATTAACCTGAGGTTTTTACCATATCCCTGCAATAGTATTCATTATATAATGCACATTTCCATAGAAAATCATTTCAAAAATAAGTAGAAATAATAAAAGCAATATAGCAGTACCAAAGCTAAATTTGTCTATTCCTGCAGCTTTGAGGTAATTCATGATTTTTTGGATGCTAACATATAAATTTATTGCACTAAAATATGAATGCTAAGCATAACATGCATTTTCAGCTCAAGTCGGGACTACAATAAGAAAATAAAAAAACCTGCATATTGAATGCAACCATTTGAGCTCCATGCATCCATCCTGTCAGTGGATTGTAATTTGATGAGTTGAACCGCATACCTTTAGGATATATTCTCAAAATATTCTTTTGTGTGAACCTTGTTATGTAGAGAAAGAATACTGTCATTAGTAAAATGCTTTAAAATTTTAAACCAGATGTAAATTCTATAAATATAACAGTGGTTTGAAATGTAAACCTGTACCATGATATGTTGCACATAATTTTTAAGTATTAGTACCTCACAACATCCACTCCATGAGATTTAGCTGCCTTCTCAAGACCTTGTTCACTCAAACTAAGGCGTCTTACTTTGTCAGCTTCAACTTTTAACGCTTCTTTTAGACCTCCTTTAGGTTTCCCAGCATGAAGTCCGATAAGACTCTTGTATTCAGGTGCTACATTCATCTTTAGGTCAAGTTCATCATAATGTGCGGCAATCTGCGTCTGCTTGTCGATGTCAAAGCTCTGTGAGGCACAAAACAGGCATGTCAATTAAACATTGTTGGAACAATTTAACTAGTGAAATTACGGTAAGTAGGTAAGAGTTAAGGCATCTTCTCTGCCTGTCGTATATACCTTATCATTATTTAAAATATCGGCTGTATCGTTTACCGGCTCATCATCCCATGAACTGTCATCAGAATCTTTTCTATTCGACAGGTTATTTTTTATGTCCTCAGTAATTTTATCTTCAAGGTACTCCTTTGGCGGTTTAGTTGAAATTATGATCTGCTTCATCAATTTTTCTGGTGATGGTAATTCTTTTATACTATCTTCTTCAGGGCAATATAACACCTCTCCAAATGTTTCAGTGAGCATCTGTAATATTAAAATGGGAGAAGGATAATAATCATTGAGGACCTTTTGGTTTAAGAAAATTAAAGAACAAAGAAAATAAATGAAAATTTTCATTTCTCAAGTGCAAAAGCTTATACTAACCTGAGCTACTTTAGCCTGGAGATCTGATGTAAGGTGGTCTTCTAATGTTATAACAACAGGGTAAGGTGAGGTCGCAAAGGCATGCTCTTTGATTGATCTCAAACATTCTAAGAGGTCCACTGGAGGTGTAAGGGTCCTAAATTTAGTAATACACAATATTAAAAAAATCTAAGTGTCTGCAAAAATCAAGAATGAGACAGAAAACTAGGGGATCGAGCTAGTAATCTATGACATCTGCATACCCCTACCCGACCAAAGGACATAGGAACAGATCTGTTCCTCATCTGATATAGCTAAGAGCATCTCCAATAGAGGTTGCTAAAAAAATTGTCAAACCATGACAAATCATCAAATATATTATTTTTTAATTCTCTCATATCCATGTCACTCTTGGCAACATTTATTAAAATTTTGCTCCAATAGTTAAGCAACTTTAAAAGTTGCCTATGTGGTCCCTATTGGAGATGCTCTAATATGCTTGCAAGCAAAATTTACAAATTCAAAGGAAATATGATGCATGCTATCAATAATTGTTTTCTTGTGCAGTAGACTCACATATTAATACAGTTCTATTTTTCCTTACAAAAAAAAGCTAGAAAGCTGCCAAATTTAATCAAATATACATAGCAAACTGCAAAAGAACTATAAAACAAAGCATTAATCTAGGTTACATACCCTCCATGTTTAACATGTATAGCACCCTCTCGTGAGTTTGAGTCTGGCCATAAATCAAGTTCTATAACCCGCACACCTCTCTTAAGTGCTTCTACGATTGGTACGGTACTGCAATCACTATTGAGCTGATTCCCGGTCAAGTACGAATTATGTCCCGTGTAAATAAAATAATGTGACAGTGGTGCAGTCATGTCTTGATCGACCTAAAAACAGAACAAGTGTTTATATTAGTTATTAAGTTACAGTTACCATACATTCTAATGGAAAAGAAAAGCCTTGACAAAAACAAAAAAATATCAAATAATTACAGTCAAGGTTACAATGATTACCCTATGTCTTGTTTTCATATCTGAAGCAGCCCAATTACTAATAGTCTAATATTGATAAATCAAAAAATGCATAATATCAGTACTAATTAAAAACGTGATGCTGCCCCCAAAATTTTCATTAATCATTGTTGAAAGGTTAATATTTGAAGCTATGACCCAGAAGAGGAATCCTAACCCCCTCGGGGTTCTTATTCGAATCTCATCAACCAAATGCCAAAAAATGCCAGATTTGCAGAAAACCTTACACTAGTCAAGAAACTCTCTGGAAAAAAGAAAAGTTGAACCACGCCAAACATACCACGTGTATCCGGTCCAATTCACAAGATATAGGGAAGAAATAAATGATCACATCTTCCGTAACCTCCCCCCACCAGAGCAATAACAATCTTAATACATCATCAATCAGGAAATCAGACATTCCTAATACTACTATTTAGTCATAATATCATCTTTCTATTTTCGGGATATAAACCAACATCCATTGAATTAAATTTCTAAACTACCACTTATGCACAAGTCGATATCCAATCAAGAAATCAAAAAACAAAATCAAAGAAAATAAAAAAAAGGTCAACTCAACCACTCTACAAACCAAGATCCCAACAAAACAAAAGTACTAAACACAACACAACTAAACCAACATAAAAACAATAACAAAAGTACCTTAGATGACATGGGAGGATTAAGATCAGTTGAAAAAAGGTAATGATGAAAGTCATCAAGACTAAGAGAATATTGTCTAGTAAACTTAGCAGCAATGTGATGTCTTTTATCAACAACCTGTTGAACTAAACTCTCACACTCATTCATTGTAACTGCATCATCACCTTGTACTTGAACCAAGAACCTCAGGAGCTGCTCGGGACTCAAGTGGGTCCCATCTTCAGAGTATTTCTTGAATGTTTGGACAAGGTCAGGTGGTGGGGCAGACTCTATTACACGAAACTTGCGTCTGAAACATATGCACACACTGTAACTCCCCATTTTTAGGTAGTCGACCAATGGATCATTTCTTGTCTATTGTGTGTGTATATATAGTTAATATAGATATAGATATACAAGATACGTGTGTATAGCGCGGATAGATGAGTGTAGCTGAAGGATGAATAAATAAAGAAATGGGGTGGGGGTAAGAGCAAAAGTCTTTGAAACGGAGTGAGCGATGCAACTTCCAGTTCTGAGCTAAGTTGATACGTGTCGTCTTCGTCAATCCCTCTTATTTTATTACTCACACGGTCTCATAAATTTTGTCATTCGACTTTACAAGTCAAATTAATTATTTTTGAGTAATAAATAAAATATATTAAATAATAATATATTTTTAAAAAAAATATTATAACAAACTTTAATTATCATATTTTATGAATTAATTTACAGATTTAAAAAATAATATATTATTATTTTTTAATTATTAATCAAAATTGGATTAATTTGATTATGAAAAATCAATCTAAGACAACATTTATGGGATGGATGATTATATTATTACATATTATAATAGTAATAAATACTGTATTGAATAGCTCTTAAAAATCGAAAATGTTAAGTTATAGGTTAAAAGTATGATTAATTGGATGATGAAAAATTAAGTAAAATAATAATTAGATTTAATAGATTATTATAATAAAATTTAATAAATTTATTTAATTTGTTATAAAATATATTATTTAAAAATAATCAATAAAATTATTCAATTTTTATAAATCATATTGATAAAATATTTTATAAGAATTTATTAGAAAATTTTTAAAAACGAAAATTTTTTAGAACACTATTTGCAAGAGCATCCAACTCCCTCCTCCTGTGGTTGATACCTAAAATACCTCTTCCCGTCTCATATTTTCCCGTGATTTCATATTTTTTTAGTCTTAATATTGGAGAAGTTAAATTAATTAAATTTTCAATTATACTAAAATTTATTTATTTATTATTTTACAAAATTTCACAATCTATATGTTATAAATTGTTGGATAACTCATTCCTTAGGTTTGGTATCCATAGTTAGGTTTAGATGAAATTTATAATTTTAATTTGATTTATTGTTTAATCCATTTAGGTTTGGACAAGATCCATATTATTAATTAACTCATTTTAATTGTTACCCAGATAATCAAGCTATTACAGAAGGGGGGTTGAATGTAATAGCACCAACTAATCGATGATGAACACAAGTATGTAGAATGGAATACTGTTTTGTATTAATAATGAACTTGAATACAAAAACTCTCTCAAGAAATAATGTTCTTAAAAGCTGCTAGGTTACACGAATAATGCATTTTAATGAATTCAACATTGAATTATAACCTATCTCTGTGTTTATATAGACACAGTTACAAATACAATTACAAAACAGATTATGATAAGAATAGCTTTAATAAGATAATTTAGACTTGTACTCGAATTTCTTGTTACTATCCAAATCAGATTTTGATTTGTCTGTTTCCTTTTCTGGTAAACTCTGAAACTAACCTCCGTCGGTTTGTCATTCTCTGATTTGAGCATTCTCTGTTAGAGTAAACTCTGACTGAGTATTCTCTGATAGAGTAAACTCTGACCGACAGCTTCCTTAATCTCTGATGACGTCAGCATAAACTCTGTTTGGTATTTTCTGACAATCATCAGTGTTTGCATTCCTAACAATCTCCCCCAATTTATGCTTTAATAATTAAAACATAAATTCTACTTATGATGTAAGAAATACAAGACAAATGCATCAGAGTTTGTTTGTCATGTTTAACTCAGATTCTTCTGTACGAAAAGTCATCTTTCAGAAATTGACTTAGAAGTTTGTCTTCAGCAGCTTTCAGAAGATCAACCATCTTCTCCTTCAATTCCTTCATGTCCCCAGAAGAATCATCTATTTGATAGATATCAGCCCTTAAAGTATAGATTGATGATCTGTCCATTCTTTCATCCAAAA
This sequence comes from Oenanthe sinensis, assembly GCA_028671895.1. NCBI lineage: Eukaryota > Viridiplantae > Streptophyta > Magnoliopsida > Apiales > Apiaceae > Oenanthe > Oenanthe sinensis. Next base: position 40,040,163 of record CM053813.1, on the reverse strand, counting down.
CAATACAACAAGCCTTCATTCCATCAGGATTTAAGATTAGTGTAGGAATTCCTAACATCATTTTAACTTTTGCATCTCCCTTTCTCATAGCTCTTCTGGTGCCATCTTCAAGTGTATATCCCAGCTCATAATCTTTAGATTTTATCATCATTAACCTTTCATTCTTCTTCTTTTCAACAATCACTCCTTCAATTATTTTCCTCCACCTAGAAGTTGCTTCATTTTCATCATTGAGTAGATATAGAACATGTTCAAGTTCTTTAGATGCTTTATCAATCAGATTTTCTTCAGCAATCTTCAAAACTCTCCCATCTTCTAGAAAATATAGAAGCTTCTCATTTGCTTGAGCTCCATCAAAAATGTCTTTTACTGTGTTGACTGGTATCAATTTGTCAAGATGCTCTTGTGTCAAATCTCCCTTAGGATTGTGCTTTAAAGAAAGAGGATCACTGAAAATATTTACTTCACCCCTGTAAACTTTAGCATGTGAATCATCAATGCCTCATTTGTTTTTACCAAGTCTGGCATTGAGAATCAGACTTTGAGTTGTAGTCCATAGAGGATCTGACTTTTTCTCCTAATCAGAGATTGTTGATGTTCTTCTTCTTCATCATCAAAACTAGATCCACCAGGTAGAAATGTTGTTCCCTGCATAGTGAGAGGTGTCTGTGGTTTAGTTGGAGCTTTTTGTTGAATTCTTGCAGATGATCTTGTTTGAATTTCTGAAACTGGTTTTGATTGAGCAACTGGCTTAGGAGTATCAACAGTTTTGATTTGAATAGGCTTAGATTCTGGTTTCTTCTGTTGAGCAGTTTCCTTTCTCTGAATTGGACCTTTCTTTACACTTCTTTTCTTTTTATGGACCTAAGTACTATCAGCTCCAGACTTCTTCAATTCAGCTTCCACAGCAACTGGATCCATTCCTGGATGTTCTTCTTCAAAAATTTTCTTTGCCAGTTCTGCATCTTTTAGATTTTGTTCTTCAATCTTCTCAGGCTTCTCTTCTTCTTCAAGCCTTTTTGCTAATTCCACATCAGCATCTATCAAAGTTTGCTTGTCAGGGTTTATATCAGTCTTTGATGTCGTCAGAGTTTGTGAGGTTGTCGGAGTTTGTCCAATCAAAGTTTGTTGTTTCAGAGTTTGCTTCTCATCCTTATGACTCCCTTGATCTTCATCATCAAGTTTGTTAGATTGTTGTATAGCATCCTCATTGCATTTGGTTGGAACCTTCTCCCCCTTTCTGACATCATGCCCTATTTTAACAGTAAGAATCTCAACAATTGTTCATAGCATACCTTGCATAGAACTGACAGAAGTAGAAAGATTGGTAACTTCAGCTTCCAATTTATCCTGTTTTGCGGAAACAGATTTAAGTTTTGCTTCCAGAGAATGTTGAGAAGAGGAAACAGCAGTTTCAATAAGGACAGAATTCGTGTTGACAGATGACCTTAGTTCATAAACTTCATGTTGAAGTCCCTTGGACATTATAGTAGAAGCTTTCAGAATTGTCTTTAGTTCACCAGAGGATATTTCCTTGTCAGCGATATTGATTAAAGCAAGAACATGAGGCCAAAAAATTTCTCTCTCAGGAAACTTCCAAGAAGAATCCCAAATGGATTGTCTGTGAGAGGTAAGAAAATCTCCATTTGATGACCGTGTTGTGGAAGAGAAATCCCTTCTGACACCTGCTGTATCTAGATTAGCTTCAATTTGGCCTTTGAGATTTTCCACCACTATGTAATCAGTGTAATCCATTTTCAATCTGTCAAGTGCATCATGGGAGTTAACAGGCCACTTCTTGGTGCTGTACCTTTGTGTGAAGGGAATGGAGAGATCTGTGACTTCTTCATCAGCAAAAATCACATCATCAGAGTCTGTGTCCTTCCCATCAGAGTTTAAAACTTCACCAGTGTTTGGCACATCATCAGAGTTTGCAGGAACAGGTAAACTCTGAGTACCTGCAAAAGGAACAGAACAACCTAAAGCACTCTGATTTTTTAAAGTAATCTCATTACTTCTCACATCACACATATCATAACTTTTAATAGTTAGATTTTGCTCACTAGAAGTAACTAACTTCTTTCTCAATTCTACATCTCCTTTTGTCAGATCCAGTGTCTGCCTCTCATTAATTCTGTTTTCCACACTTTTTACCTCAGACTCACTAGAAAGGCTCAACACACAATGTCCTACAGAAATAAGAGATGGCTGAGAAAGGAGATTTGTGGTCACATGAATAGTGGTATCCTTTTCAGGAGTGTCCATGATCATCCCAACATTAAAGGTAGGGAATAAAAATCCTGAACTGATACAATCAGAAAATGTAAATTCTGAAGTAGAGTAAGAGTTTATACCTTCAGCATTTGTAGATGGAGTCTCCATGGACAGTGCAGAAATTGGTTGCATTAAGAGATCATCAGAGTTTACCTGTGGAACTTCATCAGAATTTGTCTGTCCAATAGGATAATCTTGATCTGCAATCATAAAATGGATGATTGGTTCTTGTGGGACCTGAGTCATATCAGCAGCTGCTTCACCCCTTTGATGTGAAGGTTCTTGTGGGCTTGACTCACTTAGTATCTTCCTCATTAATAGTATTATTAAATTGACTCTTAGTTGTTTAAGATACACAATTATTTTTTTACTCCAACAATTCTCCTCAAATTCAATCTCTATCCTTTTTCTATTTATGAAAGTACTAATTGTAATATTTATTTATATTGTCGTGTACTACTCCATTCCAATAGGAGATTGAATTTATCAATATAAAATTGAACGAGGAGATAAGATGTACTCCTCATTATTGAGGAAAGATGCGGAACTCTTAACAATTTGAAAAAGACTCAAACATACATACTGTTGGAGACGTTTTCTTACTCGACCTTTTCAAATTCTAGCTAAAGAACATGTACACAGAGCTTGTTAGTGATGCTTTTAGCACTTACTTTGAAAAGTCTTCAAAAGAAAGTATATAAATTTTTCATTCATTTTCACTTTCTTTTTCTTTGAAAAAATTCAGGAACATTTCTTTAAAAAAATTCGAGAACATAAATGAATAACAATGTAAATTACGTTATTTACTTTCATCTTTAGCTACTTTTCTCCCTTTTTAAAATTCAAAAATAAAATGTATGTTCAAATAATCTTAGCAATAATTATTCTCCTCAAAATTGAAATATATAAAACAATTCAATTCATGCTATTCTAATATCAGCTATAGGTTTAGAATGAGTACCAAATATTTGATTGGATCGTAGAACTTATATCCCAAATTCATGAAATATGCGTATTTGACCCTTTAAGCGAGATAGGTATCATTTAGATATGAGAAATCAAATTCAACTATAATTTTTTCATACTTTCTTATGATGTTTATATTTAAATAATTATAAATATTATTAAAAATAGAAGTCTTGTATATATAATTAATAATTCATTTATTAATTATAATATATATATAATAAATAAATTATTTTCATTCCAGCACCAAACTAATATAATATAAAAAATTAAATTATAACTTCATATTAGACCAATTCGATTTCAAACTCATATCATTTGATGACCAAACGAACCATTAATTATTAATATGTTAACTATATAATTAGATTTATAAAATTAACTATAGCGCGAACACGGTTGGATAACCTGAGTGGTTGAGGGTTTATTCTCTATCGTCCCAGGTCCTGGGTTCGACCCTGATTCACTTGAGAATTTCTTTAGAACATATACTCATTTGTAAGGCTATAAACCAAATTAGTCGAAAAAAATAAAATTAACTATAGCGCAGTCGAAGAAACTGACTATTAACACACGACATATATAAGGAAAATGACCTAAAAAAATAGATATAAAAAAATTAGGGCCGGTTTAGACCATGAATATTCCGTTGGGATATTTAAAAATTCAACAGATATATTTCACTTAATTAGATTTGGAATAAAGTTTGGTATTTGGAAATTAATTTTTATTAATTTGAATTTTTAAAATTAATTTTCATTAATTAAATTATAATAAAAACATTCGGAAAACAACAAAAAGCATACTTTTCTAGACCGGATAGGCTTGGTGACCCTGCCGGAGTGCCGGGGCAACAAAGTAAGTAATTGTCATCATCACAATATTATACACGACAAATCCGCATGAACCATATATTTGTGCCGACTTGAACTTGAACTTGGCTTCCAATGAGATTTATAACTTTACAAAAAGTCAGTAGTCGTTTATTTTAACTGCAATGTGCAATGTTTGCTGAGTGCAGGCGTATTGTATACAGTAATATGGTGGGTTTTGACTCGGAAGATGTGATATTTGACCAACCATCTGTAGGTCTATATGTATACAGTAATATGGGTTTTGATACACAACATGCGATATTTGACTGATCATCCGTGTTTTTTCCGGTGAATAGGAAAATATTTTAGTTAGTCCTTTAGAAGCGCGAATAGATAACGTGATCTGAATTCACAAAAATTTTACGTGTTAATGTTATTCGTGAAAAATTATAATGGATAGATTCGATTGTTAGAAATCAAGACCCTAATATATACTACATCTATATATATACTCCGTATATTATATCCTTGGAGTTGAATCAAGACTCAAGAGTAGAGTAGCTATTGTTGTGCTTTGGATAATTTTATATGTAAGGATTTGATTTCAAAGTTCGTAAATTTTATCGGACAGATGAAAATTTACGTAAAAGTTAAGAAACATATAAAATTTTGTAAACATTATTATTATATACAATACGATTTCAAATCACAATAAATATATTAAAATATCGTAATAATTACATTTTTCACATGTATATTTTAATTTTTTTTCATCTATGCACCTTTTCTATAAATTATTCGATCATCATAAAATCAACAGTGGAGAATAAGACCCTATTTGAAAGTTAGAGATTTGAGTAGAGATTAGAAAACTGAGGTAAATTAGAGGTTTAACCTAATCAATCCTCTAATATGTGTATTTGATAGTTAGCTGATTAAAATAGTTTATTGAAGTGAGAAAACTAATTTTGAAAAAACTACTTTTAAGAGTTTTTTGCATTAGAAATTTGTCAGCTGTATAGTTTAAATACAAAAAATTAATTCAAATAACTTATTATCAAATAATTTTTTTAAAACAACTAATCCAATCCAATCCATTAATTAAAATAATCATTCAAATCATTTAATCAAAACAACTAATTCAAATCATTTTAATTAATAGCTAACCACTGATCGTAAAACGGATCCTTTAAGTCTCTACGTCCATAGCTGTGTCCTGCTCGCTTGTTATAATAAGAATGGAAAGTCTAGGATGGGAAGGTAGTTGAAAGAAAGTTCAACTTTTTAATAAAATATTGTTGAGAAATTTTACATGACAAACACCTGTGACTTGACGCTCAAATATTCACACACGTATAATTTTAAAAGAAGTTGGATTTTAGGATATGGATTTGTTGTTATTTTGTTTGAAATATTTTAATGAAATAAATATCTTTATAAGATCATGAGAAATGATTAAAAAAGAATAAAAAATAAAAAAAATCATTCTACCTACACACATCTTTCGCTAATATTTGGAGATTTTAAATATTTTTAAAAGCATTAACTAAACTAATTAGTTATAATAATATAAAATATAAATTATTTAAAATTTGTTGAATCGGCAACATATCATACTTCTAATAATATTAGCCAACCCTTGTACTGTTTGAAGTGACGTATATTTTAAAGAATATTTATATTTTGTCACAGAGATTCATATAACTACGGCTGTAATTCGAGCCGAGTCGAGCCGAGTTCGAGGTTTTTTTTGTCGAGCTCGAGCATTTTTTTATCGAGTCGAGCCGAAAATTATTTGAAACTAAAATATGTGTTCGAGCTCGACTCGGGTAGTATTCGAGTCGAGTTCGAGCCGCTCACGAGTTTTCGAGCTTAACGAGTTTTTTTACGAGTTTTCGAGTTTAATGAGCTTTTAACGAGTTTTCGAGTTTAACGGACTTTTAACGAGTTTTTGAGCTCTCGAGCTTTAATCGAGCCTATTGAACTTTCTTTTTTTTTTTTGTGGAAAAAATAGATTTATCCAAGTTAAGTGGATTATTTGATATATTATGACTGTATGAGTAAGAATGTAAGATCGTTGACTAGACAACATTTCACCAGAATTTCAGAAGACCATAAAGAAATCTTAATTTTAAACTTTTGCTATAGGGTGCTTCTCTAATAGATTATTTATTAAACAGTGAACTTGTAAATCAGTAGTTTTTATGGAGTTATGGACTAACGATATTGGTGATTGACTGACTGTGATCATCTTTCTATTATGGTGGAATTACAATTGTCTTCTATTTTATATTTATGGATGATCTGCATTATGAGTTTTACAAGTGTAATAGAAGTATAGAACTAAAAAAAAAAAAATCGAGTTCGAGTTCGAGCCGAGTCGAGTTCGAGCCGAGTCGAGTCGAGTCTAAAAATACTCGACTCGACTCGAGTTTTTAATCGATAACGAGTTCGAGCCGAGTTAATTGAGTCGAGCTCAAAAAAACCCGACTCGAATTACGGCACTACATATAACTGAAAAAACACCCTTAGAATGCTCTGTTTAGGAAAAGATATAATCGTATTAGTGTTATTGTTTGACTGGTTATTTGTTTTAAATATCTATAACTAGGAGGAGATGTAGTCGTAATTAATGTTATTGTTTGATGTTTGATGGGTTATTTGTGATGGTGGGATGATGGATTGACAATTGACATGGTATTTGTTTTAAATTTCAGAGTTCCAAATTCTGTCATAAAAAATATTTATATTTTCAAATAATGTGAATTTTATAAAATATTATAATAAAAAATTTTAATTAATGAAATTTATATGAATGTATGAGATCCATTAATATTAATTAAATTAGAGTCTTAAATGTGAAATTTGAGAAATATTTTAAAAATAAATTTCGAATTCATAACATTACTCTCGATTTAAGTGGCGAGATATGGGTTGACAATTTTGAATTTTTCATCACTAAAATTCATAAAATAATATAGAATTAACTCTATTAAAATTAAAATACATAAGAATATGTTTTTAGAATTATCTAGTGCCCTCCTTAATCCTCGTAGATGTTAACCAAGAGTTAGGAAATGTGTTGCACGACCAAACATATGATGGCCCAATCCGAAGAGTTTCTCACTAGCATAAAGGGTAAGCCCCGATTATGGCCTGTCTAAAGGCCAACAACAATCATTTGGGGATAATTTTTTTAAAGCAAATTAGCAAGGTGTTTATTTTTTGCACATCTTTGAAAAAATTGGGCCTACACAATTATACTTTTTATAAATCATGTAATTATTATATTCAAGTTGAGTGGTTGAATGAATTGATTATGTTATCAATTCGAGAAAGAAATGCTCGCAAATTTTAATTTTGAACACTTGATTAATGATTTTACTAGCTAACAATACGAAAAAAATAAATTTTAAGTTATGAGAGTTTAGTATTTAATAACGAGGAGTTTCCTAATTTTGTTATGAATATCCTAATACGGGGTAATTTTTTTTGAGTTGGTATTAGATATTTCAAAATTCATGGCCAGTCATGGGTTAAGTCGTCCGGGACTACACTTCAACCTTTGAAGAAGGCCGATGTTCAGGCATCAGATATTCAACCGAAGGCCAAAGCTATCCATTGCGGAAGTCAATCAATCTGACAATCTTTCAAGCTTCTATACTTGTACTAGAAATTTACGTTGTCCTGTCAAAACAGTTTAAAAGAAAGAAAAAGAAGCAAGATATTTAACAACGTTGATATACTTGCAGGATCTAATGTATGGCACCCCCTGTGCTTCAATTATAACCAGGATAACCTTATAACAAAGTACAATAAACATGTCTCAACACTCTTTCACGGTTTCACTGCTGTTCTTCGTAAGTTCTGGATCTTTCGTACATCGCAAAAGTATGCTACCAGCACGAGACCCAGCCTACACCAAATTACTAGAAAGAAACTTACTCAAATATTAAAAAATATACAAGATTACTAATGCACCTAAATGAGCTTCACTACAGACAAGATTACTTAAAAGTCTTAATGAACTTGAAAATTACAGGCTATATACCAAAATATCCAATTCAGTCTACACCTTACCATACTGGCTTAGCAAAACCGGTTGGCAGAGGTGCTCCCAGTAGAAAAAGAGGTCTAGAGTTCTATTTTCGATTCTTTTCCCATTTAATATATCAACAAACAAAAAACAATATATTGGTCGGGGAATGTAATTTTTTAGACAAATTCAAAGCGCATAAGTAATTTCACTGAGGTGTATTTCACTCCTTTGCGGTCATACAGAGAGACAGCCCTAATTCCTGGTCTTATTTGGGAAACAGGAAGACAATTCTGACCACCAAAATCATCTTTTTCTGGCCCATTATCTGCATCACGTACTTCGATGCAAAGTATAGCCAGCTCTGGAGCAGAGATTGGGAACTCAAATTCTTCATTCCAACACGGTGTCCAACAGTCATACTTAACTACCGTTTTTCGCTTAGTTACATCGGCAGGCACTCCAGCTATACTAACCTGTTCAGAGAATGGTAAAGTCAGCATCAATATATGTCACTGAGCTTAATCCACTGTCATTATCGAGTAGCAAATCATGATAAAATTTCAGATGCCACTGCCAACCTTTTCTTGAGGATATATACAGTATGATTTCATAAATGGAAGCAAATGCTGTTGGTAATTACTCCCTCCATTTGGAAATATTTGATATTTGACTTTTTGACACACATTTTTAAGAGTGTTGACTACATAATTAGATTTTTTTTTTTTTGTGAATAAGAGTTTTAATTTAATATTTTTACCAAAAAAAGAAAATTTTAAAAATAATAATTTTAACCATGTATAGTCAAAACTTCTAAAAATTTGTGCCAAAAAGTCAAATGTCAAATAAAAACAAACGGAGAGAGGGAGTATTTAACAAAGAAATATTTATATAGAAGTAGATTAGTTTATTTAGATTTGGCCCTAAGCTAAATCAGAAAAAAAATGGGTTGATTAAATCTTATTCCTGTAACCTTTTCTAGATAATGGGGCAAACGTTCTTAACCCAAAGTAATGAATCCTTAGATAAACTATTGCAAATCCACAGGCAGACTAGAATTCTTATATTCTAGGAAATGGCTTTGAGTCTTTGACTACAAATCTATAATGTCGAAAGCAAAAAACTATTCAATTGAAGAGTATGATTATCCCACAGAAGCATTTATGTTCTCAGGACTTTCTGAGCCACGCCTAAAAGCAAGGAATTACCTTAGTGTAAAAATCTGGTGGGGAATATGAATCGAAGTGAGTTTTCTTAAAATCCAAATGCCAACCATCACCAATATATACTTTGACCTGCCATGTTACATTAGAAAAGTGTTTACAGGTTGTTCAAAAGAAATGAGAGGTGTTGTTGGCTTAATTTGCATGCTTACCTTCATAGTTTTCTTCACTGGAAGCTTTGCATTGGGATCAAATACCTGATCATCTGGACTAGAATTTAGTAAGAATTCAGGCTTTTTAACATAGCCGCACCCTCCGTTGGCTCTGAACATCCCATGCATCAACCAAAGATATTTACCATATCCCTGTAATAATCTTTGATTTTAATGAAACAGTACAACAGAATATTGTTTAAAAGCACTTAAAATAAACAAAATCTATACAGCAGTACCAAAGCTATTTTGTCGATTTATGCAGCTTTGGGATGGTACCAAGATTTCTCAAAGAAAAGAATAAATTTATGGACCTTGTTAAATTTCAAATGCTGAGTGAAACATACATCTTTTACTCATGTAAAGAACTACAGTTAGAACAAGAACATAAAACAAACCTGCATATTGAATGCAACCATCTGAGCTCCATGCATCCAACCTATTAATGGATTGTAATTTGAGGAGTTAAACCGAATACCTTTAGGGTATATTCTCAATATGTTCTTTTGAGTGAACCTAGTTATCAAATAAGAACACGTTGTCAGTCAAATGCTGTAAATTTCAAACTAGAAGCAACTGCTATATAATTGTAACTGTGGTTTTAAATGAAAATCTAATCCATGATATGGTGCACATAATTCAATGAGAAGTACCTCACAACATCCACTCCATGAGACTTAGCTGCCTTCTCAAGTCCTTGTTCACTCAAACTAAGGCGTCTGACTTTGTCAGCTTCAACTTTTAGAGCTTCCTTAAGACCTCCTTTTGGTTTCCCAGCATATATGGCGATAAGACGCTTGTACTCAGGTGATGCATTGATCTTTTGATCAAGCTCACCAGAATTTGCAGCACTCTGACTGGGGATGTTGATGTCAAAGCTCTATTAGGCAGAAAATCAGGTATGTCATTAAGGGAGTTGGAATAGTCTGATTTTTGAGATTATATTAAGAGTTAAAACATCTTTTATGCCAGTCACAAGACCTTATCGTTATCGTCTTGATCATCCGTATCGTATACTGCTCATCATCCCATGAACCATCACCAGAATCCTTTTTATTCGACGGTGTATTATGAATTTTCTCGGTTTTATCTTCAAGGTACTCCTTTGGAGGTTTAGTTGAGATAATGACCCGATGTTTCAACTTTTCTGGCGATGGAAACTTATTGATTGTATCTAAATCAGAGCAATATAGCACCTCTCCAAATGTTTCAGTGAGCATCTGCCATGTGAAAATTTACGAACCTTTTAGATTATAAAAATTAAAGAACATTGCAAAATAGATGAAAAGCAAAAAAAATCATTACATATGTACAAAAGTCTGCACTTACCTGAGCTGCTCTAGCCTGAAGATCTGATGTAAGGTGGACTTCCAGAGTTATTACGACAGGGTAAGGTGAGGTAACAAATGCATGCTCTTTGATTGATCTCAAACATGTTAAGAAGTCCACCGGAGTTGTAAGGGTCCTAAAGTGAGTAATACACAATATAAACAAATGAAAGTGTCTGCACAAATAAAAAATGAGACAGAAAATGAGGAAATCTAGCTAGGAAAACTTTGTTATCTGCATGCCCCTACCCAACCGAAGGACAGAGGAACAAAAACAACCCATAATTCTGTAATACTTCCTAAAAAGCCTTTTTTGAGTGCTTAGGCTATGAAGGGCTTATAGTTCTGGCCCTCATCTGATATGACTAATATGACTTTTAAGCAAAAGAAAATCACATGTACAATTTCGAAAGGAAGTATTAATCTAATTTGCGTACCATCCATGTTTAACACATATAGCACCCTTTCCTGCATTCGTGTCTGGCCATATATCAAGTTCTATAACTCGTACACCTCTTTTTAGGGCCTTTATGATTGGGACATCACAGGAAGCACTATTAAGCTGATTTCCAGTCAAGTATGAATTGTGTCCGGTGTATATGAAATAATGTGATAGTGGTTCAGTCATGTCTTGATTAACCTATAACAGAACAAGTGTTCTTGTTAGCTATAAAGATTTTAGTTAGCGTACCCGCTATACTACAGAAGACAGATCAAGAAATATTATACTTTTTGATTATTCAGTTAATCAGTTAGCAATAAATTTCTTACATTGATATATGTGGCAAGCTGACAACAAGCTGCGCCCCAAACACCCAAACACTATTTAAACTTAATATTTCCTACTTCAGAAATCATAAGAAACACCAACATGCATTAAATTAAATTCCTTAAATCATTTATGGATTAAATTCAAAAACTACTTCTAAAGGTTACAATATCTATTAGAGCGCCTCAAATCTACTTCATCTATTTATGTACTTTTAAATTTAACCATGCAAATATCACTATGATTCAAGAAATAAATAAATATGCAAATTTCTAAATAACACAAATTGTATATTTAACCAATATCGTTAAGGTTACATAAGAGAATCTTACATTTAAAAAAACAATACTCCACAAATTAAAATTAAATAAAAAAAATAAATATACAATGATTTTCTAACAAGATCTTAACATCCATATGAATTACATATGTTTAGAAGTTGTGACAATAGAAAACTTTTCTATTTTGGCCTTAGAAACTCCATTCCATGTATGCAGAGGGAGTTGGCCCTTGACAAACATTTTGTTAATAACCATCTATTCACACTTTTTTTTATAGCAGATAAATAAAAACATAGAATGCTTCTCAAAAGTGTGGATAGAATGAACGTGTATTCACGTAAAAACCTAGTTTTAATACTAATCCGGTATTACCATTTTATATATCCAAAATCACCAAATTTTATTTTTCAGAAATTATGAAATCTGTTTATGGTATGTAACCAGCTACTCATGGTTGACTGTCAAAAATAACATATTTTTTTTATTAACTTTAGTATAAATATTATGGGGGTGTTTGACTTAGTTTATAAGTAATAAGTTACTTTTTTTTATAAGTATTTTCATATGTTTTTTTGAAAATTAATATTTATTTTAGAAATTTAAGACCAAATCTTATTTCCAAATTTGAAAATAAGTTACTTATTTTCAGAAAAAATACATATATACCAACTTTTTCAGCTTATAAGCAGTTTATAAGCTGCGCCAAACGGGGCCTATATATGTGTTCTTTTAAAACAAGTAGCTCATAAAAGTGGATTAAATTAAATAAAATGGCCTTGAATCGACTCTTTGTTACACTCCAACCTAATTGGATTGAGGTTTTAAGATTTCTTTTTAGCCCCAATTCGATCACTTAATTTGCGGATCCCCTGCTGTACCCTGTTATAAAGATAAATGAAAGTAAAATAACAATAACACACCTGAGATGACATGGGGGGATTGAGATCAGTTGAAAAAAGGTAATGATAAAAATTATCGAGATTAAGTGAATGTCTGGTGAACTTGGTAATGTGATGCCTTCTGTGCACCACTTGCTGTATAATATTCTCAGCCTCATATATTGTAGCTCCCGCATCATCTTGCATGTCTTCCAAGAATCTCCGGAGCTGTTCTGGCGTCAAGTGTGTCCCTCCTTCTGAATATTTCTTGAAGGTTTCGATCACGTCGGGCGGTGCTGCTGCTTCAGTTGCTCTGAACCTTCTTGTGAAACATATGCACACACTGTAACTCCCCATTCCTTTATTATGTGAAGCAATAGTTGATATCTTTCTAGTTTTATAGACGTATGTATACGCGGATAGAATTGGACTAGTAGTTGAGTGAGTATTAAAGTAGTAGTTAAGCAATCAAGCAAACGTCGCAGTAGAGGAACTAAGTAGTTGAGATCATTAAAGGAGGGGGATAATGCATTATGCAGTGTTTTGCATGCTCCACAATATTAACCGCAGAATAACAACAAATAGGTTCAATACCTCAAAACCCAAACATCTCTCTCTTCCTTGAGCCGCCGCACTCACATATTTTGAGGGGTTTTCATCGGTTTTTATCGTTTGGATTTTCATTAGTTTGATTTTATGATAAAAAAAAATTATGGTATCACATTTACGGTCAATTGTTCAAAATAATTGAGTCACAGTATGTATATTCATATCTTCAAAAAAATCTCTTAGCAGTTAGGTCACAACAAGTACATATATTTATATTTTCAAAAAATAGTTTGGTTGTCTATACAAGAAAGAATCAAACAACAATATATTTAAATGTTTGTTCAATTTCGATTGTATTTGTAGATACAGTATGATTTTTCATTATTGAATTGATTGATCTTTTTTTTTTAAAAAAAAACAACAAATAGGTAAATGAATAAGCAGTATGATCCGAGAAAAAAATTGACCAAAATATTTAAATTTCAGCTTGGATTTGAATATTTGATCGAGTTATCAATCTTAAACTAGAATTTTTTGTTTTACAAAAGTTTGACAAACTCGAGTTTACCCGAAAGTTTGAATGATTAAATTAGCTGCACTTGTATTGGAAAAAAATGTTGCTGGTCAAGACGAGTTTGGGCTCAACACTTTTAGTCAAATTGGAGCTCGAATCTTACCGACTTGATTTTGATCAATTATGCTTATACTCGCACCTATATTAAATGGTCTTAAACAATACTTTGAAAAAATGGCCTTTCGGATCATGCACAAATTATATTTTAAAAAAAATGCAATTACCTTTTGCGTTTTGCCATATTTTATAGAAGAAAAATTTAAACATCAATCATACAACAATATCAAGATATAAAATGAATGAGAAATTATAAATAATAAAAACAATATCGAAAAACTTAAAAAATCGAAGTTGAACCCATAATTTTAATATCATATAGAATATTAATTAGTTTTCTTTAATTAAAATTCTCTTAAAACTCTTATTTATGATTATAATTGAATTTTATAAATTTAATCTCAATTTTTATTAATAATACGAGTGCCTTTCTTTTGGGTTCAATTTTAGTCACTATATCCTTAACCAGCCCCCGAACTCTCCTTAATTAATTCAATCAATTAATAATCGATAAAGTAATAATTCAAGATAAATTATTATATTTTTAATACATATTTTTGATCCCAATACAATAATAAAAATATATTTTTTATCTCAATTAATTAATAATCTTGATAAATCAAATTTTCCAGTACCAATATTATTAATTTATAGAAGTTTTATTGCATCATACAATAGAGATAGTGTAAATTTTAATGAAATAACTGAACTTGGTCATGTATTTATACGTTTTAAGTAAAAATTAAGAAAATTTTATAGATAATTCAAAATATAAAAATAGATTAGATTGAGCGATCTCCTTATAACATCTATTATATTATTATATATATATAGTAGGATAATATGAGCAAATTTAATATTGTGAAATTACAATTTAAACCCCATCTAATAAGTATATATTATAATTTATTTATATAAAAGGACCATTTAACCCCTACATAATAATTACATATTAATATCACATATTATTAATTTATATTAATTGTTTTGCAATTAATATTTGTCTTTTTAATTATTCTATATATCATATCTCATGTTTTATTAATATATATTAATTGTTTTGTAATTAACATTTGTATGTGTATAATATATCTTTTTAAACTCGTTTAATTGCATTTTTATTTAAGTTATTTGTCTTTTTCATTATTGTCCAATCTATTAGGACCGTATATAAGGTCAAAAGTCATAGGACTAAATTATTCAAACATATATTATTTTAGTTTTATCAATCATTTTTTACGAAAAAATTATATAAAAAATAATAATCACCAAAAACATAATAAATTTAACAACTGACGGTACATAATCAAGTTAGCGATAAAGACATATGAAAATGAAAATAAAAATGATAAATAAAAGTTATCACAACGCTACACGAAAAAATCATTTTCATACAATTTGGAGTTGGTATTAAGCTTAAGTCTCGTAGTAATACCAACTCCAAATTGTATGAAAATGATTTTTTTTAATTTTATAAATACTATGAGTTTAATAAGGATAAATATAGTTAAAAATATTTTTAAAAAAAATTTAAATAATTTTTTCTTTAAAAATTGAAATTTAGAACAAATTTGAAAAGTTATATTAAAAAATATATTGAGAATGTTGATATACATATAATATTTATTTTAAATTTTATGTATATTAGAACTTTAACAATTATAAATATAATTTAAAAATTTTGAAATAAACAATTTCAACAATTTTTGTCTTAGATATTGAAATTTAGAAAAACTACTTAAACATTCATATTTATTGGAAAGAAAAACATTTCAAATAAATTATATTACAATAAGTATCAAACAAATTACCGATGACACCTACTTTGAAAAAATCCTGTAGTAGCAACTTGTTATAAATGAGTTCTTCGCATTGGGCAATTATACACTACTAAAAAAATTAACCAAACATGACAAAAATAACAGTAACTAAAGTTTCCTCTTTTACCCAGGTAAAATCAAATGAAAGTAGTGAAGACATAATTCTCAAATTCTCTTTTACGACTAATATGTGTATAATTTAGAAGAGCAAAAACAAGAAGAAAAATAACTTTTTAGGGTCAAGAATGATTTGGGGCATAGAAACATAAAATTTAAGTGGATTAATGACGTCGATACAAAGTTTGAATTTTTAGTATGAGAAGGAAGATCTCATTTGAAAGCTGAGAGAAGAAGAAGAAACATCAGAAGGTGGCTAAAATAATTTAAATGGTACAGTGTGTTTAAGAATTTTCGGTGATGTGTATACTGATTCTGATGATCTTGCTTGTAATTCTTTATTATAGTAAATCTTGTTTTGTTCTTTTCAACTAAACGGTTAACAATCTGTTTTGGTTGACCGGTTTGCTCCAATTGGAGTAAATTTTACATGGTATTAATAATGGTGGCTGGAATTCTCAATGCATCAGAGGGTTTTATAGTACATGTAACAACTTCTTGAGGGTTCAAATTTTAAGGCTGGAGATGTTTTAGAACCAAGTGGGTTACATCTCATTGTCAGTTGACTACTGCTATGTTATAATTTCAACCCTCAACTGTTTCTAACTTTTTGCCAGTATAATTCATTAAATTCATTTGAGAGAAAAGAAAGAGGATGCCGAAATCTAGCACCTAAATAAATAATCTGAAACTACATGTTTGATGAAATGTTAAGATAAATGAATTTATAACTTAATGATTACTTTTTAAATTTTATACACTTGCAAGACCTTTGAAACAAAATTAGACACATCTAAAATGAGTTTTATTCACCAATTACAAGCTTGCAACAGTTCGTACTTACCTTAGTTACTTATTAATAAATTTAGATGATATTTATAAAAATAATATATTAATAATAAAAAGTAAAAACATATACGATAATTCAACTAGAACATACCCGTGTCCGGCACGGGTTTAGAACTAGTCTGCGCTAATATAAAAAGTTAATAAATTCATCAAATGAGTTAATGGATTGACAAAATTTAATAATATAACATTTTTTTTATTAATTTATCAATAAATTTAAAATTCATTAATCCGTTAACTAATTCATAAAAAAATGATAAAATTATTCATGAGTCGATGACCATTAATTTGATTGATTGACTAATAAATGATCGTTGTATTGATAAAAGTCTATCAATTTATTAATTCATTAAACGAATCAACTATTTTGATTTGTAACTGCTATATAAAAAATAGTAAGATAATTAATTTTTTACGCAATACAGTAGAACCTCGATAAATGAATACGTCTGGGATCAAAAATATATATTCACTTAACGAGATTATTTATTTATAGATAAATCAATATAATATTTATTTATCAATAAATGAATATTAATTCATTTAAATAATATTTTTAGACTTTTTTCTTAATTATATTATTTTATATATATTATGTTCCGAACTAGAATTCATCGCGGTTATAACTTTTATGTAAATTTTAATTACATTCATTTTTTTAAAATTCTAGATTAGTTGTACAGTACATGCATGCATAAAAAAATGCACATTACCATATATTACACAAAATTAGGGATAAGATGCATTTTGGTGGAGGGAAGAAACAAAACATTTTAGAAGCATTTTTTTGAAAAGATATGACTTATTAATATGTTTTGAAAATAACAAAAATATGCTATAACTGTAGTGGTTAATTAATGAGAGTCGACCTCCAACCCTAGTAGCCGCCACAAAAAATATGCATATCTATTATTTTCTTCACCAATTAAGCCTTTTTCCTTCTCACAAATTCACTTTTTTTCTTCATTTCTCCCATCTAATCACCGTAATTCTTATTTTTTCTACAATAATCATCCTTCTTTTGTGAGTATTGTTGCTGTATCCAATTTTTTTCTTTGTCAACCTTTCAGAGTGGTTGATATATTTTGGTATTTTTTGGTTTGTTGTTTTGTCTCTTTGAAAATGATTCAATTGGTGTTTTGGGGGATTTGGAAAGCCCGCATCGATACTGGGTGGGTAGTGAAAATCACAAAAACTTACATTTCACAACGGAAGATTGTTCATACTATAAGGGCATGAGTTCCTCTAATTTCAGATTATGCAACTGAGTTCTGAACATTGAACTACAACCGGAATTAATTGTGTGAATGTGAAGGTCAATTGTAATGTTGCTGGTTTCAGAGATGGTGTAAGTTGAATTTCTCAGAAAGTCATTGTAATCTTATTTAATTCAAAAAATATTTCTATTATGTATGTTAAATGATCTAAAAACAAAACGGCTATTTGTTTAGCTCGCTTATTTATTTCTCAACCAAGTTGTATTGTCAGTTTGGAGTTTGTCCCAGCTGTGTACAATCATTTTATTGAAATGTATAATATTTTTATCGAAAAAAATATGTTTGAAAATTATTATTGAATGAAATGTATTCATATATTATATAAATAAAAATATATTATTTGAAATATATTGATTATTCATATATATTTACATAGGGTAAACTACATTTTTATTTATTGATTTATGCATTTAGCAAAATTATTCATTAAACCCATTTATCTAAACTAGGGCCGAAGAAATTTGTTCATTTATCGAATTTATTCATTTATCCAACATTCATTTATCGAGATTCTATTGTAACAAATATTATCAAATTAATTAACGAATTTAACGAATTTAATGAATGAAAATGGTCTTATCAGCAACCATCCAAATATTAATGCCTCCCGAGTGCCGATGATTGGAATTATTATTATATAATGCTTCCAAAAAGAAAAATGATTGAAACCATCAAACTTAGACTCACTGTTATCTGCATGTATAATTTATATATTCGTTGATCAATTCGAACCATATACGAGTAGGCCTTTTCATAAGCAACTCATTTAGCATCAAGTTGCCACATGTGTGCCCTGTTGATAACCAAAACATGCATCAATATTCGTTACTATTTCATTTTCAGTGGTCGCAAACGGAGCCATAAGAATAAACATGTTATTCAAAATTCGTCACTTTTCAAAAATAATCCTTTTTAAGAAAACCTATTACACATGGATGCAAAAAATGCTACTAGAAAATGAGTCTGAACGACTCGAATTTAATCATTTGTTAAAGCTATTCTTTTAACCTTATGTAATCATTTTATCAATTGCATCCTCCCCTTTATATATATGCTCATTCACTACATATTCATGTTTAGGCGATAACAAAAAGATAGACTTGGCAACTGAAAGCTAAGATCCAACTACTGATCAATAAATGATTAAATATCAATGAATTGCATCCAATAAATGATTAACTATCAATTCCATCTAAAAAACTAATCAACAGCTTACAGCCTTGACCAATCAACCTCAGATTGTTAAGGGACTTCTTAGAGAGTTGCTGATCCAGATATATCCAGAATGCTCTCTCTCTCTCTCAAGTTCAATGAATTGGACTCCGGTCGAAACTCAATAACGTGAGTTTCATCCTGCTGATGCAATTGTTACCGGCCTTGTCCGCCTTCATGGATAGATTCGTTCAAAATAAAGATGTCACTTTCCCCAAGGTCCCAAAAAAACACGAAAAATCTCAAATGGAAAAGTATTGGCAAATACATGACCAGCTCGAGCATATATACATCAAAATACTTACGGAATTCAAAATATTCTTCCAGTTGTCTGTGTTTCTTCAGAATTAGGGGGGTACAACTTCAGTCTCCTGAATAATTTTACTCTTCCTTTCCATCCAACTTTTGATAAAATTATTGTTTCGAGGTGGTAGTCTGCACGGAGGACTTAGAGATGGAAATGCAGTTGATCTTTCTAAAAAACTTCTCTGTTTTTCATCAGCGTAACAAAGAAGAGAATCATAACATACTTCTAGAGCAGTTGGAGGTCGAACAGGCTTAAAGTCCAGCAGTTTTGCGTATTCATTTATTAGATGATACATATAATCATATATCCCATCCATGGTAATACTTTGCATGAGATCCTGTGCTGCTTTTCCCATTGCCTCCGCCTACGAAAAAAATAACACAAAAACAAAACTTACTAAAAGCATAGAATTACTGAATATAAACTAACACAAGGCTTAAAACACATGTGAAGAAAGTAACTGATAATACCTGACGAACATTTTTGTTACCCCATTCAACAGCATACTTTATCGAAGGGCATAAATTAAGAGGAGATATAGGCCAGTAGTTCTTCTTTGGAAAAAGGCCACGGCTAAAGAAATCTTCGTATTCAGGATGTATAATTAGAGGAACAGAACCACATGATAGAATATATTTTAGGCTTACGGACCAAGCGTAACCTTCTGCATAGATCTTATACCTGCAAAAGTTGAACATTATGATTAACAATTACACAGCTTCATCAGAACTTTCAATTATTCAATTGCATCACTATATATCTTACCGATTTTTGCATTGGTTTGATAGTTTAGACTTGGAAAATCCATGTTTGCTTTCTTCCGTCCAATTCTGTTATTTAGCATAAATTAAAGGTCAAAGAACGAAGAAACTAAATGCAACAACAAAATTATTTTTGTTGCAAAGCCAGCATTAAAAACCTGTCGCATAATTCTTGCCCCCCACAGCTCTGTGTCATTACATTTCAGCAATGCTAAACGAATAGGAGAAACAACATCGGGATTACCCTTCCAGTAAGCATAAGGAATCTTCTTTTTCCAACTTTTGGAATTTGAACCTCGTTTAATGCTTTTGAACTCTTCGTCCCAGGGTGATATATTTACCTCCGCCCTGTAAGAGAATCAATAATATCAGAGTTGGGACACACAGTGAATATCAATTCTAATCAAATTAGAGAATCCTATAGTTCACAACGCGCACCAGCCCCAGAAAGACCAATCGGGAAATGGGATATCATAGTGTTCAGCTGAAGTGCAATAGCGAAACAGAGGGAAAGGCCATAATGCATGCTCAGTCCGATTGATAATAGGCTTGTCCATACAATCAAACATCAAATCCACATCCGGAATCTTCCCAGGATATCTCCTCAGGAGCTGCACAAAACCCCAAACAGTGAAAAGCGAGCGGCTTTGCACGCATCCATAGTAGGAATCAACATAGAGTCTTCCGTCAATAATCACAACACGAAATGCAGCAGCAGTATTTTTAGCTGCCATCAAATGAGCCATCGATATTCGTGACTTGGACCATGGCTCCAGGTCGTGATGTATCCATCTATAGAAATCAGGGCACTTCTCCGCATTTTTATTTGAAAGAGACAGTTTGCTTTGAAGTGGAAAACTGGGGCCGCTTCCACATTTGAAAAAAGAACAATGTATCACCTTGGAAGCTTTTGTGTATCCAGTTTCTATACTTTTTTCGTTAACAGGAAATATTTGCCATGGGGTTGGCTTTAGGTTATGACCTGCAACTGTTTTGGTCTGAGATACATAACTATGCACCTGGTTTATCAATTGCCACAGTTCTCAGTTAATACTTGTTACAACTCGTGCACACAAAATCATGTTGCACAACAAACCAATTTTTAACTACAAACTTAACAAATCTCCGAGATTCGCTAAATAAATATACACTAGTAATTAACTAATTATAAAAATAAGATTATCATATAATTGAGAACAATTAATATAACAAAAATTCATCAAAAGAACATATTCATGTAAATCTGTTACAAGTCAAATGCCACTGTTAGGTAAGAAAGTATAGAATATTGGTCTGGTTCATTTTTTCATCATTAGCACATTTAACACATGCATGTGGCCACATATTTACTCCAAGTTACTCTCAACTAAAATCAATGTGTTGAGTGGTGGAATCAGAATTTCGAAAAAACTATTCGAATCTAAAAGAAAATAAAATAAAAAACTCTACTAGAATTTAAGTATTACCATATAATCAGACATGATCATGCATGGATATCTATAAAAACAAACACTAACATACATTATAGGGCAGGGACAAATAGAGGGAGAGACCTGAAAAAGGAGGAAGATGGAGAGAGAGATGAAGGCAGCAAGAGGGTACATATAACGAGGGTGAAAAGAGAATCTGGGTTTGGATTTAGAAAGCAAACCCATAATAGTTTGATGATCTCTGCAGGGTCAGCAACAGCAGCATAATTAGCGTCTTTGTGGCGGCAGTGTGAATTACTACTACTAGTGTTGCACACACTCTCTTACCTACTCAAATTCTTCCTCTAGACTCTCTCTTTAGTTTTACTCACTCAAACCACTCATTTTTTTTACTGCACGTGGAGGGACATCTGGCCAGTTATTCACCGTTACTATCAAACTACTTCCACTCTTTGTGCATGTCCATACATTTTTCTTTCTGTATAATTTTATTTCTTAAATATATAAGTAAATTTTGAATTGATTGCATATTTGTACTTGTGTTTGGGTCCTGTTTCTGGATGTAGTACTTTATAAAACTGTTTTTATGAGTTACACGTAATAAAATATACTATCTATCTCTATTATATTATTAAAACCGAAATATTAAAAATTTAGTAGTCGGTCAGTATCTGGGAAATATTAAAAATTTAGTACTCGGTCAGTATTTGGGTCGTATAGTTATTACTGGGCATTAACTTTTAACATTAATCTCTTAACTAAAACACTCACATTAATCTTCTACCTAAAACACACTCCTAAACAAAATACACAAACATTATCCTATAAATATACAAATACTCTTAATTAAAATACATCTCACATTAATCACCTAATTAAAACATATTTCTAAACAAAACACATAAATATTATCTTATTAAAATACAAATAAAAACAAAGTATATAAAATATACATGTATAACATTAAATAAAATTTAAATTATTATTAAAGAAAATATTAAAATTAAAATAATAAAATATTAAAAGAATTCGATCCGTGTGACGCACGAGATATAAGCTAGTATGTTATTAAAATCTCTTAAAGATCATGATTTATTTATATACCGAGTAGTATTACTCTATCTTATATATTAAACTAAAGTCTCCACATGTTTACATATGGGACTGGGATGTTATAACACCAAATCGTACCTCTCTAACCATTATGCTCTAGCTTCGCGTCCTTACCTTCGGACCATTGCTATTGTGAGATAGTACCAACGGCTTTTGTGTCCTCACCGCCGACAACTTGACGTGTATAAGTTTTTTAGAATTGACTCTAATGCCGTATGTGACAACTCAAGTCAAATTTCAATTTTTTTTGAAATTGGGTCAAATCTCGAATTCATATCGAGATTACACCGGCTAAATGCAACAAATTAGACAATTCTCATAGAAAAGATCCTAACCGTTCAATTTTAGATAAATCATAGAAACGATCTTAACCATCCAATTTTATAACCAAACTAGAGAACTTTTTTTTAAAACACTTAGGTGAACTGTGAAAAAAATCCTAACCGTCCAATTTTAGGTGAACCATAGAAACGATTTTAACTATCCAATTTTAATAAAATCTAATTTTTGAAAAGACATATATCACACATACAACTATATCCTCGATAGTCATCCTTTTATACAACTCCTCACAGATAATATTATATTATATTTAAATTATATTCTATATTTTCTATTTCAAGAATCATACTTCTTTTATAATTTTTATTTAATATATCATTAAATTTAATAATAAAACAACTTATCATATTAAATAAAATATTGAAATTATATAAAAATAATTAATATATAATTTATTAACAACATCCGTGTTTTGCACAGGTTAATGTATCACAAGAAGAGTGGCCTCCATGTGTGCTAATAAACAAACACAAAAGACTTAAATCACGATGATTGAAATAATAAATTTAAAGAAAAATAGTCTTACAAAAATTAGATAAAGACATATTTATTTATATTATTATAATTAAATTTGAGATTTTTTATAATCGGTTTGATTATCCTAAATTTTGGTTACCACAATTTTTGATATCACATTTTTTTTATTAACTGATATTATATTATATTTAAATTATAAATTTTATATATTAAGAATTTTATTATAAAATATTATTTATGTAACGTAATTATTATATTTTTATTTATATACAATATCATATATTTTATTATATTTTATAGGATTAATTATACATAATTTATAACAATAAAATTTGAATTAATAAACATAAATGTATCGTATGTAGATTAAGTTTTAATATTATTCAATTACCTCCGATTACTAATCCTATTAAACATTTTGATTAATTGTTAAACAGTACTGTCAGTTACTTTAAGATTTAATTTAAAAGCTAAAAATTGGCCGGAAATTAAAAAGATTTTACTTATGTAATAATGGAATCTATGACAGAAATTTTGTCGCATTTAACTCCGTACGGGTTAGTTAATTACGTACAACATATATTCTTCCTTCATAATATGTCAGAACGTACTACATATATTCTTCCTTCATAATATGTCAAAAGTGACTTTACAACATACATACGTTATTCATTTTCAATTCGCAGTAAGTTATCTCATAATTTTTGTTTTGTTATATTTTTTGGCAACTGCTGGGTACCATCGAGCACCTTGCGACATAATTTTTGTCGTAAGTTAATGGTTTAATGTGCTTTTAAGAAATTCATTATTTATTCATATATATATATATATATATATATATATATATATATATAAACTTTGCTTATGCAGGCAGTACGAGAAGAAAGAGAGAGTAATACAATTGAAGATGTTATATATTGCGTACTCACAGGAGCTCCCTTTGTATTGAGAGGTGAACAACACATAAATTAAGAAAATTTAAAGTGCTTTGAAAGTCAAAAGGGAGCATTTAAATAAGACTAGCATTATTGATGTCGGGTACACTTTGGGTCCCATTAACACATACAATATTATTTAACAAGAAAAAAAAATACTTTTACAAAAGCAGAATAATTGCTGTCAAACTTCTGTATTATTGTACTTCTAATGTTTCTGCGGATCCATTAGTCGCAGACAAGAATCTTCCTTTATTGATTTTGGATTAGCCTTAGGCTGTAAGGCTTTTTCTTTTTAGAAGCTTGATTTTCAAAAAAAAAAAAATCAAGACATAATTTTTGTGCAAGTTAATGGTTTAATGTGCTTTTAAGAAATTTATTTTTAATTCATATATATATATATAAACTTTGCTTATGCAGGCAGCACATGAGAAGAGAGAGAGAGAGTGATACAACTGAAGATGTTATATATTGTGTACTTAATGTAGTTACAAGAGCTCCCTTTATATTCAGAGGTGAACAACACATAAATTAAGAAAATTTAAAGTGCTTTGAAAGTTGAAAGGGAACATTTGAATAAGATTAACATTATTGATGTCAGATATACTTTGGGCCCCTAATAAGAAAAATCAAGATAAAAATAAAATATTTTTACAAAAGCAGAATAATCGCTGCCAAACTTCTGTATTATTGTACTTCTAGTACTTTGCAGATGCATTGGTCGTAGACATAAATCTTCCTTTATTGATTTTGGATTAGCCTTAGACTGTAAGGTTTTTTTTAGAAGCTTGATTTTCAAAACAAAAATTTTGAATCTCCAAATCTACCATTGGCATGGTAATTTGGTGCACAAATCAAAAAGATTGTTGAATGAATTTGATTTGGTATATTATTAGCTTGTTAGCTAGAGTTTGTGTTTGATTTTTATACTTGTGTTATTTTGATTGGGGCTTTATTTTGAGATTGAAACCCTAACTTTTTAATCGGAGGCTTTGAACCAATTTGATTTTGTATATTATTAAGTTGTTAATGTTTGTGTTTGATTTCGTATGTATACCTGCATTATTTTGATTTTGTTTTTATCCCTCATAGTTTGACCCTTTTGCGGACTGGTTTCTTATAGTTAAATCTGTAAGAAATTTGTGTGGACACTGAAAATGGTCGCCCAAATATTTTCATGGCGATGTAATATTCAAATCACGAATGATGTGTTGTTATTGAGAAAAAAGATTGAATTATGATAATAATTGAGTTCCATTCCATGTGGTAAAAATAAATGCAAAATCAAAAAAAAAATAAAAAAAAATTAGAGAGTCGGCTAATTCTAAAAATTGTAACCATAACTACATATATGTGAAAGTGTGTACTGTGTAGGCAGAGAGGAGTATTTCCCGCGCACAAAACAAAACGAGAGTGGTGCCCCTGCTTTAATTAACCATGACTACTGAGTACTGACTAGTAGTATAAATTACTCCTAGACAGAGCACTGCATTAGAGTAGGAGTAGCAGGTGAAGCTGGGGGGTTTTCTAGGGTTTGGTGTATTTCATTTGACAAAATATTATGTAATAAGAAAAGTAATTGATTTTTGTCCATGCATGATTGTAAGCTTGTAAACATAATAAAAGTTGTTTAGTAATGTTAAGTCTCGATCCTAGTAGAATAAATAAATTACTAGTTCTTATCTAGTAGTTGTTTTACGTCCACTCGTGTTTTCAATTTGAGTAAAATTGGCTCTTATATATAGTAATTAGTAATTCAAGTCTGCTTGCTCTCGATAGTTTATGTATTAATCAGCTCTCATCTTGATAGTAATTACATGTCCTGCTTGAGCTTTCGATCCAACTAGCTAGTAGAATTAATTAGCTCTTATCTTATCTAGCTAGTAATCTTAAATCTGTTTGAGCTTTTGATCTTCTCTAATTAGTAATCTTAAGTTTGCTTTAAGACTCAAGTGTCCGATTAGAAGAATGAAACTCGAATATCTCAGTATTATGCTCTTTAATTACCGAATAAAGAATATAGTAATGAAACAACAGCGGAAAGTACTTATTTGGCGGTTTCTGATTTTGTAATTTCAGATCTACCGGTTGCTAGAAAAGTTTCGCTGACTCGTTTCCTTGAGAAAAGGAAAGACATGATCACTGCCCCAGCTCCATATGCTTCATTGGCGACAAAGCCAGCTGAGAGCAAATCATGGCTGGGACTTGCTGGGGGCAGATTCTCCAGTGAAACTCGAACAACAATAAAATGTAATTGTATTTGCTTTTAATCGTAAGAATTAACTCGGTTTTATTTTGTTATGCTGTGGGGTGTATCAATTTGCTTCAGCATCTGGAAGAAGAAACCTACAAGTATTAGGTCTAGTTATGTCCTATGTTGCTTTTGTCTCTGTAATTAAGTTTATTTGGGGAAAAATTCTATTTTTTCCACAATCACGTGTTAGAAACCGATGTAATTGAACATAGTTTACATCAGTATAAAAAAGAAAATCGATATCTGTTAGGTCCAAATGATTGTAGAAGGGGGTTGAATACAATCTCTAATAAATATTAAATTCTGTTTCGGATAATTTTTTATTAAACAATTTTAATTATTATCACGAAATAATAATCAAAGAAACACAGTTCAAGTAAAATACTTATATTAAACATGAGGTTGATTACAAGATTAAATCAGAAAATATTCACTAATTAACTCTTAAAATTCTAGAGTGATTTTGACGTGAAATGCTCTTCGAATTTTGTTTTTAGCCAAAATAGAATGTGAATTGAATTGTTTTGAATCTACTGACTTAAACTTGTATTTATAGGCAAATTCAGTTTTGGGAGACTTTTTCTTGTCGGAGAGACTTTTTCTTGTCGGGGAGACTTTTTCTCCTCGGGAAGACTTTCTCTTGGGAGACCTTTCTTGCTCAGGAAGACATTTCTGTTCTTGGAAGACTTTTAATTTCACGAGAGACTTTTTAATAAAACCTCCGGGGAGACTTTTTAAAGCACGGGAGACTTTTGAAAAAAGTCTCCATGAGAGATTATAATGCCGACTTGAATGACTTGATCAAATGAACTGTATATCCTTTTTTTTCTTTTTAATTTAAATTCTATTACTTTTATTATATATCTTGTAAATTAAATTAATTCTTTTTGAATTAATCTAATTAAATAGGATACATAATAAATTATCTTTTTGATAATAGAATTAAATTAAAGTCTTCTTCATTCTAAAATAATTCTAAATTAATTAATTTCTTAATCAATTTAAGGAATAAATTAATTCTGATTGAATTAATTTACAAATTAAATTAACTAAATAATTTAATCAATTAATAGAGAATTAAATTAAAGTCTTGACTCCACAACTGTTGATGATATAATTTTAAATCTTCTGTCTTCACACCAATGTCTGTAGCTGACCATTTCTTCTGTAGTAAAGAACCTTCTCTGTATTTTGCCAACACTCTATGTACTGTCTGGTTCACGAGTGATTCACAACAAATAATATTCTTCACTTGACTTTTATAATGGTTTACTTCTGCTCCTTCTAACATGACTATATTTGATGTCACACAATATTAAAATCTTCTGACACTGTAGCTTCTTCAAACTTAAATACTCTACTGAGGCATGATCAATTAAATTGAGCTTCTTTCAATGTAGTACTACTTCAAGTTTGTAGGTTGACTTTGATCTTCTTTTTCTTGTCAAATAATACATGCTGAAGATTCATGTGACAAATAATGTATTTATTTACAAATTATCTATGTTTGAGTTGAGTTGTCATCTCGCTAAACAAATAGACTTTTAAACATATGTCTTTCAATCTCCCCCTATTTGTTTGTTAAACAATAACAAGCAAATCACTAGAGGATAACTCAACTAACAAACAAGAAAAAGATATAACAATAAAACTTGTAAATAAACAAACTTAGTTCTGGTTTATATTAAACATTGTCAGATTCAAACATTAATGATAAATAAAAGATAGTTGTTCCTCTAGACTGATCAAATAGAACAAAGTTCTATCTTGACTTACCTATCATTATCAGCTTCAGAAGTATCAACTTCACCTTCTTTTAGAGTTTAACTTTTGTGACCAGGTGTCATCGGTACATCTTCAGTGACTGGTTTCTCTGGATCAGATTGTACATTTCCAGATTTCTTGAGTAACTGAAATGAAAGATGTTTGTTCCTCTAGCACTGCACATATTATACAAGTAGTATTATCTTCATTTCTCAGACTCATCACTACTCCCCCTTAGGATGACAGAGATGAAGTCTTGTTCTCTTCTTATTATCACTTCTCTTCTGTTTCTCCAACTCTTGTCTTCACTTCTAAGGTGAATTCATTATTCTCTTACGTGAATTATCCAACCATTTTAATAGAGGTAACAACAGACATGGCATACATTCAGCATTAAACATCGCAGATATAAAAAATGCAAACTATGACATGTTATGCATTTTAAAAAATCTGGTTAATCCTATATACAAGAATCTTCTAAAATCAAATGGAATAGAAGAACTAATAAATAATAATTAGTTATATCCAATCCAAGCATGTTGTTATATACCCCCTTTGGATCTTGTTCAACAATTCTCCTCCTATTTGGATCTTGTTCAAATTTCTCCCCCTTAGTTGAGTAATCCTCTTCAGAAGAAATTTCTTTCCCCTTAGTTGAGTAACATTAGAAATCTGTAACAGGGAATTGAGAATGTGATTTGGTAATTGTGCTAGTGTGTGATTTTACTTTGTGTTTCTGACAAGTGTTTCGCTCATATACTCTCTAAGTGTTTCACTCATAGAATATATATTTTCACTCTTTCTCACTTGTGTTTCACTCTTTTCTCACAACACTGTTTCTCTCTTAGTACGGATGACACAGTCTTTTGTACCTGCAAAAAAGATCAACATAGCCCCTTTCAAGAGAGGACACTGGTGGTGCAATGGGGTTTCGTAAATCCCCGTCCTCAATTGATTCTATTAAAATATTTGACTTTGAAAAACTGAATTGCTTCATGAATAGATTCAATGAGTTGCTGATCATCTAAGATAATCTATTCCGTTAGGAATCCAGATATGTTCCATCTGAGGAGGGAGACAAAGATCTATAATGTAGCAAATGATCCAAGTTTCCTCCTGACGCCTGTGAAGGCATGTTGATCCAGTCAGAATCATCAATCATTCTTTCTTCCTTGATATGAAAGTTTAGAATAATTGATTCTGTCAATTCATCCTTAGTGTGTGACAATCCTTACAGTGCATTTGAATATATACATTTATGGTTTGCAGTGTTTGAGAGTGTCCAGATGACGTTGACTATTTACAAATGGCCTTGGCTGACAGGCCGAATTCAATAGACTCATCATGTTAAGATGACGAACCTAGTAATAGTTTTGCCATTTGTAAATCTATACCCTTTTGGGAGGATATAAATTAGTTAGCATTTGTCTTGGTTTCAATTTCATATTCTAACTAGATGCAGAGCTGCTAGAACACTCTTAAATACTTCTCTTTTCTAATGCACTAGAGGCACTTACTCTATTACCCTCTTTAGTTGATCAAACTTTTCTTTTCAGCGGGTTAAGTAGATGAAGTTGTATATGTTTGAGTGTTTGTGATTCTATGATCTGTGTTAGAGAATGTAGGTTTTCACTCCCTTGATCTCGTCCTATATATCAAATGATTAGAGAATATATCAAGATCGAGATTACCTGCTTTTATCTCGAGTCGATTGCTCTTGTTCGGCAGGACACATATATGCTTTTATTATTAGTGATTTTCAGATAAACAATATATATATATATATATATATAATCACTAACAACAAAAATCACAATTAATTGCAATGAAACAATAACAAACTATCAATTCATGATAATTAATAATAATTTAAAAAAAACAAGTAATTATGCTCATAATATCTCATCGTATCTCAAGCTGTTGAGCCTACTCCTGAAGATTTCTGGGATTCGGCTGTTGTATATAATCTCAAGCTGTTGTATATGCTCATAACAAGTAAAAAAAACAAGTAATTATGCTCATATATTCTAATACTTTTAATTGCTTAGCAGACGAATCTCAAGCTGTTGAGCCTACTCCTGAAAATTTATGGGATTCTTTAATTGCCTCTATTCAATCCAAGGACAAGGGTGGGATGATTGAGGAAGATGTTCAGAAAATAGTAGTTTTAATATTTACTACTATTTTCTGAACATCTTCCTCAATCATCCCTTTCCACCATTTGAAGAAAAAGGTTCTATAAAGAACTGGGATGCATAATTTATCAGTATCAATTGCTACTGCCCATCTCCATATCCATGGAATTTGGAATTTAGTTATAAAGAAAAAAGGACATTGTCCAAACATTAAACTTTCTGACGTCTTATTCAATACTAATGGACTATTATCACACCAAGAATTGTATAAATCCTTAATAGCTTTGGGAAGAATTTCTGTAGAAGGACCAAATTTTGACCACCATTCTATATACCAATTTGGAACTTGTTTGTCCAGAATTTCTGGATTCACCGAGAAAAACCAAGAATGTTTATTCTTGGGATTCTGATAATAAAAAGCTTTGGAGAAATCCTGGATATAATCCCAATAGTTATAGTAAATATATTTACCTTCTGCTACTTTGATAGCCTTTTCTCCATTTGGATTTAATCCTCATTCTTTTGGAGATAATACCTTATTAATATGGCACTTGCTGAAGTTTATAAAGCTTTCAGGGTTATTATTATGAAAGTGATGAGTTATAGTTACTGATTCAGTAATTGTCAACAAAATCTCTAAATTTTGTCTGGCTTGATTTTGCAAACCTGGATATCCTCTTGATTCAAGATATCTTGTCTTAATAAACCACCCATCATTATGAGCAATCTCTATGTCTTCATTCTCAATATACAGAATGATTTCCCTATTAGGATTTTCGAAGAATCCTGGTTCTTCATTTTCAGCTGCTGCTTTGTAAGATATTATCTTACTAGATGATGAGGAAGGTATTTCTTCCTTTTTCATAGGAGTAGGAGGTGCAGGCAATTGTTGCACACATCTTGCCCTATTTTGGTAGGTGGTCCAGTCCCCAATTATGGGAACATTAGGTTGTTGATGAGGTAATATATTATTACTCCCATATCCTCTACCACGGCCATATCCACCGCGACCTCTTCCCCTATTAGGGGTTGTCATTGACCCTGTAAAAATTCTCGGGTTAAATAATCAGCAAGGGAATTATTTTCCCCTTTTATATATTGAATATCAAATTCAAAGGCAGAGAGCTGAGCTTGCCATCCTGGAAAAATATGTTTTACTACAAGATTTTTAACATCTTTTTCTATTATTGATTTGGCTGAACTACAATCAATTCTTAGTAAGAATTTCTGATTTAGTAAATCATCTTGAAATTTTGATATACATTTAATAATAGAAAGCATTTCTTTTTTAATAGTCGAATATTTCGACTGAGTAGAATTCCATTTTCCTGAAATAAATCTTACTAAAACTTCTTTTTTAGTTTCATGAATTTCCTGTTTTAAGATACCACCATATCCTATATTTGAAGCATCAGTTTCTACTATTTTGAAATATTTTGGATTTGCTAATGATAAGCAAGGTAAACATTTTACCTTCATTTTAATGGTCTTAATAGCCTGAGAGTGTATATCAGTCCAAGGACCAGCATTTTTCTTTAACCTAGAGTACAATATTGTTGTATCGTTGGCTAAGTTTTCATAGTAGTCTGCTATATAATTCAAACTACACAAAAATCTTTGTAATTGTTTAGTATCACTTATTATATCAGGAAATTTAGAAGTAAATTCAATACTTCTGTCTATAGGAATAATTTTTCCTTGATTAATAATATGACCTAAGAATCTAACCTGGGTCTGAAATAGTTTCATTTTTGGGGCAGATATAACTAACCCATTATGTTTAATTAGATTTTTGAATATTTTTAAATGTTTTATATGCTGATCAATGGTTCTAGAATATACTAAAACATCATCAATGTAAACAATTATAAATTCTGTATATGGATTAAAAATATCATTCATAATATTCTGAAATTCAGAAGGAGCATTTTTTAGTCCAAAAGGGACTACATTCCATTCGAAATGTCCGAATGGGACAGTGAAAGCTGTTTTATATCTGTCAGATTCAGTAATTTGAATCTGCCAATATCCTGACTTCATATCAAATTTTGAAAATATTAAAGCATCGTTTAATCTATCTAATAAATCCTTTTTATTAGGAATTGGATACCTAATCCATTTCAACACCTTATTAAGGGGTTTATAATTAATAACTAATCTAGGAACTCCCCGTTCCTTTTCTGCTGCATTATTAACATAAAAAGCTGTGCAGCTCCATTGAGATTTAGATTTTCTAATTAATTTTTTCTCTAGTAGAGATTCTATCTCTTTCTTACATAATTCTAAATATTCTCTGTTCATTTGAGCAGGTCTGGCCTTTGTAGGGATTTATTTTTCATCAAATCCATCTATATAAGGTAAGGAAATAAAATGCTTCTTCCTATCCCAGAAAGCATTAGGTAAATTATTACAAACCTCTGTATGAAATTGTTGTTCAATTGATTTTATTTGAACCTGAACATTACTTTTATTAAGTTGTTCATTAATATTTAATATATTTATTTCTTCTTTAAGAAAACATAATTGTTTTTCTTTATTTAAGAGAATATCTCTTACTTCATTTAACATACGTGTATGAGGGTCAGTAATAAATTTGAATAAAGTTTCTTTCCCTCCTATAGTGGCTAATATGCCATTTTGATCTACCATTTTAATGGGCATAATCTTATGAAGAAAAGAGGTTCCTAATATAACCCTATGATTAATATTTTTTACCAAAATAAAAGATGTTGGTAAACAAATTTCTTGATTGCAAATATAAACATTGGATAATTTATATTTTACCCTTAACTTATCTCCTCCTGCATGAGAGAGAGATTGAGTAGTTTTTTCAAAATATTTGGTAGGAATAATTCCTTCCTGTATACAATTTAAATCAGCACCACTAACTACTAGTGCTATCTCGTTTTCTAAGATAAAATCTTTATCTATGACTAAAGTGATTCTCACAAACAATTTTTGTGAGGTTATTTGTTCCAAAGGGTGAAGATACTCAGAACCTTCTGGATTACTAGTTGTAGGAATATCAGGAACCTCTTCTTCCTTAATAAAAGTTCCTACTTCTAATAAGGTTACTCTATTAGATAACCTATCATTACTTTGTTTAATCTGACTTATTTCAGATTTTAATAGAGTTATTTCTCTTTTTAAATCTATTATAGAAACTGGATTTCTTTAATATTAGATTGTTGAAATCTCTGTAATACCTCACTTATTTGATAAGGTGCTGTAGTTATTAAAGGAGATTCTTTATTAGAATTTTCTTTATTCTTTTTAATTAAAACTTCTATCATTTTTTGTTTTAATTCTAGATCCATAATAGAATCTATGGCTTCTATTGCTTTTCGTTCATCTGAAGTAATAACGTTTAATCCATTCATTTCTACTATAGATTTTCAATAGCTAAGTTCATTACACTGACAATCCTTATTGTCAGGGGAGGATGTTGATTCCGATGAGGTATCATCAATCAATTCTAAATCCTCTTCTTCATTAGATGATTCTTGTTCTGATTCTGAACTTATTAACATAATCTTTTTTAACTGAGAACGTAATTGTTCATCTTCTACTTCATTAATAGCTTTCTTTGTCCAACATTTATTGGCATAATGCCCTACCTTACCACACTTGTGACAGGTAATATCAAGTTTTTTAAACTTTCTTTTTCCCTTAGGAATAAAAGGTTTTTCCTTTTTTATATTTTTGGCATAATATTGCCTTTTATAATTTCCTCTATAAGGTTTTTTATAATATTTCTGTTCTTTATAAGATCTATTTTTCTTATAAACCATTTTTTGTTTTCCTCTAGATTTATGAGCCTCTGGAGGTCTAATTGCTTTTCCTAAGTCAAAAGCGAATTGTTCACAGAATTCACCAATCTGATGTTTTTCTGAAATCTTTTGCTTTTTTAGCTGATTTTTTAACTTAATGTCATTACATAAAGCTAAACCTTCATTAATACAACTACTTATTAGTTGTCCGTAAGTCAGGTCTGAATAGTTAATATTTATTCCATCATTTTTTATTCTTAATGATTGTCTGACTTTTTCAGCAAAAAGATGAGGAAGACCGTCTATAAATTTAGACTTCCAATGGGTAGAGTTAGGGTTTGTTAATTGATAAACCCTAGATAAGAAAGTATCCTTATACCATCTAAAATGGGTCAATGAAGGACACCTAAGGTTTTGGAGAAGTGTTTGTAATTTTTCTCCTATAGGGACTGTAGTTCCTACAAAATGTTGTAATATAGAAAGACACAATGTATAAACTGCATCTTCTTCTCCAGTTGGTATTACTGTCTGGTTTTCAGGATTATTTGGTTCGACTTTAACCAATTTTTTATGATTCATTATTTCATTTCTCTGAGAATCAGTAATATAATGATCCCACCAACCTCTAAGTTGACCCACAAATCCTGTGGTTATGAAAGATGCTATAGCACTATCGCTATTCCCATGTTGTTTACAAAAAGTTGAATACATAATAATTCTATGTATTACATCTACAATTTGTTTATCATTTAAACCATTTATATTCCATTCATAAATGGCTTTTCCCGAATATGAATTTTGAAATGGTTCAGGTTCTTCAAACAGAAGATCCTGAGGAGAAGGTCTTTTGTAATAATATTTATCAAGAGGCTTAGACGCATATATTGGATTTATTTCTTTATTAATGTCTAATTCTGTAAACATATTTGTTAATTGATTTACATCATCAGATATTTCTGACGATGTGTCATGTGATTCTAACTCTTCTTCTTGCGATAAAGTTCTAAGCTGTAGATTACTTAGTTTTTGTTCTAAAATTTTTATAAATTCAGAATTCTCATTAGTTTCCATTTTAAAACCTGTTATTGGGGTTGGAGGCTGAATCATAGGAGTTTCTTTAGTAATATGCGAAGTTTCTCCTATGTGATTTGTTTTCTTTAATTGATCTAATTTGTCAACAATCACTTGTTGTTGAGTCATTTGTTTTTCTATATTTTTATGGATAGATTGTAAATCTTTTTCTAGAGATATCATCTGATCTCCTAGACATATTGAAAAATTATTTGTATAATTTAGGGACTTAATAATTCCATTTAATTCCCTTAAAGTTACATGAGCTCCTTCAACCTTTTGAAGACTCAAATACGCAGTTGCTTCCGAGGTTGAACTTAAACTTATTGTTTGTTCTGGGGGAAAAGGAGAAAGTATTGTATCTCCCTTTGTAGTTTTCCAAGATTTATGGAGAACTAAAATTTCATTATTAATAGTTTCTATATAATTTTTTAGAAACCATCTTATAAAGAACATAAAGTCTCCTGTCCTTTCTAAATACTCATAGTATTTGTCTTTAAATTCTTTTAACTCTTTATTAGAGTATTTATTAAAATACCATTGACAAAATTCTTTATGTTTATCGTCTTGAAATTCCTCATTAAGGAATTCTCTCGTCCCACTTCCTGGAGAGAAATCAATCATTTATATGAAAACTCATTTCTGATTGAGTTGGTGATTCCCTACTCTGATTTTTATGATAAATTCCTTCTG
Organism: Oenanthe sinensis; assembly: GCA_028671895.1. Taxonomy (NCBI): domain Eukaryota; kingdom Viridiplantae; phylum Streptophyta; class Magnoliopsida; order Apiales; family Apiaceae; genus Oenanthe; species Oenanthe sinensis. Next base: position 40,003,934 of record CM053813.1, on the reverse strand, counting down.
GAATTTTATTTTGACTTATGTGAATTGATTCCACAGATTCTAGGTCTTCTCTTAATCTAGAAGTCGATGCACGCGAGGTAGAAGCTCTAGCCGATTCATTGCGAGCTGAGAAGAACTCACTAGGAGAACTAGACCTAGCTGACATTGTTATAGGTAATCTTATAATTCTTTGAGAATTATTAAATTTAATTTCAACATCTCCTTCAGATGTTTGAATTATTTATTCTATACTCTTATTAACTATTGGCTCAGGTTCTATTTCCTGAGGTAAACACCAAGTGTCTGGGAAATCTATTTCATGCCATTTAATCAACCTATTAGTTGCTATGTTTGAAGTTAATAAATTAGTCTGAACTAAAGTTGTAGTTCCTGAGAAAGATATTTGTTTTACTTTAGGATTTAAAGTATGTAATACTTTATAGTAAATTCTATAGCATATAGCTATAATTTCACTACCTGGTTTAAAATTATAACCATTAGTATGAATGGTTAACTGCATGGCATCTAACAAATTACTGTCAGATAATGATAGATTGAGGTTGGGAGATACCTCAAAATATACTGGTCCATGACATAGACTTGTTTCTATTAATGCAGCTAGAGAAGGTTTGAAATCTCTACATCTGTCATCTCTTACGTATGCCATTATACTAGAGTTAACACCTAATAATGTTAAAGGTTTAAAAGCAATTTGTATCATCCCTATATGGATGAATTTATAATTCCTAAATGGGAGTAAATCTTTTTTACTCAATAATCTAATATTTGTCTGAGTATTATCAGAAATTCTAATTGTTTGTTCTATTGTTTTGATAGCGAACCTAGATTTTACATAAAACAGACCAATATTATAAATTTGGTTTGAAGGAACAGAGGGAATTATCCATTTATTTAATTTATCCAAATTGTTTGGATATTCTATCAATTCAGCATTTGATATATCTTGATGATCATTATCATCACTACTAAAAGTACTCATATTACTATTCATGATAATAACAAATAAATTTGTTATGGTTGGCTAATCAGTAGATTTTAAGTAGGTTCTTGAGATATAAAATTTTATTTGAAAAACATAAAAGTACAATATTTTTGGTTCATCTTTGCAAACGATTGCTCGTTTAAATATCAACCTTTCGGGATATAAGGAAAATCCTAAATCAAAGATGAGAAGTGAAACGTTTTTAGCAAAAAATTTCTTTTTCACAAAATCATCATAAAAACAGTCTTTTCACCAACTTTGAAAGATGATCAAATTAAGAAATCACTAAAAACTTATCCATTTTTTACTTTTTTTTTTACATTCTCAAGAACTTACTATATATCTACTACCAGCCTTCCACAACAAATATTTAGTTACTAATCATATAAACTAAATACAAGAGAAATGAATTACCTTTAGACTTATGATATACTCCAGTACTCGAATGGCTCTGATACCAATTTGTGCGTAAAAAAAATAAAATTAAAAGTGTATATAAGAAGTAAGCTCAGCACATGAGCAAGAGAGAAGAGAGAATTACAAACTGAAATGTTTAATATTGCATAAAGAGAATCGTGCTTACAATTGAAAATAAACTCTCTATTTATAGAGAGAAAAGATGCTTGCCAAACATGCTTGGACAAACAACTTTTGAAAAAATAAAAGTAAATATGCTAAAGTAAAAGCATTATTGATACCGGGTGCTACTTTGGGCTCCATCGACATATCGAATAATTTTACTTTAAGCAAGAAAACAAAAAGCTTTAAATAAAGCAAACATTATTGCTATAATAACCTATAAGGTGGCAGACAAACTTCAGACAAACTTATCTTCAAATCTGCATCAAATCTTGACCTTTGTTATCCCGTGAGATTACACTGTCGAAGGATAATCTTTTCAAAGACTAAACTTCTCTTTCTCTTTCTTTGAAGCTTCACCAATAAAAATTGTAGATAAACGAAATCCAATTCAATTTCGTCAACAGACCTATTAGTCCTTTCTTCCAGAGTTGCTGTTCAATATTTCTTAAAATGAGCATCAATTTTTTTATCTAACTCGAGGATTTTCCTCTCATCTTTCTTCAACCTTTTAAAGGTTGTCTTGAACCAAGTCATTGAATTGTACCTTTACCCTTGTCCTTGGATTGAATAGAGGCAATTAAAGAATCCCAGAAATCTTCAAGAGTAGGCTCAACAGCTTGAGATTCGCCTGCTAAGCAATTAAAAGTATTAGCTGAGTCTATTGATCCCGGAGAAGATACAGTCTTCATAGATTCATCATCTTTCTTTGTATTAGGAAATTTTTTGAAAAATTGGGTTTTCATATGGTCAAGGATTCTAACCATAATTTCTTCTTCTGATTCACAAGGATATTTCTTTTGGAAGTAATCTTTTAGACTACTGATAGAATCCTTATTAGACTCATGTCTCTTGATCTCACTATTTTTATCTTGAGAAATAGTAGTTTTAATATTTACTACTATTTTCTGAACATCTTCCTCAATCATCCCTTTATATATATAATAGTTATATATATATATATATATATATATATATATATATATATATATATATATATATATATATATATGTATATATATATATATAATAGCTATACTTCAATATTAAATTATTTTCAAATAAAAATAACTTTTACCAAAATTCTAACTTGTAAAATTTTGAATAAATTATTTTTAAAGATAATAATCTAAAATTAAAATATAGTAGAATACAATCAAAATAAATAAAATAAAATATTATAATAATATACACTAAACACACATTCGAGAACTAGAATTTAGTAAAATAAATTTACAAGTGTTATGACAAATATTCACATAACAAACACTTGAAATTTTATTTAAGAACATAATGCAGATGTGAACTGGGATTTAAGATGAAGAACTATTCAATATCCCAAATTCACCAACCAACCTGGTGGATTCATCAAGAGACTTAGTAAAAATATCTGCAGTCTGTTCTTCTGTGGGTACAAAGTATAACTCCACAGTACCATTCATAACGTGTTCCCGAATAAAATGATACCTGATATCTATGTGCTTTGTCCTCATATGCTGTACAGGGTTGTTGGAGATCGCAATGGCACTTATGTTATCACATAAAATAGGAATTTTATTTAACACAAAGCCATAATCTCTGAGTTGATTCCTTATCCATAAAATCTGAGCGCAACAACTTTCCGCAGCAATATACTCTAACTGCCACAGTCCTGGACTTAGCTGCAAAACAGTCATGCTCAAACTGTTGCCCATGCCTGCGCCAATGCTTGTGCCTGAAACTGCGCCATGGTCCGCGCCCCGCGCCCACACCCGCCAAGGTTAACTGCCGTCAACCGACATTAAACTGAGTTCCCCGAGCTCAGCTGAAGTCATGAACTTAGCTCATACCCACGTTATCTTGGCCAAATTTCATGTCATAGCGAAGATGTATTACACTAGGCTATTACCCATCAATTCATCATGGTTTTTTAACTTCAAATTCTTTTTTGCATGAAAAATAAAACACTGTGCAACCATGTAATAGACTTACAATCCTAGATCTACTCAAGCTATCAACAAGACTCAAGATTTGGTTCTTACACGCCCAAAAAACACAATATGAAAAACGGATGGCGTACTGAGTTTTTGCTTTGTCTTGTTCTACATTATAAAAGATGTGATTATGCACTGATTGGCACCATCTTCATGAAGTTGGGAAGAGAACTACCTAAACAAACTCTCTTGCTCAACGTGAAACTCTTGTCAAAAAATTTTATAAAAAGAACCAGTACATCAAAGATGCATGATAAAGTAAGAAATCTTACAGTGTTGCCATGAAAAAATATCAAAGCAAATTGTTTTGGCCATTTTATATATGTACTCGCTCTAAACCTATAAATCAACACTGTTAGATTATTGATCTGATTCCTATAACACAATAAGTATTACAGAAACAAACATGATTATTACGTACAAACAAGTTCCCAAAACCTAAAAAACTTATGTATTAAATATGAGGTTGCTTCACAAAAATCATCAATAACTCCACAAAAACCCATGTCAATAGGCAAAAGATGTTGATAACAAAGCATGATTATTACGTTCCCATGTCTTGTTTTCTTGATGTTGTGACTTGTGGTCAAGTTCTTTTGAACCCGCATTGGCAAAGATCTGTTCTAGGCAATTTAACACGAACTCCCAAGCAGCTGATAACAAAAGTCAATCCAAAATGGACCTTAGTCTATAATATTAATAGAAAATAGTAGAATATTGATTAATCATGATACTTTTATTAAAGATCCCTACGAACATTACCACTCTGGGCAACATAAAAACTTCAGTCCTTTGTCGGTATGAGTTGGTAATGGAATATAGGGTTTTAAACAAATCTAAACGTCCCAACGGCCAACTGATAGAAGGCATAGAAATGGAAGGAAACAATTTATGCTATACTTTTTGAACTAATTTGCACGAAAGAAAACAAAGGCTATATAACATCGTTGGTCCGTTGCCAAATTAAGTACAATACATTTGTACTTGTAAAAGTAAGGTTGGATCTGGTTTGAAAGCATGGGATGTGGTGGGGAATTGGAATCAAATTTGTTCTGCTACGTACGCATAATGTTTACTTTTTCCTCTATTATTACTATAGTTCATTCCTTCCAAATTAAAAATGAATGCTCATTACTTTTTACCATTTATCCTTTTCATAAATCCTATGTAAAGTGTAAACCCTGCAATTTTGTGTGCACACAGAAATTTAGCATTTGGGATTGAAATTTTTTTACACAACTTAAAAGTTTGCAACCCAAGTACCCAACCCATGAAGAGACTCAAATCAATATTAATATCACAATTACAATATATTAACCAAGTGATCCAAGTCCAATAATAATGTGAGGATTACGATACTTGTTTTGTGAGCAGAATACCTAATGAAGTAACCTAATGGAGTAAGGCACGTTAACACTTGGGCTTAAATAAACTACTAGCACCACATATAAAACATATAAACAAATAATTTTAATTTAGTTCCCTCTAAACTAATACATTATATCCTATATATAATAAGCGTAAGGGAGTTTTGGTGGTTTGGTCGTCATCAGGTCCCACACTTAATAAGTATTAAAAGATGTAAAAAAGAAGAATTAAAAAAAAAAGAATAAGAATAGCAATATATGTACTACATCTATTCCAATTAATAAAACTAAAAAGAAAGCATTGAAAATATAAGAAAAGAATAGTAATATATGCTACTTCTATTCCAATTTCAATTAATTTTAGTAGAAATATAGTAATATAATCATACATGATATTAAAATAAACACAAAAATAAATAAAATACAACATATAATAGTGAAGTAAATACAACACATCTCACCTAAATCCAGTTATATTCTCGTCAGCTCAACTCCTATCAAACTCCGGAAGCAGCGACTTCAGGATCCGTCTTTCCCTATATCAGTCAGAAGTAACTGAATATATAAGCATTACTACTTGCATCCAATGATTAATGAAGTGATTAGTGATGTAAAATGTAGATTATTAGCATTTCATAGATATTTAACCACTAGTGGCTAAATGCTAAATTGATAACAAATTAAAATGAGGACACGCAAGAAATATAGTAGTAGCTTTAGTAGATGACGATCATGTAGCTGAAAAGACATCATCAATTAAACTATGAAATGCTACATGGGGTACTCGAGAATGAAAATGCAGAATATATAAGCAACATGGAAATTTTGAAGCTAAAAAAATAATATGTGCGACATATTGCAATTGACAAACCTCAGGTGGAGAACTGCTGCGAATCTTCCGCGCGAATCTTCCGCGTCGGTGTCCTCATTGTAACCAGTTCTTCTGCTGAAGTAGGGTGGATACCCACTGTGGCATCAAAATCAGCCTTTGTCAACCCAGCCTTAATTGCAATTGCAAATCCCTGAAATCAAAATTTAACTGTTAACATTTATAATTATACAACAGAATATATAAATCCCCCAGTATGATTAAATTAAGCACAAGACAGAGAAAAAGCAACCTGCACAATCTCAGGTGAATCTTCACCACACACATGCAATCCCAACACTTTATTAGTCTTTGCACATACTATCATTTTCATGAAAACCCTGTCTGGGAGGCCAGAAAGTGTGGCCTTTAAAGGCCTGTAATTCGATGTAAAAATATCGACATCGCCATACTCTTGGACAGCCTGAGAACACTTGAAAAGTCAGGCACGATGAGCATATCATCATGGTGCAGACTTGACGCAGAATTTACATACCTGTTCTTCAGTAAGACCAACTTGTCCAATAGGCGGCTGAGAAAACACTGCAGAAGGTACGGCCCTGATAAGAAGTACAATATGATGGTCAGGTATAATTTTAGTCATCGCATTAAGGAAAATTACTACCGAGGCCACTATCTCCCAAAAAAACTGAAACAAATGGTGAAAATCAAATTTTAAAAAGTCCTGAGATCCCAAAACATGCCGTGCCACCCAATATTTACATTTAAGTTGCCATTTAATGAACTCACATAAATCACATATATTAAGTATAATTTCGTGTCTCCGCCAAACAATTACTAGGGAAAAGATGTACCTAAAATCTGGTTTTGTTGGTTCATTTGCAAACAATGTTTTTGCTAATGCACCACCCTCCATCAAAGCAACTGGGGTTAAATTTATTCTATCTGTAACATCTCCAACGGCCCAGATTGATGGAACTGATGTGCGGGAGTATTCATCAACCTGATCACACAATTTAAAATTCTGTCACGATTAAGACCGAAGAACTAAAGGAAATTGTCGTAACTTAATACAGTACCTTTATTGCTCCATTCTTTTCCATTTCCACCCCTACCATCTCCAATCCTAAGTTCTGCAACGTGTAGGTTATGTGTCAGCAATTCAATTGTATTTTTAGTTGTGTAATTATATAAAGGTACTCCAGTAAATATGATCCACAAGTTTGCGGTTTATAATTTCAGGTACTTCGAGAAGTTATTGCAGATGACCACATAAATTTACAGAAGAAGTTCCACACTCCTAAGTAAAACATGAACATAGCAGCAATAAAATAATAATAAATTATCAGAACTTGATGCTTGGTCTCATTGCAGTAGAAATTTAAAAGCAGGCATTCAATTAGCAAAGTACAATCAAACCATCAAAGGATTCGGGATACACTGATCGCAAGGCTTATCCCCTCCCGCTCCTTTCATGACAAGGTCATGAGTTCGAATCCTTACTCCCCCCTCCCAGTATACTTAAAAATCTAATATATAAAATAATATTAAATGTACCAAAAAATATATAAAATAGAAAAAAGTCAAACCTTTGTATTAGGTCTACGTCCTGTTGCAAACATAATATGAGAGAAGCCTTCAATTGTGCCTTTGGTAGTTTTCAAGGATAGTGTACCATCAGATGATTTCAGAATAGCCTGAGGCGACTCTTCTGTGTGGAACTCAATTCCTTTTAACGACATTTGTTCTGCAACAAAATCTCTTATCTGGATGTAATTAAACAAAAGTTTTACTACAAAAATGTTGATGTGTGGGTGTATGTGTTAATATATAATAACAAGCAACTTTAAAGCCTTTCACCTCTTCGTCAAAACCTCTCAAAACCTTCTTTTGGCGTATGAATACATGGACATCACTTTTCAAACCATTGAAAATGCCAGCAAACTCAACTGCAATGTAACCACCACCAACAATGGCAATTTTCTTCGGACGTGTAGGCAAATCAAGGGCAGCATCTGAGTCTATCACGTACTCCCTTCCAGGTATTTCTGGAACAAAGGGACGTCCTCCAACAGAAATTAGTATATTTCTAGCTGTATAAATTTTTCCGTCGACGTCCACTGTGTGGGGATCCAAAATCTACAAATCAGGTCATAATTGCCGATGGGCTTTGTGATTTAGATAGTTTAATGATGTAAAAGGAAAAGGAAAGCGAGAAAATAATTTTAATATATTCTGATGCTATGTAACAGCATAAACCTTTCCACGCCCTTCGATCAGTTTGACATTAGCATTTTTCAGAATATTCTTGTAGATACCAGTAAGACGGTGAAGCTCAGCATTTTTATTTGCAATCATGGTGCTCCAATCATGCTTGGGTTCAGATTCATAGGTCCATCCAAAACCACCACTTTCTTCAAATTCATGGGAATATTTGGATGAATACACAAGCAGTTTCTTTGGTACACATCCTCGGAGAACACACCTAATGTAAAAATTCATCGAGCATCACCATAAGATACAACATTGGTAGATCTCAAGCCTTCTTAAAATACATGGCATTTTATTTTATGTAAAAAAAACTAGTACTTTGTGCCCAAACAATACCTAGATAATATATAAATTTCAGAACCAAATATTACTTGAGACGATGAATATTGTTTTTAGCTGGGGACTGGGGTGAATGAAATTGGGAGCATGCAATGAAATTTGTACTAATATATGCTAAAAACCATTAATTTCCATTCCTTCCTCCATTTCGTTCCTACCAATGTAAACTAAGATTCATACCCCTAATTTGAGAAGGAATGCTCCAGTCTAGCAGTCTCAATCCTAGTTTGCATTCCCTCATTTTTACTACCCTTCCCTCCTATCTCCATTTTTTCTCCATTAATTTTGTTAACTTATCTTTTAATTTCATTCTCCTCAACCAACCAGATGGAGCATTCTCAGCCTTCTGGTCGAAAAACAACGTCTAATGTCTAACCGTTTCCAACCTGTTGTTTTGCTAGTCAGTAATTCTTGCTAATCCTTATCCCACGTCTCAATGTGACTGTTATAAAATTCAATCTCTACAACATAAATACCTCCTGTGTGCATAATGTTACACAAATTAACTAAAATTGACAGGAGAGCCTCTTAATAAGCATTGGTTCTTAGACTGCATATACTTTTAATTACGGGATATGTTTTCTCATGATGAGATAGTTCCTAGCAAAGCAGTAGGTTCATCCGATTCGCAATGCAAGACGTTTCTGTCCTAAATTACGAAATAGAAATTTGAGAGATAAACATTTGTACAAGTACATTTACATAAAAATGAAGGATAACATACTATATCCACACAAGACAAATATGCATACACAAGATATACGAAATTCTAGAGTCAAACATTATTCTAGGTATATTAACGCAAAAATGAATACACACAACATAAACTCTACAATTACGAAACTCGAAAATGATGATTAGTAAAACAACATAAAACAGAAATGATAGTTTGGAAAGGCTCACGTTCCGCCAACGCCGCCAGTAGTTTCGGAAGAAATAGTAGCGAAAGGAAGCTCACAAACAGCAACAGAAGCCCCGAAATTAGCCGCGAAACGCGAAGCTCTAACGCCTCCACTCCCGGCACCAATAGTAAACAAGTCGAAATCATAGTGTTTTGACTCAGCGGAGGCGCGAGTAGTGAAGCGACGGAAGCGAGGAGTACAGGTGTGAGTGAAATGAGTGTCTAGGGTTTTAGAAAAGTGAGAGGAAGAGGAGAGGAGGATTGGCGAGAAAATCGAGGGGGTTTTACGGTGGTGGAATAGGAGGTTGTGGAAGCAAGCGGCGGCGGTCAAGGTGGGTTTGGGGAGCGTGATTGTGAGTGATGTTGTTGTTGCCGCCATTGATTTTATTATCTTACTTTCTATCCTTCGCTCATCATCTTCAATTCTTCTTCATTTTATTAAGGCCGTGTTTGGACATCATTCACAACGGGTATTGGTTTTTGTTATATGTGAAATATTTTATTTTATTTTATTTTTGGCAGCGGGTCACGAGTCAGGACAATGGCTCGTTAAGCAACCATCATTTCATGTTTTCATGTTTTTTTGTGGAGAATAAAAAATCTTAGAATAATATTATCTTTTTTAAAATTTACGGGATAAAGTTGTATATATGATATATCTTTTTTTAAATTGGATGGTTATGATCGCTTCTATAATTCACTTCAAATTCAACGGTTAGGATATTTTTTCACTAAAAGTTTTTTTGTTTTGTTATAATAATATAGTATAGATAGTTTAGATTTATATATTAATATTCATAAAATTTAATAATATATTAAATAAAAATTACACAATAAGTAGAATTCTTAAAATAAAAATATAAAATATAATTTAAATGTCATATAATATTATGAGTTGTATAAAAGGAGGAATATGGGGGTTAGAGTTTTATATATGATTTATATTCTTTCTAAAATTAGATTTTTATTAAAATTAAATGGTTAAAATCATTTCTATGATTCATCTTAGTGTTTTAAAAAAAATTCTTTAGTTTGGTTATTATAATATACTAACTTATAACTCGTGCAAAGCACGGATGTTATTAATAAATTATATATTAATTATTTATATAATTTAAATATTTCATTTAATATGATAATTTGTTTTAGTATTAATTTCTTTTTATATTTTCTATACAATGATGTTTATATATTAATATTCATAAAATTTAATGATAAGTCATAATTTTAAATAAATAAAAAGTTTGAATGATGATAAAATTGAGCTTAATGTAAGTAAATTATATTAAAAAAATTGTAGGATAAGTATGATTCTTAAATTAGAAAATATAGTATATAATTTAAATATAATATATGATAGAGTTTTATGTATAATATATTGATATTTATTTTCTAAAATTAGATTTTATTAAAATTGGATAGTTAAGATCGTTTCTATGATCCATCTAAAATTGGACGTTATGATTTTTTTTTAGTTCATCTAGGTAAGATGAAAAAAAAGTTCTCTTGTTTGACTATAAAATTTAATTATACGTCTTTGATAGTCATGGCTGGATCTACTACTTTTAAATAAATAAAAGAGTCTGAATGGTGATGAAATTGAATTGAAAAAAGTTCTTTTGTTCGATTATAATAATATAATATTAAATAAAAATTATAGAATAAGTAGAATTCTTAAAATAAAAAATAAAAAATAAAAAATATAATTTAGATATAATATAATATTATCCGTGAGCAGTTGTATAAAAGAAGGATTATCGGTGATAGAGTTGTATATATGATATATCATTTTTAAAATAAGATTTTATTAAAATTAGATGTTCAGGATCTTTTCTATGGTTAACCTAAAATTGTACGATTAGAATCTTTTTTATGGTTAACTTAAAATTGGATGGTTATGATATTTTCTATGGTTCGGGAATGATTTTTATATATTAATATTTATAAAATTTAATGATATATTAAATAAAAATTATAGGATAATTATGATTCTTAAAATAAAAAATATAGAATGTAATTTAAATATAATATAATATTATCTTTTATATAAAAGGATGACTACTGAGGATAAAATTGTATGTGTGATATATATATATATATATATATATATATATATATATATATATATATATATATATTAAATTGGATTTTATTAAAATTAGATGGTTATGATCGTTTTATGGTTCACTTAAAATTAAATGGTTAAGATCTTTTGTATAATTCACCGAGTGTTTCAAAAAAAGGTTCACTGGTTATAATAATATAGTATAAATTATAGATTAAGGAGTTCCTCTTTTTTTAAAAAAATTTGAGAAGGGTATTGTTGCAATTGCTTGAACGTTAACTATGATAATAGTTCAAAATAATTTTTAATAATTTGTATTATTATGCTATTAACAACTTTTTTTAATATCTAAAATAATTTGATTTTTTCAAATAATATATTATGGAATCAACAAGCTGATACAATAACTAGTTTTTATTAAAATGTAACGAGGATTCACTAAAAATACCTAAACTAAATTATACAAATCAAATTAAATTAGTACTTTAACCCCCATAATTTAGGCCACATTTGTTTTACCGATTATATAATTATATAAATATTTTCAACTCCTATTAAAAATAAGTTACACTATAAATTTAAGAAAATCAAAATATAAATATTTAGCTCACCACTATATAAGTAGTAGTTACATACTTATTTTTGATAAATTAAATCAATTTAGAATGTAATTACTATATAATTTGAAAAAAAAATATGAATTAGTAAGGTAACTAAATTCTCATACTTTAGTGCAATATAAATATCTTAGAACTAGAACTTTCACTGTAGATATTAAAAATCAACCGACCAAATATGATAATAATTTAATTAAGTTTCAAAGTACTTCAAATGAAAAGGCTGAATGTTTGAGTTACGCCGAAATAAAACAAGGCTTGAGTGAAGGTTTGCATGATAAAAAGTTTTTGCTCAAAATTTAATCTTATGTTAAATATAAATATATATATGATTTAGGTCTGTGTTTTTCGAGAATTTCTTAAAATAAATACACATTTATAAAGTTATAAATCAAATTATTCATAAAAAAAAAGATATGTGTTATAATAAATAAGTAAAATTTATTTAAAAATATGTATGTAATTTAAGTCTGCGACTTAAATACACATTAATCGATCAAATTTTTTAATGATTTAGTTTTCATTTAATAATACAATATAGAAGTGCGCCTTCTAATATGTGACTCTTTATAAATCATAAAATTTATGTTAATTATATTTGTTACTTATAATATTATTATATGTTTAAGACTTAGTTATGCTCAATTAAATCGTATAAAAATAAAAAGAGTGAGAATTGAAGGTTAGGAATCAAAGTATAATGAATTAAATAATCCATTTTTATACCCGATAAAAAAAGAGCACCTACCCGGTCCTTACTCCTTTGGATACATACGTTACGACTTACAACTAACATGCATACTCCTCCAAAATCTTACATGCAAAATTTGTTGAATCTTATATCTATATCTGAGCTTATCTAGTTGTGAGCCATGAAATCCAACATTTCTAAGAATAAAATGTCAGTAAAATCTGCTGTCCTCCGTCACTCATTTCTCAATCTTTGTCTCTAGCTTCTCTCAACAACATTCTATATAAACACACACACATTATACATATTGTCACACACAATTATTTTTGCACAATATTTCGAAATGTCTCATTTTATCTTCACCACCTTCTTCTTGTTCCTCTTCGTGATCTTCTCAACTACTCCTCCATGTTCACCCCATCTTTTAGCTCACATTACAAAAGATTACAAAAGTGATATGTATACAATCTCTGTTTATCTAAATAATCCTAGCCAATCCACAAATTTACTCCTTGACCTTGGTGCAACGTTTTCTTGGCTCAATTGTAACTCCACCACTTATAATCGAACCGTTGCTCATCGCTTCGGTTCCGTCGTCGCCGCGGCCTCTGCCGGAACACTTGCTCTTCATGCCACCGATGGACGGAGCTCCGGTAATTTAATGAGCTTGCGCGAGTTTGTTTTTTCTTGTTCTTCTAATCCTTCGCTTTTAAAAGGCATACATAATGCTAGAAAATTTCCCGGTTTAGCCGGTCTAGGCCGGTCTAATTATTCTCTCCCGGCTCAACTTAGTTTCGCGGCTCATAGACCGGTTGTGTTTGCTCTGTGTTTGTCCGGTTCACCGTCTGCTCCTGGTGTAGCGTTTTTTAATTTTCGTGGGCCCTACCATTTTCTTCCCGAAATTGACCTTACTAAATCACTTATTTACACACCACTCCTCTCGAGTCCATCTAAGAGGCACACTATAAACAATCACCTACATCGTACCGATGAGTATTTTATCGGTGTCCAGTCAATAAACGTTAACGGAAAGTCTATTGGTATAGATCATAAGATCCTGGCCGTTGATCATAAGGGCTATGGTGGGACCATCATCAGTACCGTTACTCCATACACAATATTGAAAAAGCCAATCTACAAGAAACTAACGGAGGCTTTTTTGAGAGAATCAGCTGCACTCAACCTCACGGTAACAAAGCCAGTGAAGCCATTCAGTGTGTGTTATCTAGTGGATGATATCGTAGAGACGCACGTGGGACCCACTGTCCCCAGCATAGACTTAGTAATGGACGGTCATGATGTGAAGTGGAGCATACTCGGGTCAAATTCAATGGTGAGGATTGTGAGAGATCATTTTGATGGGTGGTGTTTGGGAATTGTCAAAAGTGGAAAATTTAAATCAACGGCTGCGATTGTGATCGGAGGGCATCAGCTACATGATAATCTGCTACAGTTTGATGTAGGGAATAATAGATTGGGGTTTACTAATACAGTATTAGCAAAGAACACCATGTGTGCTAATTTCAATTTCACTAGTCATCAGATGAACTGAATTAGCAGTAGTATGTTTTAATCATAGTATTAAGGGGTAGATTAGGAAATTTAACATTTCAGGTCATTTTCTGTTATGCCATTGTACTTGTGTATGTTTTCTATTATGTGTTTCTATTCTATACTGTAGTGGTTTCTTTACATAATTAATTTTAAATCTTTTTTTTTCACCGTGGTCAACGATATAGGAATACTCCGGGTCCCAAAATTTTGACTTTTTTACGTCATCTAAGGTGAAAGACAAACATATTTATATAGTATTATTTTTTAATTTTCTTTTCTCTAATAGTAATTTAAATATTATATTTTTATTTCAAAAAATTGAAACTACGTATAAATATAATCCCTCCCTCCCAATTAGTTGTCCACTTTATTTTTTGTGCAGTCAAATTAACTGATCTTTAATTGTAATTTAAAAATAATATATGATTAAAAAGATTAAAATTTTATATTATTAAAATATATATAATCTACTTTAAAATGTAGTTTTTAATTTTTTTCAATTATAAAAAAACAAATTTTAATTCTTAATCAAAGACTAATTAATTTGTTCATAAAAAGTAAAAAACAAACATGTAAATAAGGACGAAAGAAGTATTTTGTGACGCCCGAGATCTAGATTTGGGGTCACCAACCATTCAACAACCAATAACAATAAAATAATAAACCGAGTGCGCACTGACCCAGCCAAACCAAATATCGCAAATATGTTATAGTATGAAATCAAGCAGTCAAATACTAAAAGGAAAGCAAACCTCATTTATTACAAACCAAGAAACTAAATCCAACTTACATTCTAAATAAGTTTTAAATCTGGGTTCAGTTTTATTAAACCTTCTAACTACTACTAAAAGTAACAGTTGGGTACGTGGGTGGCCCGTTGATCGGACAACCTGGCAACCGAGAAAGTCATGTCCCTGGTGGAACTACTGGAATGATTCATATTCATAGTTTGACAGGGTTAGATAGAAAGCAAGAGTGCGCCAAAGAAATGTTCAGCAAGTATTATATAAAGCATTTGAAATAAAACTAGGATATAAGAATCGGAATAAAGAACGAAAATGTAAAACATTTTATAATGAAAACCGAACAGTAAATAAATCTCAGCTTATAATCAAAATTGGAATAGTAAATATAAAATAGTTTATATCAAAACTGAAACAGTGCAATATGTCATAGAAATGAATCAACTTCTAAATTAAAATATATAATAGCCATGCTGACAATATGGATTGGATAACAACAAACAACACTATTGTCACCTGATCAGTTCAAAAGCAATATGACCTCTTTATAGTCTATCGGTACATTTCTATACCCATAGTTATAATAATGATTCTCTAAAATAGGTACCAAATAGGCAAGTAATGTTAACCTATAGGAAGATGGAATAGTTTTCATATCCTCCTCAAAATGCTGGACCAACTAGATGGCCACCTACACTAAAAATTCCAATCCAATAGAGTAACCAATCTGAAGGTATGCTTAGTTTTAAATAACATATCATATCATCATTATTTACTACGATAACACCGGATATGGCGTGTTTATTGTAATCAATTTTCAGTACCAGGAAGTAACTCTATTGCACAAAAATTTAGGAATCATAAATAGTTCTAAACAATAACTATTTATCTTGATACGAATAAATAAAAGCAGCAAATAAAAGTGTATAAAATGATCAAGGGATAAAATACTTGCATGGTATTAAAAGCCGGTAAAGGTAAGCTGACTAGCCGCTCATAATACTATCCTGACAATCTAGATGGTATCTCGCACGTCTCTACAAATAGAACATTCTATTTTAGACAGCTAGACAGACATACAATACTATGTATACTTCTATCTCAGGTTCTAATGTATAACTCATACGTTGTACCAATATCAAATAATAAACAAGTACTAACATTTAAGGAACATGTAAACACATAAGTCACATAGCATATAAGACTCATAAGTAAATGATCAATCAACTTATTTTTAGAACACTCTAAAATATTTTTAAAGCATTTAAAAGATTTTTAAAATATTTTTCGGATCAAAACGGATCATTATAGGAATTTAAAACTATTTTTATTACTTTCAAATTATTTTTAGGGCCTCAAACAAATTTGTTTCATTTAAAATGAATAAAATAATTATTAAATAAATCATTTTTATTTTTCAAATTAATTAAATCTAATTATTTTTAATTATATGTAAATAATATTTAATTAATTAAATTAACTAATCCATTTAAATTAATTAAATTATTATCTAAATAAATTATAATAATTAAATAAAATAAATCTCAAAATAAAAATAGTTTTTAATTTTAAAAATAATTTTTGAATTTAAAAATAATTTTTAAAAATAATTTTTGGATTTAAATTCAATATTTGAAAATAATAAACAATTTTAATCCAAAAACTCTTTCAGAAAATGGGGTTTAGGGTTTGGTGGATCAAACGATGGCTCACTCAAAAACCTCACCAGAAAAATGAAGAACACCACCGGATAATTCCAGAATCCGCGCGGGACCGTCAAATTTCGGCCAAGATTTCGACTGCCTCCGATTGTCTCCCAAACAACCTCTAAACAAGTGGGTTTTTATGCCAAAATACTCCCCACAAGTACCCCAACAACAATCAAACACAGCCCGAAACAATCGGGTTTCTAATCGGCCAACCCGATCAAACCTGAAGGAAAATCCGGCGACTGGAAACTAGGTATTCTCCACTGGCAACCAAACACAAGCAATCATATGGAAAATCGAAGCTACAGACTAAAGGAAAGCATACATACAACTTATACATACATACACACATCAACATGGCCGGAAAAGTAAAGAACCGGTCCAGAGCTTTTGTTTTCCGGTGAACTACCAAACAAAACCAGAAAAATAAACTAAAAATACTCATAGAATCAGCATAACATGCTCTATTCATTCATATCAACCGATTGAACAAACAAACAATGATTCACAGATTGCAAAAACAACATATGAACAGAAAAATAAAGGTACTCGAGTTTGATACACAAATTGAAAATTAATATCAAAACGATATAGATGATGTCGTGGGCTTTGATTCGGTTACTTGAACGTCTAGTTTGGACCTCTGTATCACCTCCGACTGCTTCGTGATTCTTGAAGGCTTCAACCCTAATTTACTTGTGTTCTTCCCCAATTCTAACGACCCTTTTCTAATTTTAGTAAAAGTTTTATAAAATTTCTAATTATTTCAAAACTATTTATATTTTTGAGAAAATCAGGGGCTTAAATTTGATTAAAGATATAATACCTCGTAATTAAAATAAAACACCCCAAGTTAATTTTTATGGGATAAAATATAAAAAATTTATTTTCGAAATAATATAATATTTATGTCAAAATTCTCCAAAATTTATGAATATTCTAAAAATAATAAAATAAAGTCTTTTTGAGGATTTTACTGTTTTCATAAAAATAAAGGTACCAAAATCAACGACTAGTTTCACTTACTAGTTGCTTATCACAGGTGTAATGACCAACATGTCATCATGGGGGGACTTCACCCCTTTTAAGTTAGTGTCATCAAAGATATAATCACATTAGTTTTCGCACGTTTGGATGGTTCACCACTTGTAGTACCTCATGGATATAAGTTTCTCGAAGTCCCAGTCGCAATAGGCCCTTCGGATATCATGTTCATAACTGGCACTCGGGGTTGTGATCGTTTGTCTATCTGGACCGTTGTTGTTTCGATCATCATCCTTGGTGTACTTCGTGAGTTTTTCTCATCTAATAAGGAATTCATTTCCTTCCTTCAACTGTTCACAATCATCTGTATTTTATCTGACATCTCTATGAAACTGACAATATGTGTTATGGTTTACCTTTGCAAGATTAGTTGTGATTGGCCTTGGCCAATGAAGGTTTTTGTCATTCTCAAAGTCCATCAAGATTTTTCTCGTTAAAAATATAAGTCCACGAGAATTCTACTTAGTAGACGAGTCATCGTCTCGGTCATTTTTGGGAAGCTTATCATTGGATTTGTATTCATAATCTTCTTTTCTCTTCTTGCCACCCCCGTTGTTCCCAATTTAAGTTGTGGTCTTCTTCATGCTTTCTTAAGCTTATACTTATCAGCCCTTTCCCGCAGCTTGTGCATGTTTTCCGGGGCATATTTAGCTAAAGACATCTTGAATTAGATATTTGTCGTGCCTTGTTAAAGGGCAATCATAACAACCTTCTCATTTAGGTCAGGGACCTTCAAGGCTTCTTTGGTGAAACAATTCAAGTTCATTTAGGTCAGGGACCTTCAAGGCTTTTTCGGTGAAATAATTTAAGTAGTCTCGAAGAGACTCATTCTTTCTCTACTCTAGGTACATCAGAGATGCAAAGCTTTTTCTCATGGGTCTTTCTATAATAAATTGAGCGATCAAGGCTCAATTAGATCATCATGATTAATTATCTCATCTGTAAAGTGAGGATTTGGATCATCAGGACTCTGAGGGGCACTAAGTCAGTTAGATCAACCTTTGGGGTTTCAACTCTTGATTCTGGAGCATCAACTCTTCTCCTTCGTGGAGTTGGATCTAGATTGATCACTGAGGACACACATTATTTTGAGGATTGTTGATCTTGTCTATGATCCATGTCTCTCTTCAACTATGTCTCTCTTCAACTCCTGAATATGTGTTTCATACGTAAGCATACCATCTTCTATCTCTTGTCTGTCACAGTATGCCCCTAGTGGTCTTCGAGACTTGAGGTTGTTATTATAAATATGACATTTGTTAGAACGTCTTCTTCTAGAATTTATATCTTCATGAGTTGATATTTCGTCATCCATAGTGTATGTTCTAGAGAAATCACGATATTTACTATGATGAACTGGCTCAAAGCCTTCGATATATATTGGAACATACTGTCTTCCCTTGTAGGTCCACACGGATAAGGAAAATGGGAGGGTGAAACCGAATCAAAACCCGATTCAAACCCGAAATCCAATAAAACCCCATATATATAATGAATTATTAAATATATTAATATCTTACTTAATTTATAAATATAATAAATAATTTACATACATTTCACTAATTATAATATCATTATATTATTAATATTTACACACACTTAATATTAATTATTATTTATTATATCATTTTATTATTAATATTCATAATTTACATGTAAATACAGAATAATTAATAGTCAAAGAGTCAAATAGTTGTTAGTGGACTTTTTTGTCCACTATATACGTTCCAATTTGGCTTAAATTGATCGCTAGTGCCCAAGTATTTAGTGTCTTTTGATGTGTTTTATGTTTTTGGTGTGCAGATTCCCAAGCGAAGGAGAATTGATGAATATTTGCATAAATTGGTGGTACATGAGCTAGGAATTAAAAGGAGGAAGATCAAGGCTTGAGTTGAGGTCGAAAGAAGGCAAGACGAGTCGCTAAAGGAGCAAAGTTTCAAGGAATTCAACTGCAGGGCAGAAGCAGCAGGCGCGCCCTCCCTTCAGCAAGCGCGCCCGCGCTCCTTTAAGCAGGCGCGCCCGCGCCATGTCAAGCGCGCCCGCGCCACATCCGAGCTCCAGTTGCTGATTTTTGCAGTTTGGTCCGTTTTGAAGCCCAGGAAGCAGCAAGCCATGGATCATTATTTTATGTAACCTAGTATAAAAACATAAGGATTATTATTATTATTATCTAGAAAATTAAGTAAGAAAGTAGGGTTTTATTATCAGTCAAGAGGCAGAGTACTTTGTGAGCCGTCAAGCTATTTTTCTTTTGTAATTTTCTACACGTGGATTATCGGTTGTTTCTTTTACTCTTGCAATTAATATCAGTCTTTTATGTTTAATTGTTTATCTACTATGTTTTCATATGAACCCATGATGTCGGCTAGTCCAATTATGGGCTAATCGTTGTCATGGGATTTTAATGGATTTTTCTATCGATTCTAGATATTGATTGTCTTTATGCCAAGTGTGTGATTGTTATGGATATCCTAGTATGGTTAAGCTTATTCGTTGTAAATGCGTCGCGAACATTTATGATTGTTTGTTAAATCCTTGTGAATGCGAAAGTGGATCTAGGGTTTAGAACATGCCATGCTAGCATAGGTTTTTGCATGTTAAGAGCATGTATTAATTTGTGGTGTAATTCTAACCGTCTTGCACTAACTATGTGATTTTATGGATTCTTGTGCTTAAGCCATTATGTTTTCAATCTCTATAGACATATAGGGACTAAGTATAGTGGTTGACTATTTGACTTCTATCTTTGTGGATGTTCATTAGGATGGTATGCGTGCAACGAAAGTTGGCGTTTATCAGTTTAGAGGGTCTGATCAGTTATCATCACTTTCACATGCTAGGTTGAAAAGGCATAAGATTCTAGATGAGATAGTTAATGAAGTTAAAATCCCATGTTTATTTAATATAAGTAATTCTTTAAGTTTTAATCACTAGTTTAATCAAACTCCAGTTGTTATTTTCTTAGCAGTGGTAGTTAATCATACTCTGGTGTATAAGTGAACTAAACGTAAGCAAGATGAGTCTCTGTGGGAACGAATCCTACTTATTTCTGTATTACTTGTGACCACGTTCTCTTGCGTGAATAAAGTGCGAACAAGTTTTTGGCGCCGCTGCCGGGGACTCGGTTCATTGTTTTATTTAGTTAATGTGCTTATCATCAGTGGTCGTTAGATATCACTGACTGAGATTTGTTACTAATCGTCTTGTTTGTTACGTGAATTCAGGTAATTGATCGTGTATGCGTACTCGTTCTCAATCGAGTAAGGAAAAACTGGAAAAACACTTAGACGAAGAAGAGGGAATTGCAGTTCCAGAAATTGAACCAGAAATAGTAATGGGGGATCCAGTGAAAGCTCTTAAGGATTACTCTCAACCGAAGATCAATGACATTCAGTCAAGCATTGTTAGGCCGGCTATTGCAGCTAATAATTTCGAAATCAAGCCGGGCACAATTCAAATGGTTCAGAATTCTGTGCAGTTTGGGGGTTCACCTGCTGAGGACCCTAATATGCATATCAGAGACTTCATCGAGATCTGTGATACCTTTAAAACCAACGGGGTTTCTGAAGATGCTATAAAACTGAGGCTGCTTCCATTCTCTCTACGAGACAAGGCAAAGGGCTGGTTGCATTCGCTGCCAGCAGGTTCTATAACTACTTGGGAGGATCTCGCACAAAAGTTTCTGACTAAATTCTTTCCTATGGCTAAGACGGCAGCCATGAAGAATGCTCTTACACAGTTCAATCAACATTCTGGAGAAACGTTGTGTGAAGCTTGGGAAAGGTATAAAGAGATGCTTCGAAAGTGTCCCCATCATGGGATGCCAGATTGGATGGTCATTAATGGTTTCTATAATGGATTGAATCATTCACGACCTATGCTTGATGCAGCATCTGGAGGAGCTCTTTGGGCCAAGAGCTATGAAGAAGCTTATGACTTGATTGAAATGATGGCTGCCAACGAGTATCAGAATCCTACTCAGCGATTGCCGCAGAGTAAAACTGCAGGTGTTTTTGAAGTGGACGCTGCCACTGCTATAACAGCTCAACTACAGGCTTTATCTATAAAGGTGGACGCATTATCCAAGGCAGGAATTCAGCAAGTCGCTATGGTTTGTGATTTATGTGCAGGTGCTCATGATACAACTCAGTGTGCTATTTCTAGCGATTCAGCGTATTTTGTCGGCAACTTTCAGAAACCTACACAACCGGCACCTAATACATATCACCCCAACAACAGGAATCATCCTAACTTCAGTTGGAGCAACAATCAGAATGCCAGTCCACAACCATCGCAGGGTCAGCAATTTGGAACAAGGCCTTTCAACAATTCTATTCCTCAACAATCTTATGCACCAAGACAATCATACAACCCTCCTGGTTTTCATCAACAATCTCAGGGAGGACAAGGGCACTCAAATGAAAAGTCAGAGATGGAGGAACTGAGAATGATGTATAAGAGTCAAGCTGTAACGCTGAAGACATTGGAAAATCAAATTGGTCAACTAGCAAGTGCTCTTCTACACAGACCTCAAGGACAATTACCAAGTGACACAGAGGCTAACCCAGGCAAGAAAGAAAGCAAGGAACAAATACACGCTATTACATTGCGTTCTGGGCAGGAGGTGCAGGGCGGGCGCGCTTCCTCAGGCGCGGGCGTGCCTCACCTTACTGCCGGGAGGGGAAATTCTGCAGAAAAAGTTGCGCAGGAGGAACCGATTAAGGAAAAAAGAACTGATTCAGAAGAGAAAAGCAGTTCAGAGACAGACAGTGTTCACAAGGAAGTATTTCCTCCTCCACCATTCCCTAAAAGGCTTCAGAAGCAAAAATCAGATAAACAGTTTGCTAAATTCTTGGAAGTTTTTAAGAAACTACACATCAACTTACCTTTTGCTGAAGCGCTGGAGCAAATGCCAAGCTACGCCAAATTCATGAAAGGCATTCTATCTAGGAAACTGAAGCTAGAAGAGTTAAACACTGTTGCCTTGACGGAAGAGTGTAGTGCAGTATTGCAGCAGAAGTTACCACCAAAGTTGAAGGATCCTGGTAGATTCACTATACCATGCATAATTGGGAATTTGGCGTTCGACAAATGTTTGTGCGATTTGGGAGCAAGCATCAACCTCATGCCATACTCTATATTCTTACAACTTGGTCTTCCTGAGCCGAAGCCAACTAACATGTCACTGCAGTTGGCGGATCGTTCAATCACTTATCCGCGAGGAATTGTCGAAGATGTGTTGGTAAAAGTCGACAAACTAATCTTTCCAGCAGATTTTGTCATCCTTGATTTTGAAGAAGACAAGAAAATCCCTATCATTCTTGGGAGACCATTCTTGGCAACGGGAAAGACATTGATTGACGTACAGAAGGGAGAACTCACCATGAGAGTGCACGATCAGAATGTCACATTCAATGTGTTCAAAGCAATGCAATTTCCAACAGAAGAAGAGCAATGCTTTAAAGTAGATGTAGTGGAATCTGCTGTGCAAGTAAAAATTGAACACATGCTTATGGATGATACACTGGAAAAGGCTCTACGTGGGGACTTTACAATTGAAGAGGAAGAGGTTGAAGAACAGGTACAGTCTCTGAATGCCTCTCCTTGGTAACAAAAATTTGAAAAACCAGAATCGTTGGATTTATCTGAATTGAGAGAATCACATCAGCGGTTGAAACCATCTATCGAGGAAGCACCAAAGCTAGAGCTCAAACCATTGCCTAATCACTTAAGGTATGCTTCTCTTGGGGAATCATCTACTTTACCTGTGATTATTGCTGCTAACCTTACAGGTCCTGAAGAAGAAAAGCTGTTAAGGGTTCTCAGGGAATTCAAATCAGCCATTGGGTGGACTATTGCAGACATTAAAGGAATCAGCCCTGCCTATTGCCAGCATAAGATCCCGCTGGAAGAAGGTAGTAAGCCAACAGTGGAACATCAGAGAAGGCTCAATCCACTCATGAAGGAAGTAGTGAAGAAGGAAATTATTAAGTGGTTGGATGCAGGGATTATCTATCCTATTTCTGACAGTGCTTGGGTGAGCCCAGTTCAATGTGTGCCAAAGAAAGGAGGCATGACGGTGGTAACTAACGAAAAGAACGAGCTCATTCCTACGCGGACAGTAACTGGCTGGAGAATCTGCATGGATTACAGGAAGCTGAACAAAGCTACTAGGAAGGATCACTTCCCTCTTCCTTTCATTGATCAAATGCTAGACCGACTGGCCGGCCATGAGTACTTTTGCCTTCTGGATGGATATTCGGGTTACAATCAGATCTGCATTGCTCCAGAGGATCAGGAGAAGACAACATTTACATGTCCGTTTGGTACCTTCGCTTTTCGAAGGGTTTCATTCGGGTTATGTGGTGCACCTGGCACTTTTCAGAGGTGCATGATGGCAATTTTTTCAGACATGATTGGTAAGACAGTGGAAGTCTTCATGGATGATTTTTCAGTATTTGGGGTTTCTTTTGACGAATGTCTACACAATCTTAGCATGGTTCTGAAAAGATGCGTGGAGACTAATCTGGTTCTCAACTGGGAGAAATGCCATTTCATGGTACAAGAAGGAACTATTCTTGGACACAAGGTGTCACGTCGAGGACTGGAAGTGGATAAAGCAAAAATAGAGACAATTGAAAATCTTCCACCGCCTACTTCAGTGAGAGGAATTCGTAGTTTCCTCAGTCATGCAGGTTTCTACAGAAGATTCATCAAGGACTTCTCCAAAATTTCCAAACCTTTGTGTAAGCTATTGGAGAAGGATATTCCCTTCAAATTCGATGATGATTGTATGACAGCTTTTGAGACATTGAAGAGGAAGTTGATTTCAGCACCTGTGATCATCGCCCCAGATTGGAATGAACCTTTTGCTATGATGTGTGATGCTAGTGATTTTGCAGTAGGGGTTGTTCTTGGTCAGAAGAAAGACAAGATTTTTCATGTTATCTACTATGCAAGCAAGACACTCAATGATGCGCAATTGAATTACACAACCACAGAGAAGGAGCTGTTAGCCATTGTATATGGCTTTGAAAAATTCAGATCATACTTGCTTGGTACGAAAGTGACGGTGTATACTGACCACGCAGCTATTAGGTATCTGCTCTCCAAGAAGGATTCTAAACCCCGCCTGATTCGATGGATTCTCCTACTTCAAGAATTCGACGTGGAGATCAAAGATAGAAAAGGGACCGAAAATCAGGTAGCTGATCACCTCTCACGATTGGAAGATCCTGGTAAATCACGAGACAGTACTCTCATCAATGACTCATTTCCGGATGAATAACTGTTTGGAGTACAAGAAGAAGAACCATGGTATGCGGATATTGTGAATTATCTTGTGAGTCATATTGTTCCACCCGAATTGTCATCAGCCCAAAGGAAGAAATTCATGCATGATGTAAAGTGGTTTCGTTGGGATGAGCCATATCTGTTTAAACAAGGGGCTGATCAGATTATCAGAAGGTGTGTACCATATAGTGAGACTGAAGCTATTCTGAGGGATTATCATGCCACGGCTTATGGAGGCCATTATGGAGGTGAAAAGACAGCTACTCGTATTCTGCAGGCTGGATTTTATTGGCCATCACTATTCAAGGATGCTCATCAGTTTGTAACCAGATGTGATCGTTGCCAGCGAGTAGGCAACATTTCAAAAAGGGATGAGATGCCCCTTCATGTAATGCTAGAAGTGGAGATTTTTGATGTATGGGGAATCGACTTCATGGGCCCATTCATTTCATCTTGCAATAACCAATACATCTTGCTAGCTGTTGATTACGTCTCCAAATGGGTGGAGGTCAAGGCACTTCCAACTAATGATGCCAATGTAGTGCTCAACTTCCTTCACAAGAACATTTTCACCAGATTTGGGACTTCAAGGGTCATTATCAGCGATGAGGGTTCTCACTTTTGCAATCGAAAGTTCACTAACCTGATGGCAAGATTCAACATCAACCATCGGGTGGCAACAGCATACCACCCTCAAACCAATGGCCAAGCTGAAGTATCAAACCGTGAGATCAAACGCATTCTGGAAAAAGTGGTAAGTCCTTCGCGGAAGGATTGGTCTTTAAAACTGGATGAAGCTGTGTGGGCCTACCGAACTGCGTTCAAAACACCTTTGGGGATGTCACCATATCAACTAGTCTATGGAAAAGCTTGTCATCTACCGGCAGAACTGGAACACAAGGCTTATTGGGCATTGCAGAAACTGAATTTTGATTATCAAGCCGCAGGGGAAAAGCGGATGGTACAAATCAATGAAATGGATGAGTTTCGTCTACAAGCTTATGAGAATAACAAGCTCTACAAGGAAAAAGTGAAAAGATGGCATGATCGTCGGTTGACAACAAAGGTATTGGTTCATGGTCAATTAGTTTTATTATTTAACTCTCGTCTGCGATTGTTTCCAGGAAAACTTAAGTCAAGGTGGTCAGGACCCTTTGTTGTGAAAACTGTGTATCCACACGGAGCTGTGGAGATTTATGAAAAGACCCCAGATCAAGCGTTTAAAGTCAATGGTCAGAGATTGAAGCCGTATTTGGGAGAACAAGTAAATCGCGAAGCTGAAGTCGCGATTCTGTCTACCTCGGATTGAGGACCTGAAGTAACGTCCGGCTAAATGACGTTAACGACAGCGCTCGTGGGAGGCAACCTACGGCTTGAATGGTAATTTTTATTCTTATAAAAAAAATATATATATATATATAAATAAAAAAAAAAAGAAGCAAAAACATAAAAAAATTGAAAAATTGCAGCAGCCTCAGGCGCGGGCGAGCTCCGGGAGGCGCGGGCGCCCTGAGTGCGGCTGTTAAAAAACCGAAAAAAAATAAAAAAAATATAAAAATAAAAGAAATCAGCAATTTTATGTTTTCAATCAGTTTTTAGCCCAAGCCCAGCCACTATAACTTGTTAAAAGCCTTCACACACCCTAACCCTAACCTAATTTTTACTTTTCATCTCTCATTCACACATATACATACAAATATACACGCACTGCATCTCATCTCTTCACACTTCTACAACTCAATCAATGGCACCCAAAAGATCTAGGCGCTCAGGGACATCAAGTTCTTCTTCGAGTGGGGGAGTTGTGCCCCAATTCAATTCACCGGAGGCCCAAGTTGAGTTTGCACGATTGATGACAAAATCTGTGGTCAAGGAAAGGGGATTTATTCCGGGTGTTCTTGATGGGTCTCTAATCGCGATGGTTAGTGAGCGCGGTTGGGAGACCGTGTGTGAGGCTGCGGAGGCGATACCATTGAGTATCGTTAGGGAGTTCTATGCCAATGCCAAGCAGGAGAAGAATGGGTATTCTGCAGTTCGAGGGTATGTTGTGGATTATACTCCTGCCGCCATCACTAGGGTTTTGAATTTGCCAGCACCGCAGGAGGGAGTGGAAGATTTTGGGTTGAAGACCCGTGGGGAGGTTGACCTTGAGGCCATCCTGCGGGATATGACAGTTCCCGGCACTACTTGGAAGCGTAGGGCAGGCTCTACTGAGCCGGTTACCTTCTCCGCCATGGCTTTGAACCCATATGCTAAGGCCTGGAACCTGTTTATGTGTGCTAACATTGTGCCATCGTCACACACTCATGAGGTGACAGTGGATCGGGCTATTTTGTTGTGGGGTATTCTCAGCGGGCGATACATAGACCTAGGCTCCCTTATCCACAGGCACATGATCCGATTCTTGCAGGGCAGTACCACTGGCGCGATTCCGTATGGCTCAGTGGTTGTTCGTCTGTGTGTTGATGTGGGTATTCACTGGCCGGCGGAGGAACAGTTGCAACTTCCTGCGAGTGCCATTGACACGGCGGCGATAGCTCGACTCCCTGAATGGGACGGTGGTGTACCGCATCCCCGTGGCTTGGGGTATATTGTGGGTGGTGAAGTGCCCCCAAGACAGCCGAGGGAGGCTAGGGCTGGATCTTCTAGGGCACCGCCAGCTGTGGCTAGTGCTGGTATGGGTGAGGCTCATTTTAGGAGGTTAGCACGGCGGATGGACGCAGTTGATGATCGGCAGAGCCGGTTTGCGGCTGACCTGACTCAGGCTCTTGGTGCAGCTTTCCTAGCTACAGGTGTACAGGTCGATTGGCCTGTTTATGGGGCTGGCACCGTGTATCCCCCACCGGATTCACCCGAGGAGGGTGACTCTGCTGAGGATTGAGGTATTTCTGCACACTTTCTTCGTTTCTTGCCTTCAATGGGGACATTGAATATTTTCAAGTTTGGGGGTAGGAAATGGAGATTGTAGTTAGATGCATATAGGACATGTAGTTGTAGTGTTTGTCATGCATTTTGTTTTAAATTGTCCATATAGAGCATTTTGTTTGAAAATTTTTGTTCATATGAATCCATGTTAGTTGCATTTCATAGCATGCATATTTCATGATCTCTTAGGACGAACTAATTCTGTTTGATAAGTCGATGTCAATTTGAGTGTGGTATTGATGAGCAGAGGGATGATTTATAGTCCTTATGAAATTGATTTGCATGTTTCAGAAGCACATTAATTACACAGTCTCGTCGGTTGCTTTTGGGCTAGGTTGAGTCATGCCTATTTAGTTGTTTTAGATTTAATCGCATGTTTATATCTAGAATGTTTGTTATTCCCTTGATAATGTACGAATACCAAAGTATAAGTTTGGGGGAAAACAAAGATTCATGCTGATTGTTAATGTTTGTCAAGTATGGCTAGGCGTCAAATGGCTAGTAGCCGGCTCATATTTTTATGAGTAGTCTAGGGTTGGAATTGAGAATTCTCATTCCAGATTCTGTTAAAAAAAAAAGAAAAAAAAAAGGAAAAAAAGAAAGAAAAAGCAAAAAAAAAAGAGTCATGTGAATAATTCGAGGCAAAATTAATCAGGGTGAGCTCTTTAATACTCGGGCAATTAAGTTCTAGGGGACTTTGTGCCTAGTGACCTAAGGCTTTTTATAGTCTGGGATCCACTAACCTAACGCTCGCTACATGGGTATTATTGTATAAGCCTTTAGGGGTCTCATCCATTGCACGGTTAAATAAGCCTATGTATTGTGTTATGTGTCGTAGTGGTGGTTTAGCAATAAAGTGTGATTCCCTGTCTAACTCAAATGAATGACGGCGGTGTTTGTATGTTATGGAGTGTTTACCACTCATTCTGTTTATAAGCAGGTGATTGTCTTGGCTAAAAATAGTTATGATTTTGATCTAGTATCAGAGTATATTTGATGAGCATCGCACACACACACGTTCTGTTCATGTATTATCAGTATAAGGGGACTTGGTCGAGCTCTGTTTGGATGTATTGCATTTCTTTGAGACTTTGGATTATCGATTGGATTTGGTGAATTCGAGGGGGTCCGTGCATTTTCATAGTAGTTGCATTCATGCATTGCATTGCCTTAGATTGTTTAGAGTCTGTTTATGCTTGGGGACAAGCATCGGTTTAAGTTTGGGGATGTGTTAGTGGACTTTTTTGTCCACTATATACGTTCCAATTTGGCTTAAATTGATCGCTAGTGCCCAAGTATTTAGTGTCTTTTGATGTGTTTTATGTTTTTGGTGTGCAGATTCCCAAGCGAAGGAGAATTGATGAATATTTGCATAAATTGGTGGTACATGAGCTAGGAATTAAAAGGAGGAAGATCAAGGCTTGAGTTGAGGTCGAAAGAAGGCAAGACGAGTCGCTAAAGGAGCAAAGTTTCAAGGAATTCAACTGCAGGGCAGAAGCAGCAGGCGCGCCCTCCCTTCAGCAAGCGCGCCCGCGCTCCTTTAAGCAGGCGCGCCCGCGCCATGTCAAGCGCGCCCGCGCCACATCCGAGCTCCAGTTGCTGATTTTTGCAGTTTGGTCCGTTTTGAAGCCCAGGAAGCAGCAAGCCATGGATCATTATTTTATGTAACCTAGTATAAAAACATAAGGATTATTATTATTATTATCTAGAAAATTAAGTAAGAAAGTAGGGTTTTATTATCAGTCAAGAGGCAGAGTACTTTGTGAGCCGTCAAGCTATTTTTCTTTTGTAATTTTCTACACGTGGATTATCGGTTGTTTCTTTTACTCTTGCAATTAATATCAGTCTTTTATGTTTAATTGTTTATCTACTATGTTTTCATATGAACCCATGATGTCGGCTAGTCCAATTATGGGCTAATCGTTGTCATGGGATTTTAATGGATTTTTCTATCGATTCTAGATATTGATTGTCTTTATGCCAAGTGTGTGATTGTTATGGATATCCTAGTATGGTTAAGCTTATTCGTTGTAAATGCGTCGCGAACATTTATGATTGTTTGTTAAATCCTTGTGAATGCGAAAGTGGATCTAGGGTTTAGAACATGCCATGCTAGCATAGGTTTTTGCATGTTAAGAGCATGTATTAATTTGTGGTGTAATTCTAACCGTCTTGCACTAACTATGTGATTTTATGGATTCTTGTGCTTAAGCCATTATGTTTTCAATCTCTATAGACATATAGGGACTAAGTATAGTGGTTGACTATTTGACTTCTATCTTTGTGGATGTTCATTAGGATGGTATGCGTGCAACGAAAGTTGGCGTTTATCAGTTTAGAGGGTCTGATCAGTTATCATCACTTTCACATGCTAGGTTGAAAAGGCATAAGATTCTAGATGAGATAGTTAATGAAGTTAAAATCCCATGTTTATTTAATATAAGTAATTCTTTAAGTTTTAATCACTAGTTTAATCAAACTCCAGTTGTTATTTTCTTAGCAGTGGTAGTTAATCATACTCTGGTGTATAAGTGAACTAAACGTAAGCAAGATGAGTCTCTGTGGGAACGAATCCTACTTATTTCTGTATTACTTGTGACCACGTTCTCTTGCGTGAATAAAGTGCGAACAATAGTCAATTTACTTATATCATTCTATCCCTCATTTACTTGTAATCATCTCTCTCTCTCTCTCTTAATTCTTTTCAATACATATACATCTCTTATCATTGTACAACAAATTCATGCATGTTTTTAATTCGGTCCGATCCAAACTTTTGGGTGTCGGATAAAACCCGATTCGATCCAAAATTCGTTGAATCAGATTCAGGTTTCTATTTTCGGGTTCGAGCCGGGTTCAGGTTTTATCCAAAAATTTGGATTTGGATTTGGATATTGAAAAACCCGACCCGATCCGAACCGTTGTCATACCTAATACCTAATAAGGTTTCTACTCGTTCTTCAAGAAAAATATCTCAATTAATTTGCTATAAATATGGGTTTATACTTTGGCTCTATTTGAGGATATTGTTCAAAATTACTTTACTCTTATAAAAAGTGTTGACTAAAAAATATTGTTAAAAAAATAATCAAATAAATGTTTTCGATAATATCTTTAAGAGATTGAGGATCTTGAGGTCGACCTCACATAATTTTCCTGAGATTATACTCAAATCTCATATTAAAACACGAAGTTGCTATTGTAATTTCAGAATATTATGTATAATTATAAATTTGCCATTAAAAATTTATAGTAATACACATGTTATCTTAGGAAATTTCCTTAACTCAACCTCATGTTCCTTTTTCTGTATCTTGAACATACGCATGATTTGAGATATATATAAAAAAAATGTTTTTAAGAAAGTTTGATGGTGAAAAAACATAGGGATGCACAAAAAATCCAGGCCAGAAATTCCGGCCAGGACTGATTGGGAAAACCTAGCCAAGAAGATGAGATTAAACTAGAAGAGGAGAAGTCATCTTTTAAAACACCAATGCATATATTTTGGACATGAAACATACACTTGCAGAGTTACATCTATATCTTAGCAGATAAGGCAAAACATTTGTAAGATACATCACCTGAATATAGATCAAAATAAATAATACTCATATCCACTTATTTTTTTATCAATTAACCAAGTAAGGCCTTTAAAACCAAAAATCAGGTAGACACTGATCTGTATAAAGTTATATTTGAGCTAATATCATTATGTTCGTCATTCTAGTCACAATATAATGGCTCGTAAACATGATTCACTTAATCAGCCAACCAATACCATTCCTTTAGGTAAGAGATTTCATTTCAAACAGCAAATAGTCTTTTTATGTCAACTCATAATCTGATTGCACCGCCATTAAGACTCTTCTGATGTCAGCAATGTAGCTTCTAACATGTTTGTACATTTGAGATAAAATACCAGCAATTTCAGAGGCAAAGATCTTACTTCCACTAATCCATTCCTGACATTTTAATTCACTGTCCCTTATTTCCACCACCTCCATGTATTTCTGAAAGGCAACTCTTCAACAAATCATTCGGAAACCATATTCCCTCTTCCCCTCCACCAAATTTATCCGCACTAACAACCTAAGCCTTGGCCATCTTCAACAGCTTACCACAATTTCATAACAACAAACCTCTCATTCACATTATTAATCCTCTGTTCCTCATCCAAAAACCTCTTAAGCCCAAGGCTCAGACGAAGAAATGGAACAAGCTCCCATTTAGGCCTAATCCTATCGAAATACGTATGGAACAAAATTGAGTTTTTAGCAATAAAGGTCTTAACTTTAACAGGTAAATGCAATCTTTCTCGACATTTGTCTAAATAACAAAGTGGGATAAACTTGTTTAACACTTGTTTAACAACTCAAGCACAAAGTCTCCATATTTTATCATTTTCAATAGCTTGGTCTAGTTTTTGATCTTTATGCTAAGCTAGTTTAAGACTTATAATGGAAGCAGTGAATTGAAACCAAACCCTGATTCTACAAATATCGCATTTGTGTGATAACATAGTTGGTTGGTTTAGCAGTAGAATTGATTGTTGTCAAAGCTTCTGCTCTAATCATATATAGGTTGAACCTTGTTACGGATTGCTCATGTTTCAGAAAAAAGTGTCATTAGAATTTAGAAAAATCAGATTACGATATTTTATTCTTGAGTAAGCTTATCCATTCTCTAATAGTTCTCGGGTTGAGAGATAATCAAACTCAAAACCTGGGATGACAAAGAATAAGCCTTTACCACTAGGTTATCTCATCACACTCAGATTACTATTTGGCCGGTAATATCTAAAATAGGATATTTTGTTTTTATTTTATTTTTTACAAAATATAAGCAAAAATTTAGTAAAGGTTATATTAAAATATTTGTGAGAAACTATATTTTCTTTAGTAATATATTGAATATTTTAGATGTTATAAATTATCAAGTATAGGATTGATTGAACTTTTGTAAAGATGAAGGGCAGGTCATTAAAAAGATTGTGTTGGTTTAGATATGCATTAAGCCAATTAGACTACTACACATTCTGATATAAAGAGATGATAAGTATTTCTTTGGAGAGAGATAGCTACGTCAATTTAGTTGTAGAAAGTTACATATAGGTTTCAATGTTTCATGCAAAACAGCAAAAATATGCAAGTATATAGCCTCATTTCATAAGTACAGTCATTTCATACATAATACTACTAAATGCAAGGCCATTGTCCTCACAGTTACAAAAAGGCCGTAGCTCTTAGTTAACAGTAACATAACACTATTAATCAGAGCATATTCATCTTATTAGTAGCAATTAGATAATATATAGACTATAGCCATATAGCTTTAGCTTGCAAGAGCAGTGGAACAAGCTTTCCCTTGACATGGAGACTTATGACCTCATTAGGACCACCAATTAGCTCTTTCCCTATAAAAATAACTGGTATGAGTGGCTTGCTTCCTAATGCTTTGAGCTCTCTTTCCATTTGCTTCCCATTTGGATGTTCATCGAGCTCGTAAACTGTTGGATTTGCACCAAAATTGGAGATCAATATCTTGATACTGTGACACATGCAACATGAGCTTTTGCTGAATATCACGACTGGATATTCGGCACCTAACATTGTAACCATGGCCATTTCTTAGAAATGAAGATATAAAATTTTGAAATGTATATGTTTGTCGAAGAGTTTATAGTAAGAGAGGTGTAAATGTTGATAATTGTGAATATTGTGTTGAAACTTGAGCTCTAATGGGGACTATATATAGTGTAGATTGTGGTGATCAATATTGCTCTGGCATTTAGTACCTGGTGATAAAAATTGGCTGTGAAATGATGAGTGGATTCCCAGACAATCAATTCATTGTTTGATAGTGAAAATCTACAAGGAATATAACAAGTTGCAAATCAGTGGATTGACATGCAAAAAATGTCAACTTAGATAGAATGTATATTCTTGCAGGACCTTATGATTACCATGCATTATATTCTGCATATATCATTTCATATGATGAACACATTCTTCATCATGCATTATATTCTGCATATATCATTTCATATGATGAACACATTCTACATATATTGACAAATGCCTTTCAGAAATTACAAGCTGCATTATAAACTAGTAGATATCACTTTTCACTTGTGGTAATTTGTGTGAAAGCACGAGCGTCTGAGTATTGAAAATTTTGAAATCGCCTATTTCCAAAAGATAATAATCCATACTGCATTGTGGCTTAGACAATCTGCTTTCAATGAAACAAGATTATATAGTGATTTTGCAGTATCGATCGTGTACCAAATTAACCTCTCGTTACCAATATGATGAGAGAGGGGTATCTACTATGTAACAAAGAAATTACTTCTATTGCATATGTTAAATAGATATATGCCTACTATGTTATATTATGTCTTCAACATTTTTAGATTAATGCTGTGCATGGGTTCAATTCCACTTTTTGTTTTGCTTTGTGGCATTTATGATCACTATGACCCATGGGTACGAAAGAATATATCTTCTTTTCTTCTTTATCTTATGATAATATACGATTATATGTACTATATAGTACATTTCAGGTATCAGAGTTGGCCACGTATGTATGTACTGCAACATTCTGTAAAAACACAAGATGTGCTATCTGAACTAGTGGATTCGATAAGCAAAACTGGCTGAGTGGCTGTTGGTAGAGCAAAAGGTCGATAATATATCGTTAGTCGAAATAAGTTCCTTTGTTGTCCATATCAATTGAACTTTATCCCCTTTGGCTGTCCATTAAAGACTTAATAGCTATTGGCAAAATATGCCTGGTTAGGGACTCTGCAAATCAAATTGTTAAACAGGCTTACGTTTAAAACTAGTTGTTTGCATAGCCGCATTAGACTTCAGTTAACATAACCAAGTCAAAATTTGATTATCAATTTGACTAGCCATGATGTGAAACCCCAGTTTAAATTCGCACTTCAAAAATTTTTACGGTCTCTGAGTAATTAGACAGATATGGATTTATTCCAATCTTACTCTTTTATGCTACTGCAGATTACAAATTTGCTTCTAATATGCTGACAGTTCCTTGAAAATTAATCCATGTGCAGGAATTATATTAAATGGGAAGACCCAATTTCCCCACAGTTAACATGAGTCCTACGGATATGGGGAAAAATGGAGACCATGGTTGCACATCTGGGAAATCAGTAGAACAATCAACAATAGATATGTCGTTTCAACTTTCAACTGTTTCATTACCGTTTAAATCTAAATGACTGATAATCATATCTTTTATGGCAGATTAGTTGGCATATTCCTAAGCTCTCGTAGTAGGATTTTCTTTTTTGTAGAAAGTCTCATCCAGAAAAGAAAAGTAAATGCCTTTATGCATGAGGTTCCATCATAACATAGTAAAGAATCATATCTTTATTTATTTATTTTTATGTTTCTTCACTGGTTTTGCTAATCTTTGTTGTCTTAAGTAATTCTAATCTATTTTTAAGCAGGAAAAGAGAGTTTTGCTTATCTTAACTGTTACAGAATAGGCTTCTTATATAAACACAACCAAATCACTAATAACTACTCTCATATTGTTTGATTCTCCTGCATGATTTTTTAGGCCATGAGCATGAGAGGGACATAAACCAGAAAGTGTACCTTAAATTGGATAAACACTTACCTTTTACCACATCAACTGAGGGATCCTACCAAGACAAAAATAATATAGAACCTGAAAGAAGTTAAAATATGTGAAGTTGTGAATTCAGTTTATAATGGTGGTAAGTTTAGCAGAATTTTAATTGTCTTTTTCCCAGGATTAAATCAACTGAGTTTTGGTTTTCTTAGATCATTTTGCAGTGTTAATGGTCTTGTGCATGCTGTTGTTTGATGTTGTTAAGCTGACATATTGATTGTTTTATAAGGGTTATAATTTGGAAAGGATTATATGGACATGAGAGTTCGTGGTCTTATTTGCTATGGAAACACGCAGTTTCACTTTCTCTGGAGAACAATTATGGTCTCAACCTTACCCACACATACAAGTAAATTAGCATTTAAGAGCACTGAATATGTCATCTGCGTTTAGAAGTGTTTCTAGGTTCTTGAAATGAATATACAGGTTTTATTCTTAAATTTCCCTTTAATTGTTAATTATTGTTGAAAATTAAGAATATGTCCCCCACCTCTCCGCCCCTTATCAGCTATGCCATGTAACCTTTTGTTGATACTTAATCATTGAACTCTACATGCTTGAAGTACTTTGTGATATATATTGCTATCATTTCAGTACTTCATAGTAGTAGTACAAATGCTCAAAGAGCTATGAGTTATAATTCTATAACGTATTAGCGATAGTACATGTCAACTTGTTTGTAGCACCAAGGGTCATTATCAAAAAATCTTCTGAGGCACTATTGTTATCCAAACAAAAATCTGTAACAGCTTTCACAGTATGGATTTTAAACAGTTATATATTGTTAATTTCTCTTTATTGGATTAGATCGAGTGATTACCTTAGCAAGTCACTATAAAAGAGGGCTGATGAAAGCTCAGACTCCACCATCATTCACAAGCTTGCCTTGAAGAGATCACGACCACATACCTTTCTGCATTCTCCAGGTTTGGTACCTATATATCTCAACTTCTTTTTTTTTTTGGCTATGGTAAAACCTAGACCTCATTTTTTTCAAGAGTTCTCTGTTTTTTAATTCTAATAAGTCCATAAAAGTTTTGTTGACATTGTTAGAGTAATAGTCCTTAAATAAAAAAAGGTTGCAGATTATACAAAGAGCTCAAGTTGCACGTACCATAGTGCGAAGGCACTTTTTCATGAACTTGGTGCAACTCCTGACATTCATGAACTAGATCAAGATGCTAATGAGGGGTATGTATCGGGAACTTCAGTGGCAAGGTTGTAGTCCTATTATTCCAGGCGTGTTCATAGGTGGAAAATATACAGGCTTAGCCAAAAAAGGTCATATCTCTACATGTAGATTGACCTCTAAATTCTAAAACAAGAGCTCAGAATTAGTCTAATTCTAGTAACCTTGAAACATTTTTATTTAAAAATATATTAGCCATTGTTGAATAATATGATCCTGGTAAGCCCGTTTCTTAACATCTTAAGATTTTAGGAAAACTGATAACACAATATTCTAGATTCCCACCTAGTGATTGAAAATTTGGATCAAACTAGGCTCCTAACACCTCAGGGTCATGATGGGCTTTCGAGTGAGGGGATGTTGAATAATATGATCCTTGAGTGATGGAATGTTCCTAACACCTTATGATTTTAAGAGCACTGATAACTTAACAACCATAACACTAGAACTAGTCGATCTCATCTCATGCAATGTTAATAACGGGCTTTCAAGTACAGGGATATTGAATAGTATGATTCTCGAGTGAGAGGGGTGTTCCTAACACCTTAGAGTTTTAAGAGCACCGATAACCTTACAGCCATAAAACTAAAAATAGTCGATCTCATCTCATGCAATGTTAATACAACGACTTAACAGCCATAACACTAGTATTAGTCAATCTCATCTCATGCAATGTTAATACAACGTAATAAGGGCCTCTCTTTTTTCCAGCTCTGGTTATAGGTTTACATCATCTATGAATATGGCATCCCCAAGTCTTCATTAATTTCTAGTATAATATATATGCTCTTCTAATTAACTTATCCATACTATAACTTATCCGTACTACTGAAAGTTATATATAAAAAAAACTACAGTACAGTAGTTGTGTGTTTTCTGTATCTCTATTTTTTGTAGATTCGTGATCAAAAATCACAAATTATTCTTAAAAGGATATGGAGAAGTGGTACACTTAGTAAATTGAACTAGCACTGAACAAATTTTTCACAGTGCATTATTTTATAGCATATATTGATCAGACATGTTGAAACACAGAACAATCCCGTTATGCAATGAAGACAGCATGCTTTATGATATCTATGATATTTTCTCATTCGTAGAAACATTATGGCATGTGAACTTAATATTTTTTACACAAGTATGTATACATAGCATATTTTGGCTTATTCGAAATGCATACTTTCATGTATGATTAGTACAAGATAAACTTCCTTTTCTTCCTATTCCTAAATTATTTTCTTGTGCAAGGGAAGTCAGAAAATTATATTAAGAACGACCTAAAAGAGAATTTCATGATTCCTTTATGAACTCGGGCTATTTCCTACTCTGGCAAAAGATTTTCTATATCTTTACCATTGGACTCATATTTTACTGAATAGTAACAAATATCTTATAAAAACCTGAGGCTGCATAATAAAATTAACTAATAGTACTCTATAATGTCAAGGCAGCATTATGGTAATATCATTGTTGGTGGGAGACAGGCATCTTTGATCTCCTGTTAACTGTTTTAAACAAGTACCAAGTGATTTCAAAGCTTAAATTTTTAGAGATGAGATGACAGTTTTTTCAATTTCAGTGGGATGATTGTAACTTCACTGATATATAGTGTGGTAACATTATATATAAGGGCAGACTTGGGTATTCACTCGTAAGTCGTAAGAATTAAGAATGCAAGTTTGTGGGGAGGACTCCCAGAATCTTGCACAGCCACCGAAAGGTATCTTGTTTGTAATCTTTTTATCTCAGAATATAATAACAAGATGAGTAGGAGAATCTGTCGAAAATTGACTGTTTCTTATCTGTATTTTTTTAAATATTTGAAATGTATTAGTACTTTAATGAAGAGTATTTTGACTCCATATATCTGCATCTGGTGAGAAGCATGCTTATTAAGTTTCAAATATGTCCAACAAACCAATATAAATTATCATTTTTGTCATAGTTCTGTCCAGTTCATCTAATAAGAATTGTTTAATAAATAAAATACTTGATGATCTCATATTATTCACGTAGACAAACTTATAGATTTGCAGAATATATTATTATCTTCCAACTTGATTGGTCTGTGGAAGATAATAGTAGTGTACCTCTATCTTGAAAAAGTAGCTTTTCTCAGTCTGGAATCTAAGCGAAGCACTAGGCTTTTGAATGTTCTTACATGGAGGAAGTAGTCCACACTTGGTTAATTATAAATAGAGGAGCACCTAGAACTTAGAGTTCAAGCAACTTAAGCTTCAAACTAATTCCTCCTCTTGAGATGGAGAAGATCTCACGCCTGGTGTCAGATAATGGAGTTGTGATCTTCAGCAAGAGTACATGTTGTTTATGCTATACTGTGGACATTCTGTTCCAAGAACTGGAAGTGAGGCCAGTTGTTTATGCAATCGACAAAGACCCCGAGGGAAGGGAAATGGAGAAGGCTCTGTTTAGGTTGGGGTGCAGTGCGCCCGCTGTTCCTGCAGTGTTCATAGGAGGCAAGCTTGTGGGATCAACCAATGAAGTCATGTCACTCCACTTAAGTGGCTCCCTTGTAACTCTGATCAAGCCATACCAGGCTGTGTTATCTAATTAAAAAATGCTATGTCAACAATGTACTAACATTTTAGGACAAAAATAAGCTTGGCTCAACAGCACTTTCAGCTTCCTATTGATTTTCAGTCTATGTAATTAGTGCTCATGCATTGAAACAATTCAAACCCTCTTTTAATACATTTAGTAAATTTAACTCTACGTTTTTTAACTATTTACAATTGAAACTTTTTTTAAAATAATTAATAAAATTTTAAAATAATTAGTAAATTTAACCCTATATTTTTTTAACTATGTACAATTGAAACCTTTTTTAAAATAAATAGTAAATTTAACCCTACGTTTTAAAACATTTAGTAAATTTAACATTGACTTTTTAATTTCGGAATAAAATAATTTTTTTGACAAAATTTTGAATAAATATTCGTCAAATGCACTATTGTCAAATTTTTTTGTATAGATATTATCTAAGCATAATAGATATTTGCAATTATTATGATTTTTTCTTATAAAATGGATATTTAGATGTTCTTTTCTATATTAATATATCTATATGTATAATATATTATATATGTTCAATAAAATTTTAATATATGTTTATATTATTCCATCTTACCATCACATTTCCCGCTCAATATATTCATGAATGTTCATCACCGAATTTAATTTATTTTCGAAAATATTCTTCAGTGAATATATTCTCGAAAATACTTTTTCTATATAAAATTTATTTTATTCCGAAATTAAAAAGTCAAGGTTAAATTTACTAAATGTTTTAAAACGTAGGGTTAAATTTACTATTTATTTTAAAAAAGGTTTCAATTGTACATAGTTAAAAAAATATAGGGTTAAATTTACTAATTATTTTAAAATTTTAGTAATTATTTGAAAAAAGGTTTCAATTGTAAATAGTTAAAAAACGTAAGGTTAAATTTACTAAATATATTAAAAGAGAGTTTGAATTGTATATTATTAATAACATAGGGTTTAAATTGTAAATAAGCCTTTTATTTATTAGTTATTTTTTAATTTGTTTTTCTCTGTAATAGTGCGAAAAAGAAGCCCGGCTCCAAATTGTTCAAGAACGGTGAGAAACATTGACACCCCATTTCCTTTCGTGCGTGTCATCCATGGGCAGGGACATGCTGATCTTTTCTTTAATGTGTTTCATGGGAGTACCAGATTATTTTTAAATATACACTCTTATAAAATTCATTTTTTGGGAAATATTTTTTATATTGTAATGATAAAATTTTGTAAATTTCTTTTTAGGAAGGCCCCGTGCCCTTCTTTATTTTTGTGATTTTATATTAGGAAAATTAACTCTCTTTACTTTGAGTTCCATTGATTTTGTCTTGGAGAGACTCTGTTCACTCAAAAATAAGTTTTTAATAATCTATTCATCATTGTTAAATATATATATATATATATATATATGGTATAAAAGAAATGAAGAAAATAATATCTTCACTGATTTATTATAAAATATAAATATTCTACCACTCAATTTAAGAATAAAAGTAAAGAATTTCTTTATATAAATATTCATTGATTAGGTAGTCATTTATCAGTTGAATGCAATTGTAATCAACTGATAAATTGGTTTGTAGCAGTTGATCTAGAATACTTTGAATTATCAGTTGATTATAATAATTGATGAATATGTAATAATTAGTCAACTAATATTTATTGACTTCGATTGATAGCTCATTAACGGATATGAAAGATGACTGACCAAGTATAAATATTTTAAGTCAGAATTCTCATATATGAAATGATCAACAAATAAAAGAGTCAATGGATATTAATCAATGAATCTTCATCAATGGATAAATCTATCAAAGCAATCAATAGATAAAAGAGCAATCGATGGATATTCAAATATCCATTGATACATCAATTGATCAATGGATAACCTATCTATCTGTCGATGGATAAGCAAAGAGGTATCAATTGATAAGTTTCACAGCTATTATCAATGGAGCAAGATTTCCCAAAATGGTTAAAGACAAAATGGATAGAATCTTTGCAGAAGTTTAGATCAATGAAAGATAGTCGTGTCAGAAATGTGAAAACTTTCAAAAAACACAATTTTCAAAAAAAAGAACACGACAAAAACTTTTCGAGAAAGAGGCAAGACCTATGAAGACTTTGAAAGAAATTACATTCTATTTTACTGCAAATATTGTAAAATTTAATATGTTCTTTATCAGTCGACAGAAATAGATTTATAGAAAATGAACTACTATATATATATATATATATATATATATATATATATATATATGTATATGTATATATATTGTAGTAGTACATTGTAACAAGATAAGTAAGTTGAATACACACAAGTAAAAAAGCACCTTAGCAGATAGAAAATATTGTAAGTGCTTTTTGTGTTCTTCATATGTTCTGTAAGCAGTTTGGTTCTTAGACCAAGATTATTTGAAAGCAAATTAATTCATTAGTGGAAAAACCAATCCACTGGTAATTTTTAAATATTGTCTTTCATTACTTTAATTCCTGCTTTTGTATATGTTCTTTCTACATTAACACTCAAACAATATATCAACTTAAATACAAATTCATCTGATTCGCAAGAATTTACAAAAAGTTTTTGTATTTAACCCCTTTCTACAAACTCATTGTTTGTGCAAAGGGCAAATAATTTTAACTCAAATATAACATTAAATTTTGACCATATACTTTTCAATTCATGTATCTAAACGCATATATAAATACTTAACTATAGTATCATTTTTATATTGTGTATACAATTACGAGTGCAGTGATGGTGCCAGATGTACACCTCACTACTTCAAAAGTTGTCCAAATAAAAAAATAAAATTATTTTTTAAGCATATATATTTATATTTATCAGTTGTATAAAACTCTCAAATATTAAAACTTTTCTCCAAATTATACAATAATTAAACTACCTTTCATCATAATATTTTATATCATATCAAGCAATTTTCAAAAAATATTTGACAAATACTATCTAATTTATTACAGGCAAATAAAGAAATAAAAATACTCCCTCCATAGCGTCTATCTTAAAGATTTTTTTATCCCGGCCCGTACATTTTTACTTTTGATGTACAAATTTTTAAACTTGTCTTATTATTTTGTCATTTTCAATATAATTTTTTTGAATTATATATAAAATTAATAAAATAAATAGCATGCAGTACTACTATTCCATGCAGTACGTACTACAATAAAATTCCATAGCAAATGCAAGGATGCAAGTTGATAAGTTGCAGATCAGAAGATTGCACATTACACGGTTGTAAATGAAGCATGCATATATGGGAATGCCTTTATGTTTCTTATAAAAATATGGAATCTTTAACACAAAAACTAAAAATGCTCGTCATACTTTTCATCCATGTACTATCATTGTCAATCTTAATCGTCCAAAGAGTGGACCGGTACATACAAAAGACATATGAAATGTGGGCGGACCCAGAAAGTTAAAGTCACATGGCTAAAAATTTTAAGGCAGACAAGTTGATAAAATAGCAAATAGTGTTTCTGGTATAAATATATAGCAATTAGATCTGTAGAAGAACTTTAAAACTAAATTATTAATAAATGAAGTATTACCATAAATTAATATTTTTTAGATCCCAACAAAATAAAAATAGTATATTTTAACCTTGAAAATGAATAAAACTCTTCAACCAGAAAGATAATATATAATTTATTGATAATTTACTACATAACCTTAAAATTTTTGATAAATATTTGAATATTTTCAAAAAATTAATAATTAAATATATATATGTTACAAGATCTTCAATTTTATAAAACTAAACATTAAATATAACTCTTTCGGAAAGAAAAAACAATATCTAAAAACTAATAATAAAATTTAATTTTATAAATTATAAAAAGTAAAATAAAATAGTAAAAGAAATATTTGAAAATTGAATGCAATGACTTAGAAGAGAATTAAATTTAAGGAAGTAAAACATAGATTCAAAAATAGATTATAGAATATTAGTTTAATTTAATCTCGACCCTCCATCAAAATCTGAATTCAAATTAAATAAATTTAAATATCAAATATTGCACAAGTTTTATAAAATAAAAAAAAATCCTTGTAATTTGCTATACAGAGAGAAGAGTTTACCTATGATATAGTCCTAAAGACATTTTTGATAAATGTACATTTAAAGATAATATATATTAATTAATAATAATTGAAAGAGTTCACGTAACCCAAATTATAATCTTCTCTAATTTTATATTCTATTTCACTATTTCTGCATTCAAATTAGGGTTTAGTATAATTCGACCATCAAAGTTTGGCCGATAATATACACTAACCACTAAAAAAAAGCCCCGGTTCAACCATTCAGATATTAAAATTGAACACAATGACTATTAAATTGGTTAAATTGACCGGATTTGAGGAGAGTGCAGCTCACTTTCCGGCCGGGAAGGTGAAGGACACATGCAAAACCACAAAAAAAAAAATACTTGCAAATTACATTCCCAGGTTCTATGGTGAGGCGTTTGTCGTGTTTGCTGGACCGATGCAAGTTGACCTTGCTCTACAAAGAGATCGGCAGAACATGGGGAGGAGATATGTAGAAGTTTTCTGGGGAGTATTACAATGCTGTGGCCTCCCATTCTCTACCAAGAAGTCTAATATTGCCCAATTCTTTAAAGATTACAAGCTGATAGACGGTAAAATACACATAACATGTCGTGCAGATGGAAAGGAGGCTACTGGAGGAGCATATATAGAGTTCATCTCTGCTGAGGAAGCTATGAATGTCATGGCCAAAGACAAGAAGACAATTGGATCGCAATACATAGAGTTGTTCCCTCAACTCCAGATGAAGCTGCATCC
Source organism: Oenanthe sinensis (assembly GCA_028671895.1). NCBI lineage: Eukaryota > Viridiplantae > Streptophyta > Magnoliopsida > Apiales > Apiaceae > Oenanthe > Oenanthe sinensis. Next base: position 39,959,802 of record CM053813.1, on the reverse strand, counting down.
AGGACGAGCCATCAATTGTCTTTCTCTCGTCTCCCTGGTGCCGGTGCCGTCTGCAAGAACTCTTCTGTCAGTTTCTTTAAATCAGATTTTGGGCAAAACTATTTGTAATCTCTCCTTTTGGGATGAATATTTTACAACTAAAAAAATCAAGATTTCTACGCAGTAATCCAAAATCGGAATCTTAAAATACAAGAAGTTGAGCTGAAACACACACAACACCTCCACTAATGCTTCAACCCTAAACCTCGCATACACAATAGAATCAACGAACATTAGTGCTTATACAACTACAACACATTTTTTCTGCAGATACATATAAATTAATCTAAATGCTTAAATAATTGATCAAATGCAGGCTCATACATAATCTCAACACAATATTTATCTTCATCCAAATCAATAAAATAATAGAAGTAACAAACTAATCAAAACAATAAAAAACAATCCAAACAACTCTCAGCTGCATCAATACACTAAATTCAAGCCTAATTCAATAATTCACACAGAGAGACGCGAGAGAGAGAGAGAGCGAGAGAGGGGAAGAGAGAAAACCTGTTTGAAAACGAAACTCAATAGTGTAAGACAAAAGCATAGTGCATCAGGACGAGAAACTTGGATAATTGTAGCCTTAGGTAACTACTCATCAAACATCCGAGTTGACTCAGGCTGACTCAGCCGGAACGAGAAAAACGACGACATCGTCGATATGTATGTATATATGTAGTCTTATTCACATTTTAACCATTGAAATAATTTTGACGATATATTTTTAAAATATTTTAAAAATAAAAAGAGTATTTACATATTTTATTTTAGTCCATATATATAACATATTATTCTTGAAACAAAAATAAGTATAAAAAGAACAAATTAATTAAAGAGTGCTTCGCCTTTTGTAGGCCTATAATAAATGGTTTGAGCGTTTCGGGGACCAGAACAAAAAAGTGGCCAAAGTGGGATTCAGAATAAATGTTTTGACTCAATTTGGGGATTCCGTCAGGTTCCGTTACAAAAACCGTCAAAAAAATTAAATTTTGAAGGGTAAATTGGACATTCCACAAGTAAGCAACGGTCATCTTCTTTGTATGTTATAACACTTTCACATTTTCATTTCTTCACATTGCTTCTTCGTTACTTGATGTCCCCGACCATTTTCTTCACATTTTCAATGGCTTCATTTTGTAGTTGTGGTACAAGCGTGAAGTACATTGATGGTACAAGCGTTGTTGACAATGGAGATGGTAGAAAAGAAGTCAAGTATTATAAGTGGAAGAAAGAGGCTCGGAAGTGGAAGAACGAGGCTCGGAAGTGGAAGATTATAAGTTTAGTTCTTTGTTTGGTTGTTGTGGTACAAGCGTTGTTGACAATGTACTAACTTGTTTTGGTGTTCTAAGTGTATGTGTTTAATGAATTCTAAGTGTTTGTTTAATTGTCTGTGAGAACATGCTATGTAAGTGCACTGATGTTTAAGATTTGATTGCTTGTATCCTATCTTTGATTTTTCATTTCCAGTCTTGCATTGTAACTATATCCACAAGCATTGCATTTAATTGAAAACTGAAGCATAAAAAAGAAGATCAAGGTGGACATAAAAAAGAGCATCAAGCTGGACATAAAATTAATCCACAAGCTGGACATAAAAGTACATAATCATCACATTACAGTCTTCAAAGTACATAATAAGACATTACAAACATCACAGTACATAATCTTAAATATTGATAGGGTCATCAAGTGTGTTCTTAAATCTTTTCAAGGACCTCTTCAAAATCCTTTCTGATACTCTCCTTTTTCCATGTTTTGGCTTAAATTTTTCAGGCTCCAATTCCCATGGAAATATTAATTCACCCTTCTTCTTGGCCGGTTGTGCATCAGTTTGCAGGTTTTTTCCTTTGCAGACTCTTTTCTTTGTAGGTTCAGCATCACTTTGGCTTACTTCATCAACAGTCATGTAAAAGAACATCTTCCCCTTAGCATCTTGCTGCATATAACCAGATTCTGTTAACACCTCCCTTGTGTCCTCATCCAACTCTTCAGCAAAAAATTTCTTATACCTTCCATTTCCATCCCCAACATCTATACCATTCATCTCCTCCTCTGCAAGTCCAACACCTTTTGCCTTTGCAGTTGCATTTTCTTCATTTTTCTTCCATTTGCAGGTTCTGGCATTGTGACCTTTGTCTCCACATTTTCCACAAGTATTTTTGGTCTTGCCATGAGTGTAACTGCTCCCTTCTTCCCCAGCCTTCTTCTCCATATCAACCCTCTGCACAAAACCATTAGTATGTTGGTCATTCCTTTGTTCCTCTGCATCACCAAACCAGAATTGCAACAGGGTAGGGTGGAGTATTACCTTAGCTGGGCAAGTTCTTTGGTAGTGCCCTATAGCTTTACAGTACTTGCAGTGTGCACTTAGATTCCTTGGCAACTTTTCCAAGTCTTTCCAGTTAGTGTCAATCCTTTTCTTTTTAGGCCTTCCTGGTTTTGTTGTCACTTTGGGAGGCAATGGATATGGTTGACTTGTTTCCTCCCAAAATGTTTGGCCAACTACTGGGTCCAAGGTGGTACTATATAGCTACACAAGAAATAAAATTAGGAAATCCATATAATTATGATAACAAAATTAAGATGTACATTGGATGCAACACATACCTTGACATAATTTTCAGTCAAGTACCAATGTGTTGTATGCAAGTCCCAACCATCATTTATTAGTTGTATGACTGCACATGCATGGTAACATGGCACCCCTGTCAGTTGCCACTTTTTACAACTGCATGCTCTCAACTCCATGTCAACAACTAACTCATGCCCTCCCTCAGAAACTTTTACCAAGTACTTGTTAGAGCCAGACCAAACAACTTCACAATTTGGTGCAAGGTTCAATGCTCTGTAATTTTTTTCTACATTAGGACATAGCAGTTATATGGAGAACAACTTACTTTTGTATTTTTTTCTCAACACTTGGACATAGCAGATGATCTCTATTCTTCATTTTATCTCTTCTCATTTGTATTCTTTTCATAATGGCCATGTGTATCCCTCTCAGCATGGTTATTATTGGCTGATCTCTATAGGGTCTAATGCTAGCATTGAACACCTCACAGTGATTGTTCACAAACATATCACTGCAAGATGTAGTCCTAAATGCACTCCTACTCCATTGGTGTCTTGGCTTTTCCATTAGCCAATGATAACACTTACTAGAGACCTGCAAAATGCATCCTTTACGTAAGCCAATAGAGTTCACAAACAATAGATTAATGTGTTTAGTAAAAAATACCTCTTTCAATGCATCAATGTGTTTAGTGAATTCCCATAGAGTAGTTGATCTAGCAGCCTTCCACAATAGATTTCTTAGTGCAACTCCCTTGAATTCTTTATTCATGTTTTTGTACAAGTGCATCACACAAAATCGATGCTCACTGTGGGGAACAACTGATTGCAGTGCATTGATCAATCCCTACCAGTAAATACATTGTTAGCAGTCAATACATTGTTAGCAGTCAATACAATGTGTTATCATATAGTGTATTGTTAGCAGACAATACAATGTGTTATCATGTAGTGCATAGTGGATTACCTTTTGCCTATCGGATATGAATGTCCATTCTTGATCACTTGATATCTTCAAGTCTTCTACCAAATACTCTAGGAACCATTGCCAACAATCATTATTCTCTACTTCTACAACTGCCCAGGCTATGGGGTACATGCCATCATTGGCATCAATGCCAACTGCAGCAAGGAGCTGTCCACCATAGGGTCCTTTAAGATGGCATTCATCAAGGCCAACAATCCTTCTACAGTTCTGAACATAAGCCTTCTTCAAAGGGCCTAGACAAACATACATTCTCTTGAACCTACCCCTATCAGTTCCATCTTCAGGAGGTTCTAGAAGGATCTCAATAGTGCTGTCAGGAATAGCACTCTCTACTGCATTCTTATACTTCCACACTTGTCCATATTGTGCCACATGAGTGCCATTGATGGTAGACAGTGCCCTTGTTTTTGCCCTGTACACAGCATGCCTTGAAACATGACATTTGAGGTCATTGAAAATTCTTTTATGAAATGCAGCTGTGGACCATGTAGGATTTAGTCTAAAATCCTTTTCATAATGCTTTGCCAGCCATGTAGAATTCACTTGTTTGTTATGAGCTGTTGTCATACAAGTGTGCACCTTGTTATAGGTCCTGATTTGAACACTAGTTGATCCAGGCATAGGAGCAGCATATATCTTCCATTTGCAGGGTTTTTTACAGTAATAAAGTACCTTCTTCCCATAATGCTTCCTGTTTTCAACCGGTCTTCTCTCCAAAACTGCATGCTTTTTGACAGCATTCCTGAAAACCTTTGAGGACTAAAAAATCATCCCTAGTTCAAAAGATGGACTACCCTCACCATCATTAAAAATAGGAAAGTTTTGTTCTTCATCTTCACTGTCAGTTGAATTAACAACAATCTTTTCATCATCACTTGCTAGGTACTGATCTGATTCATCACCACTTCCAACAGCACCTTCATATTCACTCTGAAACTGTAGCCAATCCTCATCTTCATCTTCATTTGATTTATCTGAATGAAATGAGGTATCACTCCATTCTCCATCACTGCTAACCTTGTAGGTAGAATCATCTGCATCTGAATCTTCATTATCATCTTGACCTTCTACACCCTCATTTCCACTCACATTTTCACCCTCATTTCCACTCACATTTCCACCTTCTTCATTACCTTCAGTTCCACCCTCTTCATACAGTACATTGTCAATATCTTGAGTATTCAGTTCTCTATACAGATCATTCTCATTACCATAGCAATCAGCATACACATAAATACATTTAGTTTCCTCAATCCATTCAGGTATTTCAAATATACCAAAATCATTTTCTATGAAAACCAAATCAGTATCCTCAGGTCTGCTGTACCAAAAATTAGGCTCGTCACTTAGTAATCCCCCTACCTCAGTCAGCATAGATCTTAACTCCACCAAACTCATTTGAGTATCATGGCAATAATCATAATATGCTATTTCACCACCTACATACTGTTTAACACTTGCTTTCATTTGATCATTAAAATGCAGTTTGATTGTTATTTGACCATTAAAATGGAGTTTGATTGTGAACATTCCAGGGTCTATAAAATTGAAAATTTACACAAATTATAACAATACCACATCATACAAGCATATACATATGGTTTAGAGAAGAAGCATACAAGCATATACAAGAAGCATACAAGCATATATAATGTGCTACAAGCATATAAACGCAAATATACAACAATGCATATACAAGCATCATTAACAAAAAACTCGTATGTTATGCAGAGGAGATGAACTTGCCTTCGTAATCTGGACAACACCGGGGAGCATACTTATTCTCATCCTCCTTGAATCGTTGAAACCATGCCATGTTCAATTAGGGCAACAATTGCTCAATTTGATGCTGGCCGATTGGGGGGGGGGGGGGGGATTTTAGGGCTTGGGTTTAATTCGGGGGCTTCGTTAAGGGGAAGTGTTAATTTGGGGGAAGTGTTAATTAGGGGAAGTGTTGAGGAAATGAATTTTAAGTATATGTAATTTATTTATTTTGGTCAAAAATACCTCCACGGGATAACGGAAGTAACGGCAATATGGACGGAATATCCCAAAATGTATACAAAATATGTTTCCAGGACCCCCGTTGGCCACTTTTTTGTTATGGTCCCCGAATCACTCAAAGCATTTATCTTGGCTACCCTCCCTGCAATTTTCTCTTAATTAAATTAATAACAGAATTTTTACTTTTTTTAGATTTTCTGAAATGCCTAACTTAACAGTTTAAAATTAGTAACTGAATTATTTTTTTAAGTTTTATTTATTTTGCTGAAATTATTTATTTTTAGTTTTCTCCCTAAATCCTGATATTTTTTAATAATGAACAAATACAATAGTTTTATTTTTACTTTTTAGTGTTTGTTTAATTTTTAGGAAATTATGATTTTAAAATTTTTTTGATACCAATTACGTTTGTATATATTAGAGATATGTTGTAATTTTCAGGAAAATGATTTTACCTCTTCTAAAAATGAGGATATTATTCAAAAGTTAATTAATTTTACCACCATAATTACAAAATTAGGAAAAATTAAATATTTTTAAAATTAAATTTATAAACAACTTTTTCAGAAAAATCAAACAAACATGGCTGCAAAATGACACAAAATTTATTAGATTAATTATAAAAATTTGAACAAAAATATATTTTATAATAAACATACATAATTTTTATTTTACATGCCGAAAAAATTTCAGCCCTGCTAAAGTCCCCGTGTGTATATAAGTTTGAAAATATGTGATTAATGGCTGTGACGTTCACTTGCACATACTGCATGTACATACATATATCACGCAAATTTGAGTTTCATTGTGCTGCAACTGAGCGACACGCTCTTGTAAACCGTTCAAAATCGGTTGAGAATGGTCGAGTTGCATGCGGTTGCATACGTGCTTGGTTCAACCAGTCAAAAATAAACTTTTATGGTCAAGGTGTATTTCGTCTTGTATTTCCATGGTTGAAATGTAAATAAGCCATATATGTATGTATGTAAGTGAAGAAGAAGAATCCATGGCGAAGTGTTTTGATTGCCAGTTGAGAGGTGAGCGACAGAGAGAGGCGAGCGAGAGAGTTTGAAATTAGGGTTTTTTTTAATTATTAGATTGATTTTCAAACCCACTCTCAATTGGGTTTGTCAAGGCCACTCTCCGTTTTCAGTGCATAAATGGTATAAATGTTCATCGGTGTAAACGTAAATAGTTGAACAGTGTTGGGAATAATTAAAAATTAAACACAACATGAGACAGTTATATAACAATTTAACAAGAACATGCATAATTAATAAAACAAAGCACGAAGGTAGAAACAATATATATATATATATATATCAATTAGTAACTGCAAAGACAAGAGAAAAGATAGAATACTTAGCTCTAACAGAAACTTTAAGTATACACTGATAGAACCAAAAGAACTGCTGAGTCGTCAAGCCTTGTAAGAAGTCTTGACTGTTCTTGAAGAGATTATTGCCCTACTACGCTGTGTTGGGTTGTAGCGATATCATTTCCAGGATAAAATATCACAGAGTACTTCGTCCACAAATACGTAGCACTCAAAAACGACATGCACCTCAGTTCGCCTAGAAAACCTATGTGCAAACTGTATGACTATGTGAGTAGGAGATACAGAGTATGACTGCTAGGGTTTTCTCAGACTTGTGTCAAAATTCGCCGTCTTTATCTCCAACGTTTTTCTGTATATATAATACAATAAAATCTAACAGCAGATAAAACATTAATTAAAATAATTATTCTGACTTAAAAAGTCTTTAATAGAATATATATCATAATCAGTAACAGTCATCAGAGTTTAGCTAAAGTCTGATTATGCTCATCAGAGTTTATAAACTTTGACCACCTTTATCAGAGTTTATCTGCTAAACTCTGACCAGCAGAACCATCAGAGTTTATCCGTAAACTCTGACCATCAAAATTTCCATCAGAGTTTATAACCTCTACCAGTCCATCAGAGTTTACTGTCTGTTAAACTCTGACCCAGCCATTGATTAGAGTTTACAAACTCTGACCCAGCCTCTTCCATCAGAGTTTATCAATGAGTTAGTCCATCAGAGTTTACTGATAAACTCTGACCCAACTCACTCTTTGGTAAACTCTAATAAGTTACACACTGACTCAATATTCATATTAAAATAATATTTAAAGTCATAATTAAATTAATTAATCATGTAATAAAACTCGTCGCCTCGCGTACGCGAGACGCCGAGACATTCGCCCAAATCGCCCTTCGACCTGACCCGACCCGAGGCGAGGCGAGACGCGCATGTGTGTGAGCACGAGGGCACACTAGTACACCATTCACACTCACATGCCTTAGTAGTTGACACTACTCTTGCACATATATGCATATAAAGCACCCACACCCATATTACATTCTCTATGCGGGACAATCATATTTAACTCATTTCAAGTTAGCAACTTCTACTCAATTTATTTATGGATTATACTAAGAAAATGGCTTAGATCCAAACATGAAAGTTTAAGTCCTCATAGCAAGGAACAACTTCCGATAGTTAGTTTCTGAAAATTATATCAATAACATATATAAAATATGTCTTAAACTTTCCATTTTCTAACAATCCCCCACAAATCCATACAGAAATGCATATCAGGTTCTACTCATGACTTGCTTTTCAGAGTTGGTACCGGTCAAGGTTTGAACCCTCCTAAGTCCTCTACTTCGATGGCTACCGGATATAGATAGAACGTTTCACCTTGAATCTTTATCCGTTTTTGTGTAACCACACTCCATAGACGACGACAAGTCAAAGGCTATGGTGCCGATCTACGGCTTTGAGACGTTAATGGTCATGTCTCGATCCTGTTCGTCGAATGCTTCGAGGAATAACCCTATCCTCTAATTACGACCTCACAATAACATTCGCTTAGCTGGGCATCTCCAAAGATGTACTACCAACATCTCGTCTCACGACTTGACCCCATTCAGAGTTCTTAAAACTCTTGCTTACTAGCAGTTACAGTACCTCTTGAGGTTTACAGGGGAAAGACTTAGATATATGTAGTAGAGGTACTACTGAATCATCCTTACAACTTGTTATTACCACATTGAATACACTTCGAAGGATCTCCTCTCAGGTGTATTGGGTTCACGCTGTTGATGACTCAAACTGGGTTGTCAGTCTCATCCCCAACCTTGACTTAAGGACAACAGCATGCTCAAGTCCCTTAGTCAAAGGATCAACCAGGTTGTCTTGAGTTCCAATAAACTCAATAGCAATGATCCTGTCAGACACCAAACCCCTTATAGACTTTAGTATAACTTGGACGTGTCTCTTTGTTTTCACATTATACTTCTTACTGTTTATCTTGTCGATAGTTGTACGACTATCACAATGAACAGTAAGAGCCAGAAGTGGTTGGCTTACTACAGGAATCACAGACATGATACAATTCTTTCACCTAAAAATTGACAACTGTCACTTGTTCTTTTCCTATCAATTTTACATCCTGCAAAGTCAGCATTTGAATAGCCTATTAATTTAAAGTCAGACTCTCTAGGATACCATAAGCCAAGATTGATAGTGCCTTTGAGATATCTAAAATTCTTTTAATAACAATCAAATGAGGTTCCCTTGGGTTTGCCTGAAATCTAGCACATAGACAGGTTGCAAACATAATGTCTGGTCTACTTGCAGTCAAATAGAGAAGTGATCCAATCATGCCTCTGTATGTTGTAATATCTACAGGCTCTCCAGTGTCTTGATCAAGCTTGGTTGCAGTAGACATTGGAGTTGATGTAGATGCAGAGTCTTGCATTTAAAACTTAGTTAGTAGATTCTTTGTATATTTAGACTTATTTATGAAAAATACATTCATTAGTCTGTTTCACTTGTAACCCTAGAAAATAACTCAATTCTCCCATCATGCTCATTTGATACCTAGACTGCATTAGCTTTGAAAATCTTTTACATATTTTCTCATTAGTGGAACCAAATATAATATCATTAACATATATTTGAACCAATAATAAATCCTTACCTCGAGTTCTATAAAACAAGGTTTTATCAATTGTACCTCTTGTAAAACCACTTTCAAGTAAAAATTGAGTCAGAGTTTTATATCAGGCTCTTGGTGCTTGCTTGAGTCCATATAAAGCTTTTTCCAATCTATAAACATGATTTAGATATTTTGGATTGACAAAACCAAAGTTCTCCATTTAAAAATGCACTTTAACATTCATCTGGTAGACCTCGAATTTTTTGTGTGCAGCATAAACAAGAAAGATTCTGATTGCTTCAAGTCTAGCTACAGGTGCAAAGGTTTTATCATAATCAATGCCTTCCTATTGAGAGTAACTTTTGGCAACTAGTCTTGCTTTGTTCCTTATAATGATTATATCAGAGTCTGTCTTGTTTCTAAACGCCCGCTTTATGCCAACAACTGATATGTTCTTTGGTCTTGGAACTAAGGTCCATATTTCATTTCTTTCAAACTCATTTAACTCTTCCTGCATTGCAGTAACCCAATTTGCATCCTTCAAAGCATATTCAACCTTCTTTGATTTTGTTTGACAAAGAAAACTATGAAATAGACATTCATTCTGAGTAGTTTTCCTTGTCTGCATTCTACTTTCTAGATCCCCAATAATCAAGTCAGATGTGTGATTTTTGGTCTATTTTCTTGGATGTGAAAAATTTCTTAAACTAGATGATCCCCCATGGTTTGTGCCTTCATAGAATGATTCATCTATAAATTTTGATCCTCCCCCTGAAGTTGTGCTTCCATCAGTGTTTGATGACTCAGAGTTTATGTACTCATAGTTTGAATAATCAGAGTTTGAGTGATCATAATTTATGGTTTCAGAGTTTGATTGATCAGAGTTTAGGATTTCAGAGTTTGTGTTGGTCAGACTCTGATATTTCAATGACTGTGGTTTTCTATCCAATATCAGTAATTGGTTGATGTTGCTCTCCCTCAACATGTGCAGAATCTTCAATATCTATTTCAATCATTTCTGAATCAGAGTTTAAGGGATCAGAGTTTAACTCACCAGAGTTTGGTTCAACAGAGTTTATCTCATCAGAGTTTAGCTCAACAGAGTTTGTGTTCTGCAATTCATTTTCGAACCTCGGAGTTTCCTGGGCATTTTTATCATGTAACCCAGCTATTTTTCCTTCATCAAAAGAGATAATAATAGATTCCATGACTGCCCTGGTTCTTAGATTAAACACTTTGAATACCCTTGAAGAGGTTTTAGAAGTTGTTCCATAAGCAACAAAAATTCATTCATCTGCTTTGAGTTCAAACTTCTTCAATTGTTCAGGATATGTTTTGAGAATAAAACACTTGCTTCCAAAGATGTGAAAGTATTTAACATTTAGATTTTTTCCCTTCAAAGTTTCATATGGAGTCATTCCATGTTTATTTATTAAAGTGCAATTCTGAGTAATGTATGCAGTATTCACAGCTTCTGCCCAAAAATAAGAAGGAGCAAAGTAGGTAGCTTTGCTCCTTCTAGCATTGTTTTGGCAGCTTCAATTAGAGTTTTGTTCTTTCTTTCAACTACACCATTTTGTTGAGGTATTCCAGGTGCTGAAAATTATTGAATGATTCCTTTTGTTGAGCAGAATTCCTTCATTGCAGAGTTCTTAGACTCTGTTCCATTGTCACTTTTTAAATTCTTTACCTTGTGTGGTGATCCATTTTCAATCATTACAATATGATCAAAAATTATATATGTAGTTTCATCCTTTTTATGCAAAAAGTACACCCATGTATATCTAGTGTAATTATCAACGATTACAAGTGTATATTTCTTCTTTCCAATGGACATAATGTTGACAGGACCAAATAAATCAAGATGTAATAGTTGAAAAGTTTGATCAATAAAATTTTCAGTTTTGCTCTTGAAAGATGTCTTCTTTTGTTTGGTCTTTTGACATGAATCACATAGTCCATCAAGATGAAATTGAACTTTTGGAAGACCTCTAACTAGATCTTTTTTCACCAATTCATTAATGTTTTGTAAAGTTCAAATGACACAGTTTTTTGTGCCATTTCCAGCTTTCCAATGATGATGTCTTTCTAAGTAAACAAGTTAAGGGACCATCAGAGTTTACATCTAAGCTAGCTTCAAATAAATTATTATGTCTGTGACCAATAAGAACTACTTTTCCATCCTTCTTACTTTTCACTTCACAATGAGTTCCATGAAATTTCACAGAATAACCTATGTCTGTCATTTGACTCACACTTAACAGATTATGCTTGAGTCCTTCAACCAGAGCTACATTCTTAATGATGACATTTTCAATAACAATATTGCCATATCCCAGTGTTCTTCCTATGTTGTGATCTCCATAAGATACTGTTGGGACAGTCTTCTCATCAAACTCTGAAAGTGCAGAACATCCACTATCAATTACTAGGATGTTTTTCCTGTTTCCCTACAATCATTTAATGCAAATTAATTAGTAGATTTAGGGATCCAAACAAGTTTGGATCTTTTCTTTTGAAACTTGTTAACTTTTGAAGCAGAAGTATTTTTATCAGAGTTTACATGATCAGAGTTTGCATTATCAGAGTTTATACTATCAGAGATTACTTTTCTTTTATTAGATTTTATCACATAAATTTGTTTGACAGCTTGTTTTGGAGATTTATTTAGTTGAGGAAATGGTACATAATAATTGTAATATAAACTATAATATTCTTTGCATGTATAAATTGAATGTCATAAACTACCACAGTGAAAACAGGAATTTTGTGGTCTATATCTAGTTTGTTTTCTAGCCTCTGAACTAGATCTCTCAGGTTTCTTCCTTTTGTTTTGTTTGCAGTCAATGGCAATGTGATTTGAATTACCACAAGTAAAACATGTTTTTCTAGGAGCATCAGAGATATACTTATAGTTATTTTTCTTAGTAATTCCTACTTTGTCATTTCTCTTTCTTTTCACCTTTTTAGGTTTGTTCTTATTAGTGACTGCCTTCAACTCTTCCTTAAGTTGCTTCTGTGAAAGTAATCATATATTCACTTTTTTATTTTCTGACACACTATTCTTTTTACCTTTGTTATTATTAGAGCATTCACCAGAGATATTCTTCATGTCATTACTAGCTCTAACAAATTTCACAGGTTCACTCAATGTTCCTTTTGTGTGTGTCTTAGTGTGTGTGTTTCCTTGTCAGATTCATAACCTAAGGCAGAAGTCCAATTTTTGTTAGAAAGCATTTGTTGGACTCTATTACCAGAGTTTGTCCAAACTCTGAAAGATTCCTTCTCTTTAGCTATCTCAGATTTTATATATTCAACTTGTATTTATAACTGATTTTGTATGTGTATATCATTATCATAGTCTTTCTTAGTGCTAAGTATGTGTGAATTTTCAGATTCAAGAAGGTCATTCTTAGCAGTCAGAGTTTGTATCTCAGATTTTAATATTTCATTTTCAAGATACTGTGATTTAAAGCTAACATGCAAAGTTCTAAGAAAAGATTTTAATTCATGGATATCTTCAATATTAAAATTGAAGACAGGGTTTGGTATCTTATCAGAGATTAAGATGGGAGCATCAGTGTTTGCCATGAGAGCATGGTTGGTTTCTTCTTCAGAGTCTGAGGAATCCGTCCAATATTTCTTTGATGTGATTAGTGTTTTTCCAGATTCCTTGCTTCTGCATTCAGTATCAAAGTGCCCCATCTTGTTACACTTGTAACACTTGACTTTTGATTTATCAATTATTTTTTATTTTCCATCTTTATCTTCTCTTTTCTTGAATCTGTCTTTCTTCTCTGATTCTCCATGCTTCTTCTGGAAGTTCTCTTACTTTTTGTACTTTCTATATTTCATTCTCTTGAAACCTTTGACAATCATAGCAACCATCTCCATCATGTCAGAGTCTATGGAGTCATCAGAGTTTGTCTCAAACTCCGATTCACTGTTTTCATTGATAATTACAACCTTTTATTTTCTTATTGAGGCTTCATAGACTTTTTTCTTTGGTTCTTCAATCTTGGCCTCAACATTCAAAGTAATAGATTTTGTCTTGCTACTATTCCTATTCCTTCTTTGTTGTAATTCCAAGTCATGAGTCTTTAATTTTCCATAGACTTCATCCAAAGACATCTCATCTAAATCAGCACTGTCTCTTATCAAGGATGTTTGCAAATCCCATTATTCAGGAAGAGACCTTAGAAACATGGTGTTAGAATTCTCATTGTCATACACCTTATCTACCAAAGCCAAGTTATTTAACAGAGTTAGAAATCTATCACAGATATATGTGAGTGACTCATTCTGTTTAGCTTCAAAATATTCATATTCTTATATAAGGACAGATCTCATGTTCTTCTTTATCTCCTTGGTTCTTTGGCATTGGACCTCTAATGCATCCCAGATTTCTTTAGCAGTTTTGCATGCAATTAGCCTGTTAGACATCACAAAGTCAATACTGTTATGCAGAATGTTCATTACCTTTGTATCTTTGAGAACTTCTAGTTTTTCCTCAATGGTCCACTCCTTTTTGTCTTTCAAGGTGTAGTATTCAATAACCTGTCTTCCTTCTACAATTGTCGATGGCAGTAATTTGGTTGGAATATATTGGCCTTCATTAATTCTATCTAAATAATCAGGATTTGTGGCTTCCAGGAACATCAACATCTTCACCCTCCATATAGGGTACTCAGCTTTCTTCAAGATTTGAATTCTTATGCTTTCATACTTGTTTCCAAACATGTTTTTATGATCTTTCAGTTGAATTTAACTGTCTGCTTTGATAACAATTATTTTCCTAGATAAATAACTATTATAGAAGGGGAGGTTGAATATAATAGATTCCAAATAATCGATCAGGAATACAAGTATATAAAAAGAAACATTGTTTTGTATTAATATGATGAACTTGAATATAAAACTCTCTCAGGAAATTCACTATTCTCAAGAGCTACAAGGTTATGAAAGATATATCTTGAATCGTTACTTTAATGTTAACTTATGTCTGTGTTTATATAGACACAATTACAAATTTCTATTACAAAGTAGATAATGAAAAGAATAGTTTCAATAAGGTAATTTAGACTTGCATTCAAATTTCTTCTTCATTATCCAAATCAAACTCTGATTTGTATGTTTACTTCTTAAACTCTGATTTGTAAAATCCGTCGGTTGTCAATCTCTGATAGAGTATTCTCTGTTAGAATAAACTTTGATTGAGTATTCTATGATAGAGTAAACTTTGACCGACAGCTTCCTATTCTCTAATGACGTCAGCAATCATAAACTCTGTTCTTGAGCATTGACAGCATCGGTGTTTATTTTCTAACAAATAATTATATGTATTAAAAATAAAAAACTTGTTTGCAATATTGCTAAAATAATTAAATTTTATATAAAATATACACTATATTATTATTATCGAAATATTAAAAATTTAGTAGTTCTTATTTGGGTCGCATTAGTTAGTTGATAATTAAATCTAATATTTAAATATTAGTATTCTAATTAAAACAAATCTGTCAACAAATATATATATATATATATATAATTTTAATTCCATCTCAAATATTAATATAAATAAAATATATGAAATTTATATAAAATTATTTTATATTTAATATTAAAAAAATTATTATTATTTAAATAATAATAATAAATTTCATTTTTAAAAACAAAATATTAAAATTAAAATAATAAAATATTTAAAATTAATTTATGCATCGTATAAGATGCAAGCTAATTCTTATTATATTATTATAAGCAAATATGATATCTTTGTTGGTTTGATGGGTTGGTTGACATCAAAAACTTCAAAACAACTTTTAAGAAAATAAATATATATAATTTATATAATACTAAAATATATTTTATATATTAATATATTACTATCTAAATTACAACAAAGATCTAAAGTTTGAATGTGTTCACCAACATTTATAATTAACTATTTTTTGTAATAATACAAGAAGTTAATTTAACCAAAGAAAATTCAATGAATCTGAGTCTTATCAATCACATATTATTATAATTTATTTAACTTTAGTGAATTCTTTGAATTATAATATTTATATTAATAATGAATAATTTAGATTATTAACTAATTAATATGATTAATAATATAATAACATATTTATATATTAAATTAAATTTAAAAAAATTATGATCATTTCAAAATACATATTATCTAAAAAAAATTTAAAACCAAACTCATTTAAAAATTAAAAGCAGAATGTTAATAACGTATAAATTATGATCGTAACGATGTCATAATTTCAATCTTCGTATTAAATATATACGTATAGTAATATTGTAATAGTATCTTTTTCATATAGGTATTATTATAATTAGTTTTCACATTTTATTTTTTAATATTCTTTCATAGTGCAATAATAATTTGGATCATATATCAATATTTTATTTATTGGAAAAATAAAAAATATATAATTTTTTTATTATAATTAAAATATAAATAAAATATTAAAAATTGTCCATGCATTCACAAATTATAAGCTAATATTATTAAATATTTAAGTATTAAAAATTAAAAAAAATTAAACATTTAACTAACATATTAAGTTATTCAGTGCTTAGTTGTAAGCTTAAAGGGGTGTATCTAGTTTACATTTTATAGTATTATTTTTTTGAATTTTGAAAATATTCAATTTGAATTGTAGAAAATTCATTAAAATTTAGATGTATTCAATTAAGACTTTAAAATATATGTCCAGCAAAAAAGAGATTTTAAAAATATCCATGAAAATCTGATGTTCAAACTATAATTTAGAAAGTTTAAACATTTAATCTGAATTTTAAATAATATTTAAAATCTAAGGATATTAAATATGAATTATTAATAATATATTAAAATTTAACGTTATTGAAAACTTTATTAACACAAATAAATTTTGAAAATACATAAATTCTGTTAAATTATATAATATATTTTAAACTTTTAAAAATCTCAGTTAAATAGATGAGATTTCATTGAATTTAAGTCTATTATAAACTTTACGAAATCTTTATAAACTCATAAATTCTGTATCAAATCGTTTAAGTCAATTATAATCTAGATTATAAAATCTATACACCGGAGAATAGTCTAAGAGTTACAGTAGTCCAGGTGATTTTTTTACATACAGCAGTAGCCTTTTTTGCTACCCGATAGCTAAATATTGGGGGTGTTTGGGGGAACTTTTTTCCAGAATAAGTTAACTTATTTTAAGACAAAATTAGAGATTTTTAACTTTTTCTGAAAAAAGTTAACTTTTTTTTGCAACTTATAGACAATTGGCATGTTTGACCTGCCTTAAAATAAGTCCTTTTGGACTTATTTTCGGGTAAAAATTTCATATTTTGATAAATATTTTTTATACAAGTATTTAATATATATTTGAGATTCTATAAGTTGCAAAAAAAATTAATTTTTTTCTGAAAAAAGTTAACTTTTTTCAAGATCAAAGACTGGAATAACGAAAGAAATTGTCGAAAGTGGAATTCATAAGGCCAGTCTCAGAATTATTGTAGTTGATGGAAAATTATACATGGGGAAATATAAAGATGTTTTTCAAACATGGGGAAAATTTCCAGTGTGGTGACATTCCAATGTTCCATATGAGAGATTATGGGTCTGTTTGGCTACCCGCAACTTATGGAAATAAGGGCTTATTTCCGGAAAAAAGTAGGGATGTATGTACTTTCCAGAAATAAGCCCTTATTTCCAGAAATAATTAAGTTCATATTTGATTTTAAAATTCTAAAACAAATATTTATCTTTAAAAAAAATATGAAAATATGTATATAAAAAAACTACTTATTTTAAGTTTAAAGAACCCCAAACACCCCCTATATGGGAGTGAACACATCTATTCCACCCCCATTGTTTCATTATTGTGGCGACGATTCAACTTTGGATTTGGCTTTTCCTGGTTGGTCATTCTGGGGTTGGTATGATATAATTTTCCCTACATTATATTCCGAAACTAAAGATGTTATTAGTCAAGTATTAACGTAACCACATTTTATTCATCAGGCCTGAGCTCAATATAAGACCATGGATTTCTCTAAAAAATGAGATGAAAAATGGCAATGAGAAAACCAAATGGCGGAAAAGAAAACCTTATGCATATTGGAAAGGGAATGCATGGGTGAGTAAAAACAGAGGAGAGCTGATGAAATGCAATGTTACTAACAAAAATGACTGGAATGCTCGATTATATCAAGTTGTAAGTACTCTTTTTTGTTATTAATTATTTTAAATTGTTTAGAAACTAATCAGAAAGAAAAAGATACCATTATATCCTCAAAATAATGACACCATACTGTGTAGGCAAGTCTGGTCAGAAATCAGTTGGGACAGTGGGGCTCATTTTATAGAAGTGAATGAAACTAATGACAATCATTGAATCATTGTTTGGTTACTTATATTTTTGAACTGAATGCAACAAATCACTAAAATCTGTATCTAATTTAACAAAATCAAAGGCTATATATATAGTCTTCTCAAAGAACCGAATAACAGATTTTATCTCATCTGAACAAACTCTATTTTCCATATAGAAATTCTATTTGAAAACAAACCCTATCTTCTCTATTAAAAAATGGTTCCGGTCCGTGGGATTGGGATGACATGCGTTTTAGCACTTATTATTTTATGGAATAGAGTAACCTATGTTTTTATGTGTACACAGGGGTCCTACCCCATCTTTCTACACTTGCGACAAAAATTATTTTTCACGGAATAGAGTAACTCCTGTTTTTATGTGTACACAGGCGTCCTTCTTTCTGCAGTTTGGACAAAAAAAATAGGATATTCACTTTTCCACCCTTATTATAGGCGTATGTATGCTGCAATATAAGGAACCTGAGCCCTTGAATAGTATAATATATTTAACAATTTCTGTAAAATAGACTCAAAACAGATTGGCGAACATATAGAAGTATGATCGGCAATCATATTTTGATAGAGGAATTTGTGTAGTGACAGATCATAGGTATATTCTCAATGCTATAGAATTATTATATTTCTCTGTGTGATATATTGAAGGGAGAGCATGGTCTGTCAGTGAAAAATATATTCTAGCTTGTGATTCCATGGCTCTTATAGTTAAGCCACAGTCCTATGATTTCTTTACTAGAAGTTTACAGCCGTTGGTACATTACTGGCCAGTAAATAACAATAACAAATGCAGATCAGTTAAATTTGCTGTTGATTGGGGAAATTCACATCCAAAGAAGGTAAGAATAAATAACACTTCACTTGTAGCCAATCTTTAAAACTATAGTGTATGAAACTCAATCTCATCTTTAAGAGAAAAAATTAGAATTATTTAAAAAAAGTTGCCTCTTACGAAGCCAGTCTTTGTGTTTGTCTTATGAGAAGGACAACATATGGGTACATCTTGTTTCGATTTTTTATCATGAATTTATTTCTATTAACTCAATTTTCTTAAAATGCCAGGCTCAAAGAATTGGAAAAACAGGAAGCAACTTTATCCAAGAGGGATTGAAGATGAAAAATGTATATGATTACATGTATCATACATTAAATGAATATGAAAAGCTGATGAAGTATAAACCTATGATTCCACCAAAAGCCGTTGAAGTATGCTCAGAGACACTGGCTTGCAGTGAACATGAAGAAGTGAATAAAAGATTTAAGATTGAATCAATGGTTAAAAATCCCTCTGATTCAAGTCCTTGTATATTGGCTCCTGCATATAGTCGAAATGATATTCATACAATTAAAGATAAGCAACAAAGTGTAAGGAAACAAGTGGAAGTGTGGGAAAATAGTGGGGATGCTAGAAAAGTAAAATTTTAGTGGAAAATATTGTATAGATTATGTTCATCAAATTTCACATCATTAGTATTGTTCGTTCTCTCTTTGCATCCTTTGCATGTTGATATATACCTATATAAACAGAAGAGTGCTACACATAGAGACGGCAGCATGACACTGAATTACATACTGCAGGCGGATATTTTATTTTGATTATTTTGCGGCTGATTTTTTTAATCATCTATTTATAATCTATATAAACAGTGACTTCTTTTTTTGTATTTATAAACTATTATCGATTTAAATAATTTAGGGGATAATAGAAAAAATGATTAATAATTAGCAAAAAGAAATTGACAACGAAATCTGGATATCGATATTTAATCTTTGGAGGCATTTCGCTGATAGGTGGCTGAATCGGGTTGGAAATCTGTAATTATATCTGTTGTTCATATAACAATTACATCCTTTGTTGATTGTATATATTTCCACATTTGGTTGTGCTACTAATTTTACATTTTATATCTTTCGTGTTAGTTTTGCAGAAGGTATAGAGTAGATTGCATCTAGTATTGAAAGTAGAGAGCTATTTTTGCTTCTATGGCTGCTCTAGGCAGTACTCCTGTGTAAATAGGCTTCTACTTGCCTATTTGCACCAAATGTTTCTGTTTCACGGGCAAGCCTTTGAAACATATGATCTAGCACCTGTGTGCATTGCTGATTCCCTAGTTAGGAGTAAGGATCAAGAGGACCAGGGATTTTGTATGTTTACCTCATTACTTGGTAAACCTTAATGAGTTCGTGATGGCCACAGTAGCTATTACATACTGAAGCTAGAAAAATCACTTTAACATGCTTCTTTTACTACAGCTGTTGGCTCCAGATAATTATACTACTGAGGAAAAATGTTGCTACTTTTTGAGTACTGATATTTCTTGACGGTGACAATGGTCCTTGTAGATTTTGAACAGCCGCAATTTTTCTTGCTGGTTTTGGATTGAAGCATTTTCTTGATGAGTTAATTTGAGTAATCGCGAGTTCTTGTCACTGTTTTAGCTTTTATTGTCCCCTTATATTATGAGAAATAATTACTAACACAAAATAATAATAATAATAATGGTTAGAGCAGTAATAAGTTCACTTCAGAGGCTGCGTCACATTAATAAGGTCAATTTTTGGACATCTCTTCAACTCTTCTATACAGTATTTATTTTTCCCTGTATTATAGGTAATCTCTAAATTTTACTGAAGTCGACCCCTTCTTATAAATTTTTATTATATCTGAATTTAAAGGACTAATCGAGGTATAACTTATATATTGTCATGTCTGAACTTGTACAACGCAGGCCCGGCTCTAGGTATTTTATAGCCAAAGGCGAAATTTGAAATGTCGACCGACAACTGCCTTACTCACTAAGCCGGCCCCGGTAGTCTGGTACAGAGAAAGCTTGTTTTACAGATTATCCTGTTCTTCCAAAATATGAAGTTTGATCTCCATCTTGCGATATTGATTTCCTGTTATTTTTTGAGTATATGTCCTGGTTTGTTCATCAATTTATAGTTACACAATAAATTAAGATAAGGCTATACTTATATTCACTCCGGAAATATAGTTTATTAGAGAGGTATCCAACAGGATACAAGGCTAGGATAATGTACATAGTTACACTACTAAGTGCTAGCTTTTAACTATAAGCATATTTTAGAAGATTACAGAAGTTTAAACAACAAACCACAACATAATTAGATTATTAAACATAATATCATGGGAAACATATGTTACTTTCCTGGCAGGAATTATTTCCTATACAGCTTTAGAGCTGCAAGCTCGACGAGGCAAAGAAACACCAAAGATCCCAGCATAGATATGACTATTGAAGTTGCACCATATATGCAATACCTGTGAAATAAGTAGCAAAGTTTGTGCCAATGTGTATGAGAATTCCCGTGAAGGGCTATAAGGCCAACCGCGGTGGCAGCTCCATTGGCGGAGAAGAGCAGAGCTACCATTATTAGGTCCAATATAAGTAGAGGAAATGTTGTAGTGTATCGCTTACTGTGCCAGGTTACAAAGCAGAGTAGAAGGGATGCTGCTGCGTATGTGCATGCTATGGCATTTGCCACTACCAGGTAGCTGCAACGAAAATTATTCCAACAATAGGGAGGTTGTAAATGCAAAAATCAAAAAATATAAGGAAAAAAATATAATTTTAAATAAAAAGGTTACTGCAAAAGGCTGAGCAAACAAAGTTGTTCTAACAAACAGCAAATCATCTGTCTTACAAATAACATCAATGTTAAACACATACAGGTAATTTTAAGGGAAGTATAGTAAGCATTTTCGGATGAAAATAAAATTATACACAGTGGCATAATGTTGACTATATACGGTGGCTGGGAAGCTAAGATTGGGGGCCAAGGTTATATATAGTAATGTTACATAAATATGTGAGTGTCATATACTCATATAGTTGGGGGTAGTGCCTCATTTATATTGGATATTACCTCATTTCAATATTCAAAGTAAGACCAAAACAAACAAAAGATGAACATACGAGAATTAGGATGATTATGGAAAACTAATATTTAATAAATCGGATGAGGGATGAGATTTTTGTACGTGTAAGTTGTTGTCCTTGTGAAAGGCCAAACTTGAAGAGTTCTGACGATTTCTTATTACAGACAATCAAATATATGTTTGAATTATCTCAAAAATTATAAACTTAACTTCAAAATTATAAGTTACTGTATGTCTATATGACATACATATCAATTACAGTAGAACCTCCACAAATGAATAACCTAAATACTTTTTCCAGCCTTAATATAATAGAAATAGTATGTGTACTTTCAACCTCGATAAATGAATGTTCTTGATAAATGATTAAAATTCTCTGATCCCAATGGTATTCATTTATCGAGGTGTAATTGCAACTCAAGTCGTTTGAATTGTAATAGAAACCGAAACCAAAGATGCCACTGCCAGATTACAAACTAGCTATGGTTGATTTGGACAGCAATCATTGACATCAAGCTTTCATCTATAGGAATAACTTACCAGTCTGTCCAAATTTTCTTTTACATCGTAATTTCCTATTGGGCTTTTTACAGGATACATATATAAGCTCGCGTTGCAGTGAGAATCGAAAAACCTTAAGAACTACTGTTTAATTTGAACTTCCAATATGCATTGTCCAGCAAATTTTTAGAAGTGCATAAGATTATTTTTTTGAATCTTGAAGCAGGAACAAGAAACTAAGAAAATAAAGTAAGAATGATGCATGGGAAGTAAGTAGGGTAAAGAAGAAAAGAGAGAGAGAGAGAGAGAGTCAGAGATGTAGAAGTTACTAACACAGTGGAAGACAAGTAGTGCCACTTAGCAGTGACAGAGAGATCCAAAGGAGGGAGACAAGGAGCGAGTGTAGCAAGAGATATGATTCTACTCTCTTCATCTACTCCAGCAACCACTGCTGCTGCTAAACTCAATAACACTCCCAAAAACCTTAGTATCATCATTTCACAACCCTGCATCATGTATATTTTCCCCTTGTTTCTATTTTCTTCATTCTTTACAACATGATCATCCACACTTTTCCCTGCTCCATCTTCCATGTAAGTAAGCTTTTTTTTTGGGGGGGGGGGGGGGGGGGGTGAGTGAGGTTTTTGTTTGAGACACAGAGTGAGACTACAAAGAATCTTGATTTTGACTGCTCTGCAGATGGACAAACTTTAGAACAATGTTAAACCTCTATAAGAATTATTTATTGGGATCGGAGAATTTTATTTTTTTTAACAAAATTATTCATTTATTGAGACGTGTATGGTCTTTAGACTTTAATATGTTGGTATTGAAAATTTTTATTTATCTGATGAGATGAGATGATTCATTTTATCAATGATCGTCGGCTACCTGTCAATCAGGTAACTAACTTACTTGACCTTTCAACATTGAGCAGACGTCAATTCTACTCCATCAACTAGAAACGGAAGATTTTATTTCTAGTTAGATTTATAAATTTTTTAAAAGCGTGCAACAAATTTTAAAATTATAACTTTATATAGGCCTCTGAGCTCAACTTATTGCAGTTCAAGTTATGCTTTCAATTTATTTTATTAATTGTATAACTCGTAATCTACTAATACTCTGTAGTTTATATCTAATCTAATACCCTTCTCACATACTGGGTGGAGAATGACACACACAGTACACATAATCCTGAAAAGGCTTGTTTGAAATAAACTGAGCACTTGCCTCGTGATAGGCTACCTTAAACTACTATCTGATGTCTAATGAATTGGAAGGCGACTGCTAATTGACACCTGCCCGGCTGCCCCTCATGTTAGCATATCTCTGAAGCAACTTCAATACTGCTTGTATAAACTAATAGTCTAGTACCATCTGCACACATCAATATTGAGCTCAGCTGGTCTCACCACTGGACTAAATTCCCCATCACAAATCAAGTCTACCTGTTGAAACCTGCCAAAGTGCCCTCAACACGGGCTGTGTACAAAAAGAAACGTCAATATACTTATTATGCCAAAAAAATCCACATAGATCGGGGAACCAAATCGAAACTGAGGAACCAGCAGCTAAACCTTATGACTCCTGGCTGTCAAAGCATATTACTGACTGTTAGTATTGGGTGGTTGGCATTACTGATAACCAACCATATGTGACTAACATTAGTCTATATGCTAATGAAATTAGTCGTGCCAATGAAATTATTATAAGTTGTTGATTAAGGTGAAACTTCTGGCCAGGTTGTTAACTCTGATTTGTCAGAAACATACTTTAAGGCAAAAACAGAGGTGGGGGTGGGGGTGATGGATACATTAGGGGTTCATGCAGAATGGTTTGCAAGAAATTAATTATTTGGGACTAGCATCAGCGGTAGATAAGAAATAAAACAAATATTTAGATCGGGGCAGAAAGAATGAAGAAAAATTTAAAAGGATGAAAAGAAGAAACCTTATGTAAAGGTGGACAAGAGGTTACCATCAATGTATTCGGTCAAGCCATCCCTATGTGTATAATGAATATATTTCTGAATGGGGTAACGGAAAAAACAAATTCACTTGGTGCTTTGTGAAGATTTACGTGTTCCTAAATTTCATTACAAGGTGGGTTTCATGCATCTGAGAGCTTAATAAAGCCAGTCTAGCTAAATTTCATGACAGGGTGGGTTTCATGCATCCAAGAACTTCCTTCCTTGATGTAGTTGTTGGACATAAATCTAGTTTTGTTTGGACATAATTACTTACGGTGTTTGGTGAAATGTTGGTGATGGCTCAAGGGTACAAATATATATAGGAAGACTTGTACATTACAAGTCATGATGAAAGGTTGTGCAAGTCTAATCAGTGTAAGGTAAATGTTGTTGGAGACCTGATGACAACAGATTATCCCGGGATCTACTAGGTAACATATTCGATAACCTAATTGCAAAGAAGATTTTATGTACTAGGAAGGGACAGCTAATGGTGTATTTTCTGTTAAATCATCCTATTATTATGCAGTTGAAGGACTTGTGCATCCTCTTACTAGAGTTGTAATGTAGAGAATAAAGTTTGGAAGGCAATTTGGCATGCTAACGTTCCTCCAAAGTTGAAAAACTCTTTGCTTGGCGAGTAGTTTGTGATTGTTTACTAGCTAGCACCAGTTGTGCTGATCAAGAATTACGGCTAGATTAATTTTGTTTATCGAGATTCAGAAGAGAAACTATTAATGGCTTGTACAAAACTTATGCCAATTGTTGCGTCTGTCATTGAAGCAGAAGCTATTAGAAAGGTGGGTGATGGACTTATTGTTATCTAGCCAGGGCATTAGTTTACTTCCTGTAATGTTTTGAACTTGGCCACCACGGCGCTCAACCAAGAACACCTTACGAGTTATGACTGACAGACATACAATGTTAGTGCTAAAATCAGGTAGCTATGCCTATGTGAATAATAGATATACAAGGAAATTTATAAAAGTTGTTAATTTTAAAATTTTCTTTTTTTAACAACTTTTATTATGCGATCAAAGTACATAAAAATATGAACCAAAAATCAGACGCATAGAAAAACGGAGAGAGTAATATATAAAAATAATATTATAATTTCTCTTGACCAAATTAAAATGACCCAACCTCCTGTAAAAAAGTAATCTGGAATGGAATGTGCTTTAATTACACGTTTCTCCTAAATGCTGTCATATTTTTGTTAAAATATGTTTAACAAGCGAGGTGCAGTATAAATTTCACCTACTGCTTTCGCAAACCCACATCTAACGGTCAATGTCGTGTATATATATACTTTATATATTCCTTATTCACGACATCATCTCTCTCGCTTGTCCTCTCTCTCTCGTTCTCTTAACCGCTAAGACATATATAGCAGTATTCAACTTCTTTTACGTCTCTCTCTCCCTCTCTCTCTCTCTCTCTCCACGATCAACACTTTAAGCCTTACTTTCTCACGCCATTAAGGTACTCTCTCTCTCTCTCTCTCTGTCTCTCCCTCTCTCTCTGTCTCTCTCTCCATATATATATGATAATTAATCTTTTTATTTCATAGTTGATCAAATGCTTGTTGGCGACAACTACAAAGTAGGTTCCACCATGTGTACATTAATTCTTGAATTAACACATCATATTTTTTATTATTAGTACTCTACTTTTGTTTCTTGATCATATTTCATCCAGTACTTGGATCATCATATTGTTAATTCAGGTTTAAATTTATAATATTAGCTTTAATTCAGCTATCTTCATTAGTTTCTTATTTAGCTAGCTCTTTTTATGATTCGAATAGTAAAGCTTTCTGATTTTGCTATATATTTACTATTTATGGTTGATTCTCTTCAATGTATTCACAAAATATCTTTGCTTTCCTTTTAAGTTGATGATTTGATTTTATGTACTCTTTTTTTTGGTTATATTAGAAATGAAAGTCGAAAATCGATTGACTGTGTTTAGTTGCCTGATCATCACTGCCTAGCTTTGAAAGTTTTAATTCTTGTCGTTTCAGGTCGGGATATATTTTGACAGCATTGAAAAGAAATATGACATTACTCTCGAATCCAGCTTCTGTAGACAACATTACCTTATTTGTAGCGCTAATCTGTGGTTGCATTATCATTGGACATCTTCTTGTTGAAAATAAATGGACAAACGAGTCCACGACTCCACTTCTCATTGTTAGTTTTTTCGGTTGATTAATTTCTAAAATTTTAAAAATTATCATGCTTTATATCAGATGGGAATATTGATTACTGTGGACTTACAAATACTTTGTGTGGATTGATCATTCATTACAGGGTCTTTGTTCTGGAGTAGTTATTTTGCTCACATCAGGTGGAACAAACTCTCGCATTTTGGAGTTTGACGAACAACTTTTCTTTATATATCTTCTTCCGCCAATTATATTTAATGCTGGGTATGTTCATTTTTATTCATGAGGATTCAACGACCACTACTGTTGCAGCTATAATTATATTATGTTTTCTTTAGTTTCTTCTGTGGATAATTATACGGATGTATTGGTTGATGCATCTAGTGCAGGCACGTAAAACAGTGGGAGACCTCATGGTTCACTTTATGTATGTCTGTCAGTCTTGATCCTTATATTAGATCCATTATTGTATCAGGTTTCAGGTGAAAAAGAAACAGTTTTTCCAAAACTTCATGACAATCATGTTGTTTGGCGCTATTGGTACAGCTATGTCCTTTAGCATCATATCATTTGGTATGCCCTCACACCTCATTGTCGTATAATATTATACAAATAATAATGTATGATAAAACTATTAATGTTTCTGTTCAGTTACTTGTTCTGAATTTCTGTGATACAATGTAAATATCACAATGTAACAGATATTTGTTGAATGATAAATAAAGAATTTCAAGAGGTGCTTGTCCGTCACATTGTATTTTCTGTTTATTGTCTCAACTTGCATAGTAAGAAATTTGAAGCATTTTAACTAATTTGATACAGTACAGGTGCAATGCATTTAATCGAAATGCTGAATATTGGCTCTTTGGAGATCAAGGATTATCTCGGTATGCCGTTTGTCTCTCCATCATAATTTGGATAGATGACTTCAAAAATATGTTATTTTAAGGGGAAAATAATTTGGATAGATGACTTCAAAAATATGTTTATATGAGAACATTACTATTGCCTTCCGTCCCTTGTGGTCCATTTAGTGGTTGACTTGTTAAGTTTCTAAAGATAAATTATTGAGTTAAATGTATTGTCTAATAGTCATGGAAAGAAGAAAATTATGTACCTGTTGCTTGCGGTGTTTCAGCTTATCTTTCTTCTTTACATGAGTATAGACTTGTTGTAATTGAAAATATGTTATTTTGAAGCAATTGGAGCAATATTTTCGGCTACAGACTCTGTTTGCACTTTGCAGGTATGAATGACTTATCAGGGTTGCAATTTTGTTCCGTTGTCAAATAAAAAATAAAATATTTGACTAGTACATTGTCTGACACCAGATTCTTAATCAAGATGAGACACCTTTGTTGTACAGTCTAGTATTTGGGGAAGGCGTGGTAAATGATGCAGCATCTATAGTTCTCTTTCATGCAATTCAAAAGTATGACCTCTCGAACATCAACTTAATAACTGCCTTTCAGTTTGGGGGAAATTTCTTGACTCTATTCACTACAAGCACCTTGTTGGGAATATCAGTAAGTATTTCTCTCCCCTCTAAACCATCAGCATAGATGTAGCTGATCATCGGAGTGCATGGCCTTTTTTTTATGCCGTGCACTAGTCTATTGGTTTGGTAGCTCGAAATTTCTTCCATCGGCTATGCATTGATCAAGTGACAACATTTGTTTATGATAGAGTTGCTTTATATACTTAAACTTGGAGGTCATTGACAAGGTTGGGGGGGGGGGGGGGGAGAATTGGTTTGATGTTTCACATTGGAGCAAACAGCTATAGTTGTCATTTATTTCCTTTTACTTAACAGTGGGGGGGCAGGAAAATTGGTTTGATGTTTCACATTGGAGCAAACAGCTGTAGTTGTCATTTATTTCCTTTTACTTGACAGTTGTTAATTCAGAGTACATATAGAACTGAAGTTGTGTCACATTACTGATTGAGATTTTTTAATGCATTTAGCAGAATATCATATCAAATCCAATCATCCTTGGCTTTCAAAGATAACCCTTTTGTCTTTAACTACAGAACTTACCTGGTTATACTTCTTAACGCTAATTTCTTTTCTGGCCTGGTTTTAAGTTTTGGTTGCTGTAGGCCATGTCTGACTGAAAGTAGGGATGGTGGAAAGTATCAGATTCTGTCTTGTAAATTTTACTTTTCTAGGATTGACAAATAATTTTTGCACTTTATTCACTTAATATTGTTACTTTTCACATTTGACCTTTGGGCCTGATATGACCAATCAACTAAGCCCTTTGTAAAAGTGGAAGTATGCATCAATTACAATTTTATTCGCATCTTTATTACTATTTGATTGACCCTGGACTTGCATGACAGTAAATATGGATTCAAAAAGAATACTATACAGGGAAAAGAAGCTACTTGTTTAAAACTTCGCATATTCTTACATGTAAAAAAGAGAGCGAGAAGTATTGTTCAGACTAGACTGGTGCCCATGAATTCTCACGCATAGTAGTTAGTTACACTTTCACTTTATTTGAACCATCCTCGTTAACTTTTTGTGCCGTCTGAGTGCTGTTCATTCTTTTAAAGTATGCCATATTATACTCTGTTGTTAACATTTTCTTACTGAACTCTCAGGTTGGATTGCTTAGTGCTTATATTATGAAAAAGTTACATCCTGGAAGGTATGTCTGCATAGCATCTATTACGACTAATTTTGCTCTATAAAAACCTTAGACATAGTTTCAAGTTATTATTAAAAAATTACATCCTGGCAGGTATGTCTGCATAGCATCTTTCGCAGCTATCCACTAATGATAAATCTCAGATGTCAAGATTGGGCATTGTTTCGAGTTAAAATATTAACTTTACATGCATGATAGATTTAGTTAAAACGTGTAGAATTCTGCATTAGTGGTAGCACAAATCACAATTTGTAACAGATGAAACTCATACTGTTGGTCCTCCTATTTTATCTGTTATCACCACATAAATATTAGAAGATATGGGTTGCCTCATTCGTGAATATGTGCATTTGTACATGTGACTTGAATAGCTGGTTTGCGCATTTTCAGGCATTCTCCTGATCGAGAAGTGGCTTTAATGATTGTGATGGCTTACCTTTCGTATATGATGGCTGAAGTACGTTATGTTTGTTTTGAGTTCTTTTATGTAGTTTTATTCCTGTTACGAATAAGTTACTACTTATAAATGGGAGCTTCAGTGATTTGAAATTAAATTTTTGTACTTGTTCGTTTGTCTTCCAGCTGTTTGACTTGAGTGGTATACTCACCGTATTCTTCTGCGGGATTGTCATGTCACATTACACTTGGCATTCTATGACTGATGGTTCAAAAGTAACGACTAAGTAGGTGAAACCTTGAGGAAGACCTTAGCAACTCCATTTTTTTAATTTATTGCATACAAGGGAAAACTATTTGTATCTCTGTAATATAAATTTTTCGCTGATGTCCAGGCATGCATTTGCAACATTTTCATTCATTTGTGAAATATGTATCTTCCTGTATGTTGGTATGGACGCACTGGACATGGAGAAGTGGAAGTTTGTTAGCAACAGGTGAAGTGCTTAAATAATGATAAATTGTTATATTTAAAATATCTTATGCGTTATTCTTTTATCTCTATAGTAGGCATAAATTAAAAGATTAAAATTAATTTTCCTTTTTTTAGAAATCACAGTAATTTATGTTGTGCAAATTGTGTACATATATCTGCTTGATTTTACAATAATTTCCATAACTGCAGTCCTGGAAAATCTGTTGGCCTGAGTGCAATGCTGCTTGGCTTGGTTCTGATTGGAAGAGCATCGTTTGTATTCCCTCTTTCCTTTATATCCAACCTTACCAAGAAATCCAAGAGTGAAAAAGTAAACCTCAAGCAGCAGGTAGTAAAGTGAAAAGAATGATGGCACTTCAGTTTTCCTATATATCTTAAACTTAACAATTTAACTAGAAACTTCATAATATAAATGTTCAGGTTATAATATGGTGGGCTGGTCTAATGAGAGGTGCTGTTTCAATGGCCCTTGCTTATAATCAGGTAAACAGTTTGCTGGCCAAAGAGCTATTTTGCATATTCAGAAATTATTCTGGCGGTATGAAAGAGTACTCAAATATTATTTAATAAATTAATTTCATTTGCTCAAATTAATATTAATGATCCCTTTGCTTCAAATATAGAGATACCATGTCTAATATAGATATTCTTAATGTTCCATTACAATTTTACCCAAGTCGAGTACTATACTACCCCCACACTGCTTATCCTGCTAACGTACAGGTCAGATTTTTTATTATGATCTTCTTTAATTAGTTGCTATTTTAAATGTGGATCTAACTTTGGTATTGGAGTATATAATTTAAAATTTTGGTACAAACGTATATGGTGATGACTTATGATAGAGATGTTAGGAGTTCCTCTGTGAAGTACCACCTATAAAATTGTTACAAACATGTGTTTGTTCTGTAGGAAATTCCACCAATGGAATTACTAGGTTCATCTATCAAAAGTACTTCAGTGAGCAATTATACCTTGATCCCTTCAAAATACTCAGCCATATCTCTATGTTTTGACTGTTTTGCTCGTATTTGTGGAAATTTAGAAAATTACTGAATTTTTAAAGTTCATGGTTCTAGAATCAGTGCAAAAATGAACTTGTAGTTAACTAGTGATATTGTCATTGAAGTTTTTGTCAGGTATCGAGATTTACCTATTATATTAGTATAAGTTGTGAACTTTAGGTCAACCCCTCAAATCTAAGGTGGGATGCTAGATTTTAGTTTTAGACTTTCCCATATTCTCCCATCCAGTAGAGTCTTACAACAATAAGTGGCACACATACGATATTCTTTATCATATGGCAAAAGAATAGTTCACTTTGTGCTTGCCGCTTGATATCTGACCCAATCATGGTTGCATAGATTATCGCACTTAAAATATATTTTAGTTTTAGAATATTAGTTTGCAAGTTTCCCGTTTTTTATGTGTACTTTTTCTTATCAATATATTACCTCCTGACCAAGGTTGATAACATGTGCAGTTTACTAGATTCGGCCGTACCCAACAACCAGCAAATGCAATCATATTAACCAGCACGATCACTGTTGTTCTTTTCAGTACGATGGTAAACAATGCTCCCCCTATTGGAAACTTGTCTTTATTCTAATGTAATGTTATTGCATAATGTATCTGGGCTTGCTCTGCTAACCCCAAAATAAACTGGTATTTTACATCGAGATGTCGATTCGTTTTCCGGATATTAATACAATGGGCGGACTGTTTTGTGCCCAATAAATATGGAAATGTTCCATCTAATGCAGGGGATTGGTATTGGTGATGGGACCTACTATGTTACATAAATGAATTTTAAATTAGGCTCTGTAATCTCTCACCACCTCACTCGCAATCCTATGCAGGCATATCTATCACTATTCTTAATATTTTTTTTGTAATATTGTAATGTGTCTAGTCCTGCTCTGCTCTTGTTCTTCAGTCATTCACTTGGACTGGAGGACCAATTGTCTATCTATGTTTCTTTAATTGTATGATGATTTATTTAGGAAAGTTGACAAGTAAAATATTTCTTAGATTGGTCTTGAGTTTATTGACACCCCCCCCCCCCCCTTTTTCTCCCACCTCATTGAACTGAAACATAGTACTTCTTAGACGGGTTAAATATCGAATTGGTCACTGAAGTGAATCTTTCTAAGGATAAAAGTGCTTGTTTTCTGAAGTATACCATAGTTCAGTCTCTATTTGTTCATTCATATCTCGTTTCCACTGAGAAAATATAACTGGCAGACAGCCTAAAGTTGGAGTTGCAAGATTGTCAGATCTCTCAAACTAGTGACAACATATTAAGATATATCTGCCTAAGTTTGGTCTATACTTGTATAGTTGTATTAGGCACAGTTTAGTAGCAACACAAGAATAATCTATCTTTAGTTGTATTCTATCTGATTTTGTCCTAAACATTACAATTCAAAGGCAAAGTATTTTTTATTCCTTATCTGACACTGAAAATTCTACTGATATATATTGTACTGTTATTTCTTAAGGTTTTCGGATTAATGACAAAACCTCTCGTGAGACTCTTGATGCCTCCATCTATACTTAACAGCAATGTGCTGTCCTCCGAATCATCCAGTCCAAAATCCTCCATGTTGCCACTTCTACGCAGTTCTCAAGATCCAGAAAGTGACACAGGAGATCAAGGTATTCACAGGCCAGCTAGCCTGCGTATGCTCCTAAGCACAACAACTCATACTATCCATCGGTACTGGAGAAAATATGATGATAAATATATGCGCCCACTGTTTGGCGGGAGAGGATTTGTTCTTCCCGTTCCTGGTTCACCAACGGATAATGGTTTGCAATAAGTTTATTGATCAAGTAACACAATGCCATGTAAATAGCACTGTATAGTTGTTCTATATATACCTGTATGGCTAGTTATGCCAATTTCATTGTCAAGAAGCATGGTATAATGAAATTACTATAGTGGTGTCCATGCACTAGCTTAGGAACTTCCAATTTTGTTTGTATATTTGACTTTAGTAGATGAAGTCAGGATATTTCTGAAATTGATCCTTCATCTCTATTGTAAGTATCTTCAGATATAACCTAATAATTATGTGGTGGGATTTGATATAATTTAAAAAAAATGAAACATAACTATTTTGTTTGGTGTGAGAGGTCAGGTGCCAGTTTAGTAGTTAAGCTGTCTCAAGCAGAATCTGCAAGTAATTTAGCAAAACAAATCTGCAAGAAAGATAGGAAGTAGCATCACTGAACTTCATGAGCCAAATGCCAAATGTGCTGAGAACAAATACCTGAAGAGTCAGGCAAAGTCAAATACTGGTCCAAGCGCTTCATCTGGATTGGGAGTGCTTGCTGTGATGAACAGTTGGTGTTATGCATGACGTTTATTGTTCTTCTTTTCCTTTGACTAATGCAGGAAATTTCAGGAGATGGATTGAATTTGAAGGAATTTTAAATGCTTTACAGTTTACTCTAATCTATGATACTTAAAACTGTCACAAAAATGATTTCATTATTGTTTATCCAAAAAAAAAACGGCATCACCTTTATTTCAAGGTTATTACTTGGGTAGGTGACAAAATAAAATACTAAAAATCTTTATATAAAATGAAAATATTTTGTTACCTAGAAAAAAAAGACATTTTTGGATTACATGTCAAATCATACTATAATTATCAAATATATTATCTATTATATAGTTGTTAAAGTTTTTCTTCATATGCAATAAAAAAAAATTCAATTTTTCCATCTTCAAATAAATAATTTTATTAACTCCCTTTCTATTATACGTCAAATAAAATAATATTATAATAAAATGATATTAACATAATTCTCATTTTAAACTAGTAAAACTCAATATTATGAGTCACACTTAAAATTATTTACTTACTCTTTTATATCTTTTAAATGTGAAGCATATATACTACAAAGACATCCAAATTATTTATTTAATACATACACATACACACAAACAAATTATAAAGAAATTTAAAAAAACACAAAGGTAAAAATAAACTCAGAAATTATTTTTGAGTAATGAAATAAACTAATATATAAAATGTCAAAAAGGGTCAAAGTTAATTGAAAAACAAAAAAAATACTGCATGCAAAGTGGTGGAAAAGAAAAGAGAAAAAAGGGGGCATTCCGAGAATTGAACTCGGGACCTCTCGCACCCTAAGCGAGAATCATACCACTAGACCAAATGCCCAAGATGTCATTTTTTGTAATAAAAATTAATATAAATATTTTATAACTTTAAAACATTAACAATTTTTTTTGGTAAATAAAACCTCTAATAATTTATTAACCCTAAAACCTAAATTCATCGGTGCTCTTGCAAATCTCTCCTTGAACATCACTTGATCGAATCGGTCTGGTAATTACTCGATTCGAATCGGTGTATATATTTAATTCTTTTTATAATTGAATTTATATTACTTTTTGTAGATTCAATTTCGTTTCTTGTTTAAATTTCATGTCTGTTAGTATATGAATTAGATATAGATTTGTGTATGTATAAGAGAGTGAATACATCGCAGAATTTGACTAGGTTTAGTGTTTTGCAAATTGAATATTCGATGTTGTTGCGTAAAAATGATAACTTTGTGCTATTAGTTAGGTGTTAGGATGCATTAGATAGTATGTCAGTGTGCACACTACAGAGAGAGAGAGGGGGGTGGAGAGATAGAGGGAGAGAGACGATATGTAGATTAAATGCATTTAATGGATGTATGATCACATAAAGATTCACATATACTTCGATTACAATGATAATATTCTTATCTAAAGGCTGTAGTTTATGCAATGGACACATAACGGGTTTAACTACCAAATGACCCTGTATTGACTAATTAGATAATTGCATTGGTTACATTCACTTACTAGTATTATAGCTCGTTGTTAAACTAATGTAGTCGTTATATGTATGAAGTAGGATTAAACACGTGTTGTAAAAGGAATCGGGTGAAAGGTTTTGATATTTGATTTTGGTTTGGCAATGTAAATAGATATATTTATTAGTCTAATAAAAAGTTTAGTTCTTTGTTAGGATTTCTCGATGGCGTGTAAGTGTAGTTGTTTAGAATCTTTAGATAAACCAAAGATTTGTATCAATCTACAACAACATAGCATATCATAGATTATAAGTGATTATTTGAAGGAGGGTGGTGATGCGGAGCAAGGAATTGTATATTAATTTGTATCTTTCCGTGTTATTATTTGAGAGTAAAGTTTGTTGTAATTTATTATGAAGCTATCATATTATGTAAGTAGATTCATTAGTTAAACTCTAGGTTACGATAATAGAGTGATAAAATGAGTTGTATTTTATCTTGTTATGGTGGCTATTTAGTATTAAGTAGCAGATTTTGAAAGATAATGGTAAGGAGTAATTTTTTCACTAAGAGGATTAGTTTTACACTCCTAATGTAATCTTTTATATTTTTCGGAGCTTATTGATTTCAGTTACGGAGATAAGTGTGTCTCTTCTTACTTGTAAAATGCAATCCATTCATATACTTCTCTTCCGCGATTGAAAAACCCTTAGGATTGTGGATTTTGTGTTGTTAATCCACCAAGTTTTAACCTTTTACTATTTTATTCCATAAATCCTTGGTATTCAATTTTTTTTACTATTTTATTGACGTTTGGAGTTAATTACATAGCTTATGTCTATACCCATCCATCTTAAACATAGTTGATATCATTTATTACCTTACTGATTGATTGTTTATTAAAGCTTATGTTAATACACACACACACACATAAGGCTATATATCTTGATCTAGAGCAAGACGTAGTAATAATGCAAAATATTAAATTAGTATTAAAATATTTTGCTATGTCAAGTATCCACTAGCTATCCTGTAGGTCACGAATTGGAACAACCTCTTTAGGGTAATGTTGTTTATATTAATTTATGGGTTATGATCCATTATCTACCCTCCCTTTTGCCATTGCAAAACCTCGGGGGTAGTGGATTTTCTGTGTTAATCTACCAAGCTTAACTTTTAATTCTTTTTTATGAATAATCTTTTT
Organism: Oenanthe sinensis; assembly: GCA_028671895.1. Classification (NCBI taxonomy): domain Eukaryota; kingdom Viridiplantae; phylum Streptophyta; class Magnoliopsida; order Apiales; family Apiaceae; genus Oenanthe; species Oenanthe sinensis. The sequence continues at coordinate 39,923,721 of CM053813.1, read as the reverse complement.
ATAATTCCTCATTATTAATTCTTGTCCTGCATCACTTGTTATCACTGATCAAGATTGCTTTTATTCTGGAAGCTTGGCTGTGAGGGAATACTATGGTGGCACCAAGAAAAAATAAGAAGAAAAGAGGAAATGTTGCCCAATCTACTCGATCGGAGTTGCCATCTGAACAGAAAACTCCGCAATCTCTGAAGCCTGAAGACAAAATCGTGAAGACATCAGCTAATCGAAAGTCTGCAGGTAAGAAAAAATTTAAGAAAAGATTAGAGATTGGTCAAGATCAATTTAAAGACAATGGAAAAAGGATAAATAAAGAAGAGAAGCAAGTGAATAGTGATAGGAAAAGAAGTAATCTTGCTGAATCCTCTCAACAACCATTGCTTTCCAAGAAACTCACCCCAAAGAAGCCTAAAAATAAAATAGTGAAGAAGCCCAGTATTCAAAACTCTTCACATAAGAAAGGTGTAAAGATTACGGAAGTCCAAGATGGAGGCTGTAAAAAGACTATGAATAAGAAAGACAATCAAGTGAAGAATGATAATAAAAGAGACATTGTAAAGGATCTGAGACATGAAGAACCTACATGGAGGGATCACAAGGCAGAAAGGAATCTTGGTGGGCTGATTTTCATGTGCAATGGAAGAACTAAACCAGATTGTTTTCGCTACAGGGTGATGGGTGTCTCAGCAAGCAAACAAGAGGTTTTAATGGGTATCAAACCTGGACTCACGCTTTTCCTATATGATTTTGACTCCAGGCTTCTGTATGGAATATACAAGGCATCTTCTGTTGGTGGCATGAAACTTGAACCAGCTGCCTTTGCTGGGGCTTTCCCTGCTCAGGTCTGTTGTGTGTGTGTGTGTATTAACTTCTCCGGGTCTGATCCTCTGGAATTGAGAACTCTTATGTTGTTTTAATTGTTTTTTTAGGTTCGGTTCAGCATTCACAAGGACTGCCAGCCATTACCTGAGAGTGTATTTAAGAAAGCAATCAAGGATAACTATGATGAGAAAACACACAAGTTCAAAACTGAGTTGACTGTTGAGCAAGTGTGACCTCCTTCATTTGCTATTTAATATGATATATACTGATTGTTCTGTTCGTCAAAATGTCGCTGTTGATCTTCATCATAGTTTACACCTCTCTTCCCTTGTTTCATGTAGGTGAAGAAACTTGCGTGCCTGTTTAAGGCTGTCCCGCCATCGCATTTAGATGCAAATTCTTCTCTTCAGGGTCTTTTACCGAATATATACTTCCCACCACCAGCATCACGTGAAGAGGCGCATGCTGCAACAGAGGTAGCCTCTCCTAGTTCACTGTTCCTTTCAGAAAAAGAATACAGAAGCTTTGGGCTTCGAGGAGGTCCAGGAGGAAAGCCAAACTCTTCTATTCCAGGACATGCTTCTGATCCTTATAGAGCTGAAGAGTGGCATGCACCAACAGACCGTGTAGCTTCTCCTAGTTCACTGTTTCTTTCGGAAAAAGAATACAGAAGCTTTGGGCTTCGAGTAGAAAAGCTAAATTCTAACATTCCAGGACATGCTTCTGATCCTTATAGAGCTGAAGAGGCGCATGCTTCAACAGACTGTGTAGCTTCTCCTGGTTCATTGTTTCTTTTGAAAAAAGATTGCAGAAACTTTGGGCTTCGAGGAGAAAGGCCAAACTCTACTATTCCAGGAAATGCTTCTGATCCTTATAGAGCTAATCAAGAATGGGAGCAGCCACGCAGGGACCCTGCTTCCTTGAGTGGGGTTGAAACCGTATTGCCCAGAGGGAGTACTCATTCTGATGAACTATTTTTTAGTGAAAAAGATTATCGAACTTATGGACTTGGTGGGCGGAATGAAGTTCGTCATCAGAGTGACACAATGAAATGTAGACCTCCTTTAAATAGTTACCATGCGGAAACGTATAACTCTTACCATGACAGCACCACCTCGTTAGTTAATCAATATTTGTTTCCGCCGCCAGAGCCTGTAAATAATATGCAATGGAGCAAACCTTATGCCAATGATAGCAGATGGAATCCAGGCAGAGTAGCTTCTGATGAAAGAGAAAGGTTGTATTCAAGATATGCTTCTGGTGCCCTTTCAGATTACAATAGACAATACCACCAGCTCGGAGATGAACCTGGATCAAGTTCTACACCAGTTTCTTCTCGGTATTCTTTTGCAGGGCCTTCTGTGTCATATCGCTGACCCAAAGCTGCATCTTGATGTAAGGTCTTTCGGGATTTAAACTTAAAAATGTTTTACAAAATGGTGAGCATAGCTGACCATTTGAAATCACTGTAAGAGCAGCGTTGTAGCTTGTAAACTGTCTCTCCTTTCCCTACCTGATGTCTATTTACATTTACTGTAACTTTATTTGCACATTGTTTTTGAAGTTTGTAGTAAACAATGCATAGCTCTTCCAATAATCAAGTGGTATACGTGCTATTTTTCTCAGCTTGCATCTTTTCTGTTAGTAAAATGATAGTCTGCTGCTCTATTATAAATATAAGGTAAGTAGCTTTTAATATTGTCAGAGGTTCTGACTCCTAAATAATAAACATTTTTTGTCAAATTGCACCTGTTACCTACCACATATTAGAAGCTTTTTATATATTGTTGCTAATTAAGATATTATAAACTTTAGATATACGAGGCATGATTCATGTTGAGGTGTGACTTGATAGATTATATATAACATGATGACTGATGAGGACGCAGTGACATGCACTACAATTCTGGCAGGCATGTAGAGTACTAACAGTTTTAGTACTGAAACTTGATGACTTTTTAATTGCATCAAGAATGTGGGTCTGAAACTGAATCTTGATGGTGCCAACTTTGGTTTTTGATAATTAAATGTTCCTCTACTACCTGATGATATTTCTTTAAATTCCTACATGATTTTTTCATGTGTGTTATTGAACAAAAATATAGATAAATTTTTATATCTAGACTATCATACTGGGGAAGAATGGTAATACCATTTTTAATGCAGAATCAATCTGCATTAATGCTACTCTTCCTGCTGAATTCAATCATAGTTTTGGGCCTACAATCATCTTTAGAGATGCTTCTTATAATAAATTCTTGTTTGATGAACTTCCACGTGTTTAAGATAATGAGCCCTTCGGGCTTAGTTAGTATTGTCTTTTGTATTACATGGTTAACATCAACTATATCTTCTATCCAGCCTTGTATTTGACGAATTCATATAGTTACTCTGCTAGTATATGATGTTCATTAATGCATGAAATTATGTGTTTCTTACTGCATTATTCTCTTGCCCTGATATTTTTGTTTTGAATTTTAGAAGTATGTGAAACTATTGCAATATCATTATTGCCTTCTTGTTCTGTAGGCTGAGTCGTTGCATTGTACTTGCCTAGAAACTCATTCCACTACCTTTACTAAAACTCTTCTGGTTTTGTTTTTTGTGTTAAAAAGTCAAATGTCAAATAAAAGTATGTGAAACTATTGCAATATCATTATTGCCTTCTTGTTCTGTAGGCTGAGTCGTTGCATTGTACTTGCCTAGAAACTCATTCCACTACCTTTACTAAAACTCTTCTGGTTTTGTTTTTTGTGTCAAAAAATCAAATGTCAAATAAAACCAAAAGGGAGCACTTGAGTGTACTTGGTTGGTTACACTGATATATGTAGTTTAGTCCATATCATACAATTTACTAGGCAGAGATATTTGTATATGCACTTTAAAACAAACCATTCTGGATTGTACCCTGTTTAGTTGCAGGAAATATGTGACTAGATTTATGATGCTGTAGAGTTGAACACTGCATGTTCGATTAATTTCCTTGCAAAGAAGACATGTGGTTGTCCTATTGATCTTGAATTATGATATCAATTTGTGCCATGGAAGCATATTCATCTCTAAGAAATTAAGAAACTACAAAATGAGTAAGCAACCTGATTAGCCTGGAAGATTACTTTATGTGATTTCCAAGAAGATCACTTCCTCAGGTTCACCAGAATTAAGTACAAGTTAAATTGCCTGTCCTGACAAGAATAATTTATCAAGTCATTGAGTCGAATAAACATTAATCTACAATATGCACAGTCTGACTTTCGCTTTTTATATGGTGCGCAAAGATGAATTTGTATGCATGAGAATTGGCCCATGATCTGATCCGATACCTTAGAATGGGATATGAATTTATTTAAAATAAATTTGATCCGATAAATATGAATATGAATTATGTATGATTCGATTGGTTAATAACCCGATTCGAATAAATACAATTATATGTCTATATATTATATTTATATAAGTATATATAGTATCCGTGTATCTGTTAATTAATAAATAAAAATTCAAAACCACATTCCTCTATTTTCTTATGCATAATTTTACTAATCTCGTGAGTGAATGCTAATTTCTGGACTCTTTATTATTCTGTTAGGATTTTTCTATAGGGGGAGTGGAAGAAACTGTGCAGAAAAAAATTTACATCATATTTTTTTAACCTGTAAACTTGCTTTTTATAGGTTAAATATAATTAATAACCTATTCATACAAAATAATGATATAATTATTTACAATATAGCACCATTAACTTTTCTAATATATCACACCTAACTTATTAAAAAACTAATCTTCTAAAAAGAAAATGCATCAAATAACATTATTTTAAATATCAGTTGCCCAAATTGACATTTGTTGGATTAAATAGCCCCTTTTACCTACAGAAATTCGAGTTCTCTAAATTCGTATACACAACCTACCGACTGCGTCAAGTAATACCCAACTTCATAGAACAGGGTCAAACTAATAAAGAGTAATGAGATTACGATTTCATACCATCATACTTTCTTTAATATATATTCAACACAGATTTAGTGTTTCAATTGGAGACAATCCTGAGGTTTTCTTTTCATAATCTCTCACCTAACTATATACACAACTCTATATATCATAACATATATACGAATATTAGAAGGATAAACAACAATAGTGAGTATAAGGTAATAAAGACAAAAAATTAAAAATTATCATTGATGGTTATAAAAAATTTCAATACTATTTCTGATGCATATAAGCCCTGTCTAGTTTATGTGAATTGGGATTATAATAGGAAAAAATAAATAAAACATTTACGCAGTTGCTATATGCGTGTATTGGATTTTACATATGTTGGAAAGTTAAAAAAAATGTATTAAATTAATGTTATAGACGCATCCCATATATGTGTATGGTATAAATGGTGCACATTTGATGAATACGTGTCTTGCATGTGAATAGTATGGAGACATAGTACTCGCATTCATGTGTACTATATTCGCATTCAATATATGCAAATACGATTAATCATTTTGGGCATCGTTTAATTAATATATATGTTATATTGGACTTTCACCCTCTCCTAAATTGATTAAACTTTTGACACTTAAGATCTTTGCATATTTTATATGGGTGTTGTCTCGTTGTAAGATGTTTAGTTTTAGTGTGATTTTGTTTTGTTTTTGATACTTGATTTTATTATTGACACTACTATGATACATTATGTATTTTTCAATTTTCTACAGAAGTTATTTTTATTATTTCATATTTATTCTATATGTTGCTTTAAATGACTTATCTTTCAATTGTGGTTGGCATACGTGTTGAAAGAAAGAAGATTGCTCTAAATTTTTATTGACAAACTCACAAACAGCTTATTTACAACTTCGTTATCGTGTAAATCTTCTCCCATCATACGCATTTTGTTCCTCACAACTATTAATCCCATCAATTTATCATAATAATTTTGTATGGTATATTTTTCTTTTATGATAAAGTTTCAAAATCCCTTTTCAGATTCAAGACTCACATTTGCTTTGTTCCTTAAATTTGTTTTAAAAAATTATTCTTAAATTTGTTTTGAAAATATAAATGGACAAATATTTCGGGATAAAATTTATTTTAAAAATAAACATATAAAAAAGGACGGAGACAATATAATATCTGACTCTCTTAATTTCAAATTCCGCTATTGATATTTGTGATGCACGTGTTTTCAAATAATTTACAATACTATTAAGTGAAATAAACATTTCAAATTTTAACTTTTTATTTATGAAAAAATATCAAAAAATATCTTATTAATGCACATTAAGTAAAAATTAAAATATACAAGTAATTTGGGAGCTGGGGAATACAGACGGGGTGTATTCAATTCAGATTTAAATATATTATTAATAATCTATTAATTTTTATTGATTGTATTTGATTTAAGATTCCGTAGATTATTTATATAATTCATAAAGTCCGTGTAGAGTTGATCGTAAATCCAATAGAATCTCTTGTATTAAGTGGGATTTTAAAATATCTAAAATATATAGGAAAGTCAAACATAATCTATGGATTTTTAAAATTAATAAATTTTTTAAATATCTCTAAATTTTAATTGATTAATAATAATTTATATTAAATATTCTTAAATTTTAAATTATTATTTAAAATTCACATTATTTAAAATTAATACTCTTAAATTTTAATAAATATTTTTCAATTTAAATTAAATATCCTCAAATTTTTAAAATCTAAAAAAATAATGCAGAATTTAAATTCAAATACACCCTGATTGCGGTTCAGTGGAGTAGTTCCACATATGTTAGTTTTTGATTTTTCATCGATTGGATAGATACAATTGTTACGGCCGTCCAATAGTTTTTGTCTTTTTGACGTTAGTTGTAGGCATGCTTTGCGGAGTAATATTTTATAACCTCAACTTTAAACTTTTCCCAAGGAGAGTCAGAAGATTCGGAATGCACAAGTGTAGGTCGTATCTGACGTTTAACTAAGCTATGAATTCGAATTTATAAACCGTTATTTTATACTATATAAATTATAAGATAAATAGAATCCATGTATCATCATGAAAATGTTGAAAATAAGTTTATGGAATTACTCTCAAATAATAAATTTATAAGCAGCGGCGAAAATAGGAGGATTAGATAAATTTAATTCCACTGTTTTTAATTGTCACTCTGTGGACAGTGAAAGTTTAAAATTTTACACTCTCCTTGTTTGTTTGGTAGTATTTGACATTTAATTTTTTGACACAATTTTTTAAGAGGTTTGACTATATAATTAGAATTATTATTTTTAAAATGTTCTTTTTATAAATAAAAGTTTTAGTTTAATATTTGTATTCAAAAAAAAATTAAAAATAATAAATTTAACTATATAGTCAAAACTCCTAAAAATATGTGCAAAAAGTCAAACATCAAATAAAATCAAATTGTACATGAAATCTCTCTCTCTCTCTCTCTATATATATAGAGAGAGAGAGAACCACTCTAATGAGAACTTCCTTATAATGAGAACTAAGAATTCAAAACAGAATCACTAAATTTGTACAGAAATCACCAAACTTTAATACATATATAAATATAGATTTTTAATTCTTTATATTATTTAAATCAAAAATATAATGTCCCGGACACTACTTAACTATTATCACCTGTCATTACTACTCAATTAGCACCGAGCCACCAACCATTACGACAACCACCACAACCACAAAGTTATCATTAAAGCATCACCAACAATTTTACTACTTATAAAATTACCAAATTTATCATCACCACCACCAACTACATTTTTAGGAAATTCAATAAAATATTAATATTCAAGCGCGAATCACCAAAATCCAAGCGTGAATCACCAAAATCCAAACACGAATCACCAAAATTCAAACACAAATCACCAAATTTCTTGGGAAAAAATCACCAATTTTTCCAGATCTAAGTAAATGACGTTACGTGTAATAAGGTTATGGTAGATCTAAAACGATAGTAGTCATACAAACATAAGCATCATTGTTAATGAAGTAGTAATTGTCAAGAAAGTATCATTGTTATGGTAGGGAGAATATTCGTCGAATCTGAATCGTTCTCTTTATGTGGAGGAGATGAGATTCAGTTTGTATCATCGGAGATGAGATTCAGTTTGTATCATTGGAGATGAATAACATTCACTATAATTGATGAATGAAAATGACTATATGCTGTATATACGTATATGTGCGTGTTGTATATATGTATGTGTATGGTAACAAAATTCTCAGATGTGTATGTACGTATGTGTGTGTGTGTGTGTGTGTGTATATGATCAGAGTTGTTGACGGATGATGAACGGCGGTGAGACATTGGTATAACAAAATTGTCGATGGTATGAGGTCGGTGGAGGAAATGGATGAAAAAGAGATAAAAGGAAGAGAGAGAAAAAATAGATCTGGATTTGGGTGGGGGAGAGTGAAACAATATAATTAATTGAGTGGTTAAGATTTAATTAAATTTAAAAAAATTAATGGCTGAAATTGAGTATAAGTTCTAATTTTAAAGGAGGTTCTCATTTGAGTATCTGCATATATATATATATATATATATATATATATATATATATATATATATATATATATATATATATATATATAAAGGAGGATCTGATGGGGTTGACTTGGCATGCTTAAAATCTCTCTAAACCACTATTCTTAATTCTTAATTTTTTAGAATTTTCTTTCTTTAAATTGCTTATTATCTTTAATTGAAGCTTAGGCTTTTCATGTTCTTCGGTTTCAGCTTTCAACGAAATAATTGTGAGAATACACAAAGTCCTCATAAATGCTTTGGGGGATCTTGCTATAGGTTGCTTGACATAATAGCAAATCAATATATAAAGAACTCTTTTACGTAGTATTTTTTCCTTGTTTAGTTTTTCATTGCCTTCTTTTTTCATTTTTTGCAGACCAATAATGACGAAATCAAAGGCGGCTAAGTCAGTAACACCTGAAGTCTCATCTCTCTAAGTCAGACACACATGAAGTCTCGTCTCATTTTTATAGGGGAACAACATTAACTACTTGAGTTTATTTTGATGGTCTTATCCCTCAACTTGCTAAGAGATTATAAAATATGGCAAATGTCACAAATGTGAAAGATAAAGTTATTGCCATGACCAGCCTGATTACCCAACTATACCCAACTAGAGTAGCTGGGTGTATCGATGATTGATTTAGCTGGGTGTATCGATGATTGATTTGGCCGAAGAATTAAACATCCCATCGTATTTTTACTTACACCTTTGGGGCTGAGTTTTTAAGCATTATGTTACATCTCCAAGCCATGACAAATTATTTGTTCAATCATCTGTTCCTTACTTTAGAAATTACGTTCCTGCGCGCTAAGGTTGCCAGCTATATGTCTAAACAAACAAGGATCACTATTATTATGTGTTCGAAAGTTCAAAGAGAATATTAAAGGGCTTATTGTGAACACATTCACGGAGCTGGAGACACTTGAGATGAAGATACCAACAGGTTGCAGACATGACAATTATCATTTGTAGTGTTTCTGTGCCTTGGGAGTTTTGGAAGTTTTTTTGAATTTCAGATGTATATCTTATTATATTACTATATTTTATTTTATAACCAATACTGTACACTAATCACCTTTTTTTTGAAGTCTCATCCCCTAAATGAAAATCATTTTGTCTGCAATGTTCCTTAACCTTGAAATCTCACCAAAGATGCACTCTTACGAACATTTATTTACATTTTTTATTAGCTAAATCTCAATATTTGTCAAAAACAAGCATTAAGATGGCATCAAACTTAAGCCGTATTTTATCATTCAATCTCTTTCATTCACCGGCACAAAACGCGATTGTGCAACTAGTGTAGTATAATATAAGATGATATATACTATTTCTTGTTCTATATATAAATGGTTTATTTTTTTTACATATAATTTAAAGTGATTTGATTGTATAATTAAAATTAAAAAATTAATTTTTTTCGATTTAAAATATATAAAGGAATATTTAATATAAAAAAGAATATAATTAACTTGATGATTTCCTCTTCTTTCTCTTTTCTAACTTGATCTCCTTTTCTTTCTCTTCTCTTTATCTCCACTTCTCTCTTTTTTCTTTTTATAATTTTGTTATTAAAATGACAATGAACAAGTAAAACACTAATTTTTTTACTTTTTCTGAACCTAAAACCGACCGCACATACTTATCAGCAATCGGTTATAGGCAGAAAAAACAAAAAAAAAGCGGGAAAATATTTTTTCCGACTGCACATCGGTCGGTTATGGACAAGTACAAAAAATGACATCATAAATCCATTTTTCAATTAAAAAATAAATTACACATCAGCAACTAAAACCGACCGAAGATGGTGGTCAATTTTGTTGGTGACACCGTGTACCAAACGGCGTCGTTTTTGTGCCCGATCAAAAGTCAAATTCTATTGAAATAGTTATTTCCGACCGTGATGAAATATCCGTCGGTTTTACATTCATGTAAGCGACCGATTTATGTGTTGGTCGGTTTTGTACACCCGCGCTTTGTCGGTCGGTTTTGTCTGGTCAGAAATGATTTGTTTCCTTGTAGTGATATATTTAATATTTAATATAAAAAATATTTAAAAATAATAATTTAATTAATATGTCAAAATATTTAAAAAAATATATCTATACTATATTATTAAAACTGAAAAATTAAAAATTTGGTGGTCATTGGTCGGTATTTGGGCCGGACCGAATAATTATTATTGGGCCTAATTTTTAAACACTAATCTACTAACTAAAATACATCACGCATTAATCTACTAAATAAAACATATCTCTAAATAAAAAATATAAATATTATCCTATTAAAATACAAATAAAGAATATGAAAATTTATATAAAATATATACGTATAACATTAAATAAAATTTAAATTGTTATTATAAAAATAAAAATATATTCATAATTTATAATTTATATATTAATAAATATTATTATAATAATACAATATAATAAATATACGGAGTATTTCTTTATAATTGGGTGTAAAGTTATTGACCAAATCATAAACGCCTGACCTGAATGTGTTTTTCAACATCTACATCAATCTACATTACTTGTCCGTGCTACGCATACGGGTAATTTATAATTTATATATTAATAAATATTATTATTATAATATAATATACTAATTATAAAATTTATTGTTCAGTTATGTGTATATCAATTTTTAGGTAAAAATATGTATTATGTTATATCAATATTTAATATGGATATTTAATAACAAATTAAGATTATGAATTCAAAGAGATATATGGATATCAAACTTATATATATATCATATGATATAATTTACATTAATAAACTTACCATAATATTTCAAATTTTGATAAATTAAGATTATCATAAATATTATATAACCAGCAATTTATAATATATAGATATGGATATCAAGTTTATATATATATTATATTATATAATTTATATTAACAAACTTACATAATATTTCAAATTTTGATAAATTAATATTACCATAAATATTATATATCACATTAATGATAATTATTAAAATGGGTTAATTAATAATATGGATTTTAGTCCGAACCTAAAATGGATTATCCAATGGATGAAACTAAAGTTATAAATTTCATCCAAACCTAAGAAATGTGTTATGCAACAATTTATAATATATAGATTTATCTTTATTTGGTAACGGATTGGGTTCGGTCTGATTTTAGTGAAATCCAAATATTTTTGGGTCCGGTCTGATTTTAGTGAAATCCAAATATTTTTGGATTATTCAAATCCAAATTCATCGAGTTTCGGATCAGATCGGATTTTTTTTCAGATATCCAAACTTTTACAGAAATATGTAATCAAGTTCAATATAATGAACACACCTTTGGTGTTGCCCTAGAGCCAAGGCAAGACAACAATAATTATATTTATAAATTAAAAATGATTAAATTTCAAAAAATAGTTAAATATAACATATTATATGAAATGTGGTATTAATTTGTCATTAATATACAATTAACAACTAGTTATAAGTAGTTCGGATACTGATAAAAATGAAAAGTTTTTTGTAATATAGTACTATTAAAACTTATTATACGTTGATAAAATGAAGAACTAGTTCAGTTCACTATTTAGTATTGACTATCGAGTAAAAATGGAAAAAATAAAATGAACATATATAAATTATTTATCTTATATATATGTATATCATATATAATTAATTATATTTATAATATTATATATAAAAATATATTGAGTTTTTATCGGGTTTCGGGTTTGGATCGGGTTTTAGATTTCGAATCGGGTATCGGTTCCGTACACTTAAAATCTAAATCCAAAATTTCGGATTGATAAAATTTAATCGGATCGAAATGAATCGGGTATCCATCGGATCCGATTATTTTGGCATCACTTTTCAAATACTCCTCCTATGTACCAACCGTATGCACAAATGTAGTTTGTTGCTAAAATTGTTTCAAATTTTAATATTACTTGAAAGCTTATATTAGTTTTTTATAAAAGAAAAACTTGCATTAACAAACGAGGGTACTTAATATTTAGCCTTTTTGTCCTCGGAAATTAAAATAAAATAATACTCTTTTTAATTTAAATAATTATCGTTTGATTTTTCACCTGCTTTAAAAAAATTTGATCATATTATTACAATTATTATTTTTATAATATTTTTTTGTCAAGTAAAATATTAATTAAATATTTTTATTCATACAAAAATTTAAAAATAATAATTCTAGTAATGTGATCAAGACTCTTAAAAATTGTGTGCGAAAAAATTAAACATCAATTAGTTAAAAAAAGAGTAATAAGGAGTAATTCCAAGTCATCAGCAATTTTATCAAAAAATTATAAAAGAAAGAAATTTTAGAATCACTGATCTCCAAAATAATACTACTTGAGTATATAATTTTAGAGTTATGTCAGAGGTGCTAAATTTATTTTCAAAATATTTTTGAAATGACACATATATTAAATTATGATTAGTTATAACTTAATTTATACATTAATAATGAAGTATTTACATAAATTTCATCAATTAAAACATTTCATGCAGACACATATCATTATCATGTCACTTAGAACCTAAATTTGAGAAATAATTTTGTACATATTACTCATAAGTTTTGAACTGCATGTAACGCCCTGCCGCCAGAGCTGTGAAGAAAAATATAACCCGTATCCTTAACATCATCTGTTGAATAGAGTTGTAGAGAAAGCCAGTAGAGTGTTATACCCGGGAACAGAAAATAGTAGTATTCCTTGTTTACTTCTAGAAGAAATAGGATGCCAAATGTCTTTTTTGTTTACCTGTCATAGGATAAATAAATACATTTCTAGAAGTCTCCCCCCCACCCCAACCCCTGTATCTGACCCCATTCACAAATCTACAACTACTTGAATCTTACCAGTCTTAAAATTCCCGTGACTACAAAAATTTTGGCCACACAAACTCCCGTTCCACAGTAGCCAACGCACATAATTATAGCCTCTATCTACATAATGTAACTTGATTTTGCACTTACTAGACCAAACAAGTGTATTGTTCGGTCGACAGGGTCTGGGGAGGATAAGATTGAGGAACTTATCCATCTATTCTAAAAGTTGAGTGCATAGAGTTAGTTTGTTACATATGATATGATATGTGTGTTTTTTATAGGTTTTGCATGTTTTCTAGTTTTACATGATAGAAGTCTTGCATACACTATACAAAGTTTTTTTGTGTGCATAAGTGGTGTATCGAGAGAATGGATGGGCATAACGTGGTTGACATATCTCCTTTCTTGCGCTATGAGTCCTCTGGCGATTCTGATCAAGTCAATTCTGATCTGAATATGGATCATGCAGAGGTGAAAAACTATGAGGTTGATGATGCTTTATAATGTTGCTCTGATTCTTGTGACAATACAAGTACCTTTAATAAAAACTACGGTGATCGTGACAAAGATCGTCCCCAACAGTCTAAGAAGAAGTCCAAGAAAAAAGAGGAATGTTACGCGACATGTCTCAAGAAGTTCAAGAATAAAGAACAAGATTTAGGGTATAATCCTATTTATAGAGATTGCAATGATGACGATGACGAAGATGATGGTTCTATTAATCGAGTTGGGAGTGGTTGTGGAAATATAGGTTATGGTTCTTCAAGACAGCAGAAAAAGAAGATTAGTAAATCTAACGCATTTGATGGTTCTGCAATGGAGCCTAAAGAGGAGAATGATAAGTTGTTTTGGGACACTTGTTTAGATAATTAGCTAGCTTCTTGAGTAATCTCATGCCTAGCTAGCTTCTAGGATTTGTTTAGTTCTTTCTTCTAATTACTTCGCTAATTTCTATTGTTTTGGTGGTCCTTTTTCATTGTAATAGTTCATGAAAACATGAACATGGATCATAATCTTACCAAACAACTTTCTTTTTCGGTTTACCAATGAAGTTTACCAGTTTGGCAAGTCATCTTAAATTTCATTTCCTTCATGCACAAGCAACATGTATATTTCATCTATTATCAGATTCACTGATATAACATACCTTGGTCGGTGAGATTTTTTTCCTTGCGGACTGTGATCGAAAACGTTGTAAGAACAAAATTTTACTTTTGGCAGCTGGATTCAGTCTGTCGGTAAAAATTTAAATCTCGAATTTTAAAAAGTTGAAGTTTCCACAAGTGATTTGCACAATTGAACTTCTGGTAAAACTTCGAAAAATTATTAATTGATATATTAATGTTTCCAATATAAAAGCTGCAATTGTATCCACCTAGTTGAATAATTAATTCTTTCAAAATTATAAAATGTTACGACAAAAGGTTTAACAAATCATGTACTCCTTCCGTTCCTTTTTTTTAGGGGAATTAATTCAATAATTAAAAGTCATACGGTATCTTAAAAGACAATCGAGTCGAACAAATATAAAACAGATCATATCGCTAATTAATCTAGTATTCTTAGAGATACAATCAAACGATTTGTTGAAATTGATATATACATGTTTCGGCTATCGACCATAAATGCAATCTCGTAAAAAAATTTATTACTAAATTAAAATCTTAAAAATCCCACAGATCTAAAATCTCGGGAATTAAATCACATAAAAATACACCAAACTCTCACAAGGAGAGGCTAAATAAAACCAAATAAATTAGGAACAATTTTCACCAAGAAGAGATTTAATTAACAAAACAAACAATTTAAAAAAGCAAAAATCCTTACTTAGAGAGGAAGATTATTGAAAAATAAGAGCAAAACAAAGAAAAAAAGAGATTTGGGACTTTCCACCGGTAAAAACCGATGAAAGTCCCGGCTGAGTAAAAAAAATATTATTTGGGTTTAATTTATATTACTTATTATTGTCTAATTATCTAAAGTTCGGTTTTAATGGTATAAATTATATAAAAATAGAATAGAAAATTTTGCATGACTCGGACAAATTGTAATTTTAAATATATACAATCGTGTAAGAATTGATAACATTTGCTCATTGCTTTATCTAAAATACAAAGTACCAAAGAGTGAGGACTAGTTTTGGAGTTGCGTAGTGGGTGATCTAATGTTAAAATAGCTATTACTATTGGTTATTTTGAGACACCAAGATTTAATTTTGGTGTTAAAATAAAATTTCAAGATTCTAACATTAGAATATGTTTAAGACTAAATTTTGTGGTTAAAACGTCATTTAGACCGCATTTCTCTCCTTTTGTATATAGCAATAAAAATCTTAAATATAAAATCAAAATTTTATTCTAATTTGGTAATTAATCCTTACTTTATTTTTAAATTACAAATCTATTTATTTATCCTCACAATTATAATATAATAATAATCTTATTATTAAATTTGATTTTTTAAGTCTATTTATTTAATTTTTGTTTTATACTTTTGAAAAAAATTAATTATTGCTTTTATATTTTTATCCATGATCGAGTTTAATTTGTAAAATTTGATTTTTTCTTCAAATCGTTAATTTATTTAAAAAAATTAAATCCCTTTTAATTTAAAGTATTTTATATTTTTCAAGTTCATTATTATTCCTTATAATATTCTACCATAAATAAGTCAAATTTATTTTACTTTTCCAAATTTGGTTTCAATATACTAAACGACTCTTTATTTTATAGTTATATATGTATATATGTTAATTAATCAATAAATTAATATTTAATATTTTAAATACTAATTTTAATTTTGTCTACTTAAAATTTTATTATTTTAATTTCGATATTACATATATTAAATTTGTATACAACTATGTATCAATAAAAATTGGTATATATTATTTTAGTAAAATTTATTATATTCAATATTATCACAATATGATTAACGTTTCCATATATATAATTTTTAGTCTTCTTCATTTTTGAATTACAAATCTATTTACTTATATTTCATAATTATAATATATGAATAATATTTCTTCTAAATTCAACTTTTCAAGTCTATTTATTTATTTATTATTTTATGTTTCTGAAACAAAAATAATTAATGTTTTATATTATTACGGATGATCGAGTCCAATTTATAAAATTTCTTTTTGTTTTTAAGTCTCGGAAATATCCATATTTATAGGTTATATATATATATATATATATATATATATATATATATATATATATATATATATATATATATATATTAAAAGGTCTGAATGATCAACTTTGTAATCAGTTGTTAAAATCAATAAGTCTTCAAATCATTCATTTGAAATATTGAAAACTTTTAATTTATCGCATTATATATTTTTGAAATCCATTATTATATCCTTATTATATTTTATCACGAGTCAATCAAAATTATTATACCCTTATAAAACACTGAAAGGCATATGTCTAGGCCTATTTGTAATAAATAGATGACAACTCAACTCATGTAAGAAAATGTAGTGAGTAATAAATACTGAGGAAGGAATCAAATCGAAGAATGTCAACTAGACACAAAGAATCAATTTGTCAGAAGAATTATAATGAAGTTGCTACTCTACACTGGAAGAAGTTCATTAAGTTGTTCAAGCGTCGGAGAAAAATAGAGAAGCAGTTATTCAGAATAGTTCAGAAGATACAGAAGATTTTAAGTGCCTACTACAAAGAGATTCCAGAAAAAGAAATATTGAAGACAAGGCAAGAACCAAGACAAGACACAAAGACCACTACAGCAGAAATGAGAATCAACATTGTAGCTAGTCATCCGTGAACCAGACCAGTGCACAGGGTGTCAACAATGTCAGTGAAGATTCGTCATCAAAAAGTTCAAGTGGTTAGAAAGGTTATTGTTGAAGAACAGAAGAGTTTTATCTACATCAACAATAGTCCTACAGTCAAGACTTTAGTTTAATTCTCTATTAATTAATTAAATTAATTAGTTAATTTAATTAGTAAATTAATTCACTAAGAATTAATTTATTTCTTAAATTAAGTAAAGGATTAATTAATTTAGAATTATTTTAGAATGAAGAAGACAGAAGCTGGAAGCTCAAGGGAAACAGCTAAACAGACCTGACGGTACTGACTTGAAGATAAGACGGAAAAAGAATTGACACGGAAGAAATGCAGAGTCATATATTCGTAAAAGTGGAACCCTGGTTGGAATTGATTTATCATTTCCAAGTCAAAAGGAGTTTGGTTCCAGATCATCAGAAGACCGCAGCTTAGAGCGTAAGGATTTATTTTTATTAATAAATATTTTTTTAATTAGTAAATTATATTTATAAATATCTAAATAATATTAGATATTTATTTTTATAATTTCTGAATTAAATTTATTATTTATTAATTAAAGATTATAAGCTGTGTGGATCTAAAAACATTTCTACGGAGCCTAATCACTAAAAGACAAAATAGGACTCTTTTCATTTCAATTGAAGTTGGCAGGTGCAGATGATTAAAAGGACTAATCAAAGTATGACAAGTGTCCAATCTAATTGAAAGAAATGACAAAAGCTGCCGAATGGAATGTCTTACCGAAAGCTTAATTAAAAGTCTTACCGAGAGTTTTAGCAAATGTCTTACCCAAGCTTGCTTTCAAAAGTCTTACCGAAAATTCAATAAGACATTTTAAAAAGTCTTACCGAGCAGTTTTTAAAATGTCTTACCGAATTTTAAAATAAAAAAAAGTCTTACCGACCAGAAAAGGTCTTATAGACCTTTTAAAAAGTCTTACCGACCATAAAAAGTCTTGCCCAACAATTAAATAAAGTCTTGTTAGCCTATTTAAAAAGTCTTGTTGATTTTTTAAATAAGTTTTATTCAAATGTCTTGCCAGCCTTTTTTCTCTATAAATATGAGAAGATGGCCTTCATTATTTCAAGTTAGAAAAACAGCTCAAATTCAGTAATCTGTCTACATTGTAATATTCACAGATTTCTGTGCTGAGTTTGGAATATAATTGTTAAACACGAACAGTTCATGTCAAATTTGTTCTAGATCTTTTTATCAATTATATAACAGTTTTCTAAATATTAATTTTGTAATACTAATCAAGTTAAAATTATATCTTCTACTTGAACAGTATTTCATTAAAATTAATATTTCGCGAGAAATTAAAATAATATTTTTAATTCAAATATTCCGCGATTAATTATAGATATTGTATTCAACCCCCCTTCTACAATATCAGGGACCAACAAACACGATAAAGATATATTTTATTAAAATGGTTGGATAAATTAAAAAAATATCTACAAAATGATAATAATTTAGTTACATGCATTTTTTAATTTTTAATATTTTTTTAACCCGGTGCGAAACAAGAACAAAATACTAGTATTATAAATTGTTGGATAACTCATTCCTTAGGTTTGTTATCCATATTTAGGTTTGGATAAAATTTATAATTTTAGTTTGATCCATTGCATAATCCATTTTAGGTTCGGTTATTAATTAACCCATTTTAATAATTACCATTAATGTGATATATAATATTTATGGTAATCTTAATTTATCAAAATTTGATATTATGATAAATTTATTAATGTAAATTATATCATATAATATATATAAGTTTGATATCCATATATATGTTTGAATTCATAATCTTAATTTGGTATCCAATGCCCATATCAAATATTGATATAACATAATACATGTTTTTACGTAAAAATTGAATAATTAAATAATAAATTTTAAATATAATTGATATTTGAACGTAAATAAATAATATAATATGAGTAAATTATTTAGAAAAGAAATATACAATATTATAAGTAGTTTAAAAGGTAATTTTGAATAAAATTTAAGATATACAAAATTTAAAATATAAATTACTTATAAATTACTATACATAAAATATTATTATAAAAGTAAATCCTAAATAAAAATTAACACATATAAATAATAATAATAAAGAAGAAGAAATTAAAATAAATAAAAAATTTAAACTTATTACATTAAAGTTTTAAATTTAAAATTATTATTTATATATAATTATTATAATAATATTTATTAATATATAAGGCAAATAATCTAATCTTCCTCAAAAGCCCAACTTTAAGCAATTTTAAGCATATTTCCCCCATCATTTCTTTTTGACAAATGATGATTTCCTACCATTGTAAAAAGTAATATGAAACCAATCAGCCATAAATTTAGACTATAATACCAGACCACACCATGCAGGTCAGTCAGTTTGGTTCATTGTCTTTTTTAAGCTACAGGGCACATAAGCATTTCAAATTTAAAAGATCGCTGATAGTGTTCCAGATAAAATTTAACAAATGTGTGTTTTGATTTTACTTTTTATTGTGTTTTGAACATGTCTAGCATGAAATTTCTGCTAGTTGCAACTGCAACATAACCTACAAGAAAACTGCGCTCTCGGGTTGAAGAGAAGGCACGTTTAAAAACTGCAGACTAATTACTGATTTGACTATGGGATGACATTAAAGAACAATTTACAGAACAAAAAATATGGTGTTTATAGTTTTAGGCATCCGCTTGAAACACAAACAGACATGGGGATGTCCCTGCTGATTTATACCACCATGTCCATTTCACTGGTGATTTCATCTAGCAATAATATATCATCTGCTTCAATTTTGAGTTTCTTCTCTATTGAAATCAGCCCCAAGTCTTCTCCATTGCAGTGATCAGGCCAGAACTTGTAGTAATCCTTCTACCAGGAAAACTGGAACACCCGATGCTGCATTGAGGGTAGATCCGATTTTAGGACTTGCTATTCGCATCCCTTAAATTCCCTGAAACTGTGTTCATTCTCATCCAATTGCTTCAGGAAGTTTTCTTCTATCTCACAAAATGACCCAACTTCACTATCGCTTTCACTGTTGCCATTATAATGTGATTCTGCATTACCTTCTGATTGCGATCCTATCAGCTCGCAGCTGGTGTTCATCATCTCATGTTGACTATCAACCTCCTCGTCAGTGTGCCTAGCAGAGGAACAATTTGACATGGGGGAATATCCCTCAATTGTAGTTTCTTCCCGCTCTCGTAGTGTTTTCATTATCAGGGTCTTGAGCAAGTTCATGACTTGAACAGCATGCATCAGAGCTGTCAATGGATCAGACATCTGAACCAAGAAGTAAATAGGTAAGAATTTCAATATAAAATTTATTGACTAAAGAACTTGTGAACATTTTTACATTTCAGAACCCATGTTTATGTTGGAAATTATACTTGTTTGGGGGAAAAACCATGACAATAGGGAAGAATTTCAATATAAGGTTTTATCAACTAAAGAACTTTCAGAACCCATGTTTAAGTTAGGGAATATACCTGTGTCATATTTGGGGCAAAAACCATGGCAATGTTCCTAGCATTCATTTTGTTGGAATCCTCATGCTCGACAACATCAGCCATAAGATCAATTGCCCAGTTGAGTAATGCTGTCTCGGTTGGTTTTAGCTGTTTCATAAGCTCAACGGATTCATCTTCAGTATTGCACTGTAACACCTCTTCTGGGAAAAGTCCATCTAGCACTCCATAAGGAAGTTCACGGAACCAGGCCTTAATTAGACCTGC
Organism: Oenanthe sinensis; assembly: GCA_028671895.1. NCBI lineage: Eukaryota > Viridiplantae > Streptophyta > Magnoliopsida > Apiales > Apiaceae > Oenanthe > Oenanthe sinensis. The sequence continues at coordinate 39,902,946 of CM053813.1, read as the reverse complement.
CAAGCAGTGAACATCAATGTCTTTAGGAACAATTCCTTTGTTCAGCTGGTCCCGGACATATTCCTCTTTGCTGTTTTCAGGGTTTATGCGGAAAATTCCTTCTGCCTAAAGTTCATTCAAGAGAAACCACTTAGAGAAAGTCTTGCAAAATGCTGCAAGCTAAGAATATGGTCATGTTAATTCGAAAAATCTTACCTTTAAGCCTTTCTGTGTGTATAACCTCTCTTGCATTAGCAAGAGAATTGTTGGCACACTATTGCCTCTTGAATCATAAGAGCATTGCATTGATTCTGCTGAAACTCCAAACACGCTAACACTACACACAAAAAGCTAGAAATAAGCACGCCACAGTTTTTTTATCAGGGTAGAACAGATATAGATCCAAGTTAAATCTTCAGGCCTTTATACAAAAGACAAAAAAAATCTTTAATATTCATATCTACATGACAGGATGCTTAAGGTAACTAGAAAACTTAGCCTAGAGTCATGATTTATAGGAACCTCAAACAAGCCTTTTACATAGTATTGGGCATAAGCTAGAAAATGTCTTCAAATGACCATTATTGTCATTTGGATGCTAAGCCCTCTATATAATATTGTTGTTTATGCATATAGGCAAAAGTTCTATGTAGAACCTTATAGAACCTTAAATGGAGTACTAATTGGAGACCATATATGTCCTGTGTCATATTCTGCTTATAATATATTACAAAACTATTGCAAAACATAATGCATGACATGTAGGTCTCCAATTTGTACATCATTTAAGAGTACTTCACTGAACAAAACCCATAGCATATATATACAATGTAACTGTAGAAAATACATGCACACATACAATTGTTGGAGATGCAAGCACACTTTGTTGGACCTACGTAACTCATAAGTACGCTTTAACACATGTGCTGGCCATATTGATACAAACAGCTCAACTATATTAAAATCTTCTCCTCTCCATAATCTTCTCAACTATATTAGCTCTCACTTGTCATCATTTCAAATTTTTGTTATTGAAAAAATAACAAAAATTAAAAACTGAGATCCTACTGTCCTAACCACATTAGTTTCTGGAAACCCAAATGCAGTATTCAACCTCACCCTTTTCCCGATCAAAAAATTCCAAATCAATCATAACCCGAATTCCAGCAAGAAATTAGATACTTTGTTCTACAGAAGACATTACTGTACATTGTTTTCTTTGGTCAATTGCATAAATTACAATACTCACGCATTGCGGATTGAATCCTCAATTTGAACAGGGGTATCCACTAGATCACAACGCTATGATTAAGTGTGTGACTGTATGTACATTGTTGTAAAATTAAGAAATATATATATCAAAGTTATACTACATCAATCTGTCAGATCTAAACTTTAAAGAAAAAAATGAGCAATTTTCTTGAACATGTGTAATGCTTCAGACAAAAAAATCAATGTAACCCTGATAACATATATTTATGCAATTTGAAGAAAAAATATTCAAACTAGACACACACAAAAAAAAGTACCTGGCACTGGGAACTTTACTTGGAACCTCAACTTCAAACTCAACAGGAAGACCTAAAAAGCCATGAAATCTATCAAATGTAACATGGGTCAAATGCTGCACATTTGTGGGCCATCCAATCTCCATATCATGAAAATCTGAAGAAGAGCTGAGCCCTTGATCTTTTTTATCTCCATCTTCAAATCTACAAGATACCATTGATTTTCTTATAGCTGAAACAAGTAATGCAACAAGTGACACTTCTTGATTTTCTTGGTCTTCTTCAATACCATTTGTTGTTCTTAATTCTTTCCCACCACCACAAACACTTAGCTTCCTTTTCATCATCATTCCTGTCATCTCTCTCTCTAAGTATAAAACACACAGTGTTTGTTTATGCGTGTGATTGTTATTTGAATCTATGTATGTGTCGTTTTTATTAGTTATATGGACTGTTTTGTACTTGCAAGCGCCACTCATTTCAAATTTTTTTACATTCGAATTTACTACTTTCTCCTTATTTGTTTTTTTTTTTTAAAAACAAACAAAAACAGTTTTATAGTCTTAAGAATGAGGATTTGTTTTAATAAATGTTTGAGTGAGCGAAAATCAAATCCTAAAAAAAAATTGGTGAATAGAGTATATGTTGTGCAAGAGCATTTCCATCGGGTACCCAATCATATTACCAAAATTATATTAAAAATTGAAATTTCTCATAATTTTTCTCAAATTTTATTTACCTTCTAAAACTTTCCTACATTCCATTCTCCATCTTTATACCTTTTTTTATTAATTTCCTTTTCTTATATTTATAATTTTAACTATTAAATTTTATCATTATTTTATCACATTTAAATTCTTAAAATGTTTTAGAAAATATATTTACATTTAATATTTTTGAAAATTTCTATTTTCATATACTAATTTAATATTCATTTTTTCTTAAAAATGAAATTTTAAAAAATATGTATAATTATTATTTATTTAAAATAATAATATATGTGTAAGAGTTAAAATGCCAAAAATATAAAATAAAAGGAAGCATTTTTTGAATAAAAAAATATTTAATAAGATAAAAATATGGAATGGGGGAAGAATAGTATGACCCCAAATATGAGAACTTATTTTTGATCCCTAAAACTAAACCCTATTTTAAGATTCCAGATGTAAATGATATTTTGACAAATTTTCTCACGAAGAGAGTAATGGGTTCTCATTGAAAATGTTCTAATAGGTGTACTTACAAATCACTTCTAATATTATAGAAGTTTGTAATTATTAATATTTAAATAAATATATTTTTTATGATTTTAGAAATATTTGATATAAAAATTTTCATATATAATCTTTTTTAAGTTGAGAAATTATGTAATCAATATATATAATATATATTTTTATTTTATGTAAATTAAATGTGTTTAATAATAAAAAAATTATACAATAGTTAAAATTTATTTAATATAAATTTTTATATAATTTGGATCAGTAAAATTTAATCAAGACTATATTTAATATAAATATTTATATAATTTAATTTTATGTTATAAAAGTATAATTATATTTAATATTGATATGTATATAATATATCTAACTTGTATCGTCTTCAATTTACGGATTTATTGTTAATATTTTATATTTTATTTTAGTATTTTAATTTATATGATTTTATATTTTCATTATTTTAATAATAATAATTTTATTTGTTATATGTATAAAAATATTTTTATATAAATTTTTATATATCCTATTTGTGAATCTATTTGAGATGGATAACGTTTATGTGTTTTAATCAGAAAACTAATATTTAAAGAATAAATCTAATTATTAACTAAATAACTCGGCCCAAATACTAATTATCAAAATTTTAATGTTTCGATAATAATAATATAGTATAGTATATATTTTTGAAATTATCATTTATAATATTAAAATTTACATTTGCTCATAATTTTAAATAGAATTTTGAGAAGAATAAAAAAACCTAGCAAATTCTATAAAATTCAAATTCAAGAATTCTATCCATTTTTAAATACCACCAAATCTTAAAATTATTTTTAAATTCTTATTGATACCACCAAATATTTAATTGTAATTAAAAAAAATTGATTGAACACCTCAATATTTTATATACATTTCACTTTCTAAACATAAATGTAAAATTAATATATTATATAAAGGTTTGAAGGTCAGAATTATCCAATGTATAAAAAGTAAATTCAAATATATTTTTTTAAAAAGTCTTCATTTTTATATCATTACAACGTGCAAACTGAAAATGATTAGCATAAAGTGCGTTATCTATGCATTATAATTTAATGTACCGTGTGTAATGGTAATGTCTGTCCATGAGACCTGATCCGCAATTGTATGTTGTGGATCACTTTTGTACCATATTACTCTTGTATTGCTGGATGAATTAATAAACGGTTAAGATTAAAAAAAATAAAGATGGGCCTCGATAAATAACCGAAACTCGTGCATGAGTCTCGGTAATCTAGCACGGCTCTCCCTTAAATATACATAAAACACTCTTCCCTCTTTTGTATATTCACGAAGTTACACGTTTTTGGCTCCTCAAGCACTTCGTTTTCACAATTCTTAATCACAACCTCTTTCTCTCTGCATGAACATCATCTTTCTTGGACATCTGATCACTTTTATCATTCTCATTATTTACTAATTCAGCTACTTTACTACTCTTTCGTGTACAAATAAAAATCTTTGCTTTCAAATCCGAGTCTTTGATCGAAGACATGTGGTGGCGCAGTGGTGAATCTGTAGCACAACAATTCTTTGTGTTCCACTTTAATTGAAGCAATGAAAAGTTGTGAAGCTGCTGAGATTTTAATGGTACTGGTGATGCCATGACTTATGATATATATGTGTATATGTTATATTTGATTCATTAGGGTTTTACTATGAAGAATTAATGTGTGTGCATGTTTGTCCTCTTTCTGGGAAGTAGAATGATGAATTTCGTGAGTATGCAAAAAAGTAAAAGTGTATTAGAATAGAATAGAGAAACTGACATGTACGTATGAGTGAAAGTGGGGAAAAGAGAATCGTGTTAAATTATCGAGGCTTGTGCATGAGCCGGTAATATACCAAGACTCGTCTCTATTTTTTTTAATCTTGATTGTTCATTTACTTATCTAACGGTGTAAGAGTAGTATGCTATAAAAGTTATCCAGAGCATACACTTATTGTGGATCAGACCCCTATACACACATGTATATTTTATTTGTACAATCTTCTTTCAAAAGAATTTGTGGTTGAGATAGTTGGAGAAGAAATAAATTTACAGGATTTTATTTATATAGGATTGTTCAATTTGAATTTGGAACAATTACATCAAGAATCTCATCATAATTATTAAGAACCACATTAATATGTGATGATGATAATAGGTCCAAACACTGAATTTTAAGATCCCTGAATTTTCAGTATACTATATATATGTATGTGATAATGTGTGTGTGTATGTTTATATATTTTGTTAAATGTTTACTAACATATTTAAAAACATAATATATTTTATTATATAAATATATGGTTATCCAAAATATTTAATATATTTAATATAAAAACAAAGAAAAAACTGTAGCATCCTACGATTTGATAGAGTGTATTTAAACCATTTATAAGAATAATTTAATAACTAATGTATACAAAAGTAGTTATCTCTTTTTGATAGAACTACGGTGAATTTATGGGTCTGGTGTGCATTATGTCACACGGTGTTAGGGATTGCGGTGTTAACAATGTGATCAACTAGAATTACTTAGTTTTAATTCAGCAATAAACTAAGTAAAATATACTGTCATGTGTATATTGACAGTATGTTTAGCAGTCACTTGAAATAGTATGTTTAATCAAAGCACAAATAGGTGATAATAAGTTTAATAGTTAATGTCTTGTACAAATATAATAACATGATCCATTAAATAGAAGTTTACAAAATGTTCATGCACAACATGGTTCAAATCCACGACAGTAACATTCAATATTGAAGCCTATGACAACATATTCAAGTGACATCATAGAGGAACAGATGACAACAACTATTCCCTTGACAGTAAACTTGGCGGAGATTGAAAAACTGAAGACAACAAGTTTTACTAACAGCAACTTTGGCGGAGATAGTTGACAGTAGCATTGGAGACAATATGTTTTAGTAGACCATCATAGCTTGACAACAAAGTATGCGAAGCCAAAAATATTGTCACCATAGAAGAGCTAAGAGTTGACAACAAACTTTTAGTGAAGCTAGCAGTCTGTTCCAGGTAGCAGACTAAATAGTGAAAACATAAGGAATGATTTTAACATGTCTATCTAGTCAATCAAGTCTACTACTGCAACTTGGGAGAAGACAAACAAAAGATAAAGTGTGCTCAAGGAGTAAAAGATTTCTACATATCTCAGAGCTGCTTTATCTACAAATGGAATGAAGACAAGATTGAACAAGAAAAACACAGTTTCTATTTCAAGTTTTGTTCTAGGACCAAGGAAAAGTGCACATTTAAATGGGATATGTATTTCGGTATAAATACACACATCTCACCGGTACTTTTCCTTATGCAACTGAGCTAGCTTTTCTCTCAAGTTTATAAACATTAGCAAATTCATTGTTATTGTTTCTTTGTAGCTGGAATTCATTTTCAGTCAGTTGTAGCAAATCAAAAATAATAAAATTATTTTTGAAAGTTTAAAAACGCTGTCTTCTTTATCTACTTTGATTGTTTGCATCTTAAACTTGTTAATTATAAATATTATTTGTTGTTAGCAAGAAATAGTTATAATTAATCAAGTTGCATTCAACCCCCCCTTCTACAACACTAATCTTACTTAACAACTGGTATCAGAGTGGCAAATTTAACATATCAACCTGAAAAAAGATCCAAGATGAGTGCACAAAAAGTAAACAATATAAAAATACTCACCTTTGACAAAGAACATTACAACCTTTGAAAAAGAAAATTGATGTTGTTCATAAAAATAGTCAACCCAATTTATCCTAGTATTCTGGATAATGGTCCTTTTATACCTCATTCATATGTACCTGAAACCATAATAAAAGGTGAGACAATACATGTCTACTCGGTTCCTAAAAAGATTTCAGAGTACAATGATACTGAAAAAGAAAAAGTAACCCTGAATGATTGTTTGCGGTTCATAATCATTGAAGCACTTGACATTGTTATATACAATAACATTGTCAACTGCACAAGTGCCAAACATATATGGAAAACCATTGAGATACTCTGTGAAGGAACAAAAGAAGTGAAAGACAACCAAAGACAAATCTCGGTGTCTCAGTATGAGACATTTATGGCCAAATCAAGTGAAGGATTGACTGAGATATTTAAGAGATTCAACAAGTTGATAAATGACTTGCAGCTGCATGGAAAGTTTTATGACAAAAAGGAAGTAAACATGAAATTCATGTTAACACTTCCTGACCATTTGAAGCAAAAGGTAACTGCTATAAGAGAATGAAGAGATATGTCAAAAGTATCTCTTGAAACTCTGTATGACATTCTCAAAACCTATGAGCTAGAGCTGTTACAAAAGAGAGCTATTCAGTCTAGACAAAGAGGAAAGATGACCAACATATCAAATGCTCTAGTAGATCAAGATCCAAAGATGTTGCAGCTACATGAGTCTCAACAACAACAAATCTAGATTAAAGATGTTACTGATGAAGATGAAAGTGTTACACTTGAACTCAAGAAAGGTGATGAAGATGAGTTCTACACTTTGGATGAATTTGACAACATGGAAAATAAAACTATGACTTATATGGCAAGAAAGTTCTCAAACCCGAGATTCAAGAAAAACAAGTCTTTCAAGCCCAAAAGACAAGGCTCCAAGCTTAATAAAGGAAACACTTCAAAACCTGGAGAAAATGGCAAAGGTGACAAGACAAGAATGATGGACATATCTAAGATAAGATTCTACAACTACAATGAGATGGTGCATTTTGCAAATGAATGCAAAAAGTCAAAGAAAGTGAGAAGAAATGACAATGACTATGAGGAACTCAAGGTAAAATATGATGCCTTTCTCAAAACGCAACAAGGAAGGGCATTTGTGACTGAAAGCAAATACTGAGAGGAATCTGATGATGAAGAGGAGGAGTATTGAAATCTAGCTTTCATGGAAAACTCTAGAGAAGAGTCATCACCTTCATCAAGTCAGGTGCCTTTTCTTACTACTGTTGATATGATTGCATTTCAGTATAAGAAAACTGTTGAAAGCTTAAGTTCTGAGATTTTTAATATCCACACTAGTATGCTAGCTGCTAATGAAAAAATTGTCAAACTAAAGAATGATAATGAATTATTAAAAAGTAAAAATGAAAAACCAGAATTTAGACAGAATACTTTTGAGTCCTTACGTCAAGAAAATGAAATTATCAAAAATAAGATTGTGTGTACTTTTCAAGTTAAACAATTTCTCAGAAAATAGTTTTCTGAAAATGAACTTAAAATCAAGGCCTACAAAAATTCCTCTTCTTTGTTAAAAATCTATCATGCAGAAAATACTGAACATCAAAAGGTTGGAATAGGGTTTAACTATGATAAGAAGCAAGGGAAGAAGCATGTTGGAGATGAAACTGATTGTATTGATAAATCTATTGTCAGACACTCTATTCTTAAAAGAGTTAGAAGTGCGTTGCCACTATTCAGGTTCCCTTAGTTTATTTGTGGACTTGCAAGGAAGTAAATTCTAAATGACGGGGTGTTTGTAACATCTCATATCTATTTCATAAAGTGTATTTGAGGCTGCATTGATAAATTGAACAATACAAAACATTAGGTTAACTAAAAAACTAAAAAATACACTGAATCGAAAGACTGATTGCTTGAAACAAGTAGGGGAAATATTATAGTGATGTCATGTTGGGTTCCGAGGCATAAAACGCAGCGGATTAAACGTAAATATAATGAAAAATTTCGGAACCCTAACGCAGGATCATGTATAAGTTCGGACTGATTTGTGTGAAACGGAATCATACCTTTTCTCAGTCTTGACTTCTACGAACTCAACGGAGATCCTAGCTTTCACGACTTGTGTCTTCTTCTCGAAAACACCTCTATGGTATCCATACGAGCACCTTCAAGAACGTCTCACGATCTTGATTACGGAATGGATGTACTAGCTCCTTTGATGATTTCGAAACTGCCTTGCTCTGCCTTGCTGTGTAACTGCTGCCTCTAGGGTTATTTTTTTTCTCAAAAACGTTAACCCTTATTAACCCTACATTATCTATTTATAATGGTTGGTTAATAGGCCCATAATAGCAACCCATAACAGCAAAGCCTAACCCATGTAGGTTTAGGATTAAATAATAAAACCGAATTTTATTATTTAATTAATAACTAAGTCATACTTAATTATTAAGGGCAGAATTCAAATTCGAATTATATTATTTCAATTAATTAAGTCTCACTTAATTAATATAATAAAATTCAAATAATCATCAATTAATTTAAATCTATAATTTAAATTAACTATTCCTTGAAGTGCTCTATGTGTGTGACCCTATAGGCTATTATTTAATTAACAATAATTTTATTCTCTAATAAAATTATAAACAATGAGCGGTATCTAGTAATACATCATTGCTACCCAATTAAATAATAATTAAATCGTGATTCGATAAAACCTTTCGTGATTAATGTTTCCGTGTAATATAATCCCTTTAACCATATATATTATAGATTAAACTCGAGACATGTATTTAGTCATCCTCTTCAACATTTAATCCGGGTTTACTTGATCCATGAATAGACTATGAAAACAAATCATTATTTGAGCACGGCCATGCATTTTATAGTCTCACTCAATCAAGAGGCCAATAATATCTCTCCTAATTATAGGAGGGTTAAATCTTTTATCTATCATTCATATTTCTCATACGACTCATGATATACCCGATGTTCACTTTTATCATTACCCGGTCAAAGGTAACTTTTAATGTAGTCAAAGTATATTAATCCTCGTATAGAAATATAATGATATCAAGTCAGAGGATCATTACACCATTATCACTGTGAGTCTTTCTTATGACTTTATTAAACATGAAGAATCTCACTGTGGGTCTGTCCAGTACCATGTCCTGTATGTACCTATGTGTTGACTTTAGTATCTCCATACTTATAACCAATGAGATGTGGTTATCAGTCAAACAACATACTAGTCTATTTATGTATTATTATTGTCCTATAATAATAATACTCGACTAAGGACATTTAAGAATATGATCTATTATATAATCTCAAGTTCAAGTCATGTACTAAACTATACAATGTGTATCATGATTCTAAGGACATTTATTATGCTAACAAATATATCGTAGTATTTAAAGTCATAATAAATACGTTTATTGAATAATCAAATGACATAAAGGTCTATTAAAAGAAACATTGTATTGCCTCTAGGGCACATACACTAACATGTCAAAATTAAAATTGGTAAATAATTTCAAATAAACAACGATCTGAGATAGTGCACAAAAGAACTAAGAACTTAAGAAACTAAGAAAATAAAACTAGATCTAAAGAAATCTCTACAAACTCTTGCTTAAAAATCCGACATCAACTATAAAAACTACCAAACATCTGCCATAGTATTTCGGAACGAACGTTAACTAGAAGTCATGGAGTGAAATGAACCGATAAAAAATAGATTAAAAAAAAAAGAGAGAAATCATTAGATTTATAACACACACACACACACATATATATAATACAAATAGCTTGAGAAGGGGTAAACGAGAGGCTCAAGTTTTGGCACAGAAATCGAGAGAGGAAGATTTTTTTTGCCACTACATCTTAAATTTAATAGTTGGTTGACCGATATTTGAGTGAATAAATGTCCTTAATATCACAATTTGAGTAATAAATGCCCTGACAATCACAATTAAAAAAAGGCCCTTTATATCACTGATAAACGCGTTTTAAAGTTGCGTTTGATAAATTTATTTGTTTCATACATATACATACACAATAAAGCTACAAAGTCGGGAAAATGAGTATGTGGGGCCCTCCTGAAAATGTTGTATGTATGTATGTCAGTAAATTGCAAGGGATTATGAAAGTTGCAGAGCTCTACTAACGTGACTACATATGCTAACGTGACTACATATGCTTGAGTGGAAATGCTTTTTTTAAATGTGTGGGTATAAATAAAACAAGTTCCTTGTACGTTTTCAAAAAAATAATTTTCAAAAATAATTATTTACTTAAATAATTAATAAAAATGCATTTTAAATTTATGTTTTTCAAAAATGCAACTTTAAGTTGCGCTTTTACGTGATAAAAAGGACCATTTTTTTCACTTGTGATATTTTGGACCATTTTATTCCAAATTGTGATAGAAAAGGCTAATATCCTATTTAAGTCGCCCTATTTATATATCTTACTAATTTCATTAATCGTTATTAAATTATAATGAAACTAAAATTTTAAAACATAAATATTATACATATAAGATACCCTTTTCACCCCCTTCCATATAAAATACTATACTAATGAAATGATCTAAATCCTAATGGTTGCCTCACAAAATAAAATATGAATATGATTTATACTTATCTCATGTACATAAAAATGCATAGAAAAATATGGAAGGAAATTAATAATAAAATGAAATAAATTACTAAATAAAATTAAATATTTAAACCATAAATTAATATATAATTTATTATTCTCACCCATATTTTACACGAATTATAATATAATAAATATAAAAGTGATCTTATCTAAATATTACCAAAGATTAAGTATTCAATACTCACTAGCAACTTATTTGATTCTAATATTTATAAGTCTAAATATAGTAACATATAACATACATTTAAGGTTCAAATTTCACCAATAACTTATTATAATATATTATATATTATTAATTTTTAACATTACTAAGAAAACTTAAGAGTTGAAATTGTACGACAATATATAATAATTTAATATTTATATTATTAATTTTAAAAATAGTACTAACAAATATAAAAGTTTATAATTTAAAAATAATCAAACAATAAAAAAATTAAATTAATTGTAATATTTATAACAAAAGAAAAATATTAACATGATTTTAGAATCCAATCTAATAAAAATATAATTTAATAATAAATTAGTTAATAATGTGTGTGATGTTTAAAAATCACATATAATTTATGTGTATATATATATACATTTAAAAAATATTATGTATAATAAGAGAGATTATAGAAAATTAATATATATAATATATATGCATTAATATTAAATTAATAAATACATATAAAATAATTTGTGTGACAAAATTTAATAGAGATATAAAAGCAATGTTATAGTAAAACCTCGATTAATTAATAATTAATAACCCACGATAAATTAATATTTTCAATATAGTTTTTTATCCCAACATAATAGTAATATTACATCTTCCATCTTGATTAATTAGGAATTTCAATAAATTAATAAAATTTGTAGGTCCCGAAATTATTAATTTATAGATGTTTTAATATATATACAACTTATATTTTAATTAATAAAACTAAAAGTAAAATATTGAAAAGTGAGAAAACAGTAATAATATATGCTATTTTTATTCCCTTTAATAATATAAGACTATAATAAATAAATTTATATAATTTCAAATAAAAATATGATGAGAATAAAAAAGAAAAATAAAAATAAGTAAAGGATAAGTGGTTGCAGGTGTAGAATAGCAGCTGCGGCGCACGGTACTAGGGTTTATAAAAACGAGGACCTAATAATACTCTCCCCACCTCTAGAGGCACTGCTTCTTCACTTGTTTGCATTACATCTACTTACATCTATACATACAACTTCAATCGTAGGTTTATTACATCCTCAATTCGCTTCAATTGTTTGATCCCATCATTAATTAATCATTTCCGTTAAGGTAACTTTTTGTTTCTTTGAATCTTGCCGTTTTTAATCTATTTTTTTATTACACATCTTGTTTATATATACATGCTTTTACTTGTGCACATGTATACATACACATATATGTTTCATGTTTGTATATATCATGTTTGGTTTTTGTTGTTATGGGTCCAGGAAAATGAGGTCTGGTAATGATGGGTCTCGCCAAGTAAACCCTAAGGTATACACCCTTATGCCCAAATATGTGTGTGTGTGTGTGGAGCCTAATTCATGGTCGGTAAATTAATGATTTTTATTTTTCGATTTTGTTGTTTTTAATAAAAAGAACGAAGATGTAAGTACGATAATGATATGTGAAAATGAGGGAAAGTAATAAAAAATTGACTACATTTTGTAATAGAGAATTGTAAAATGATGAATTTGTAAAACTCGCAAGTGATTGGAGAATAAATTATATAAAGATGGTGGTAAATTAGGAATAAAGAGAATGACAAATAATGAGATAATGGTGGTAAATTAGAAAAACAATTCATATCGATAGACTAACAAAATTTAAACAAGATGTGTGATAAGAGTAGCATATAAATGCAATGTGAATTGAAAAATTATTGGTATGAAATTGTCTCATGTTAGATAAGAATGATTAGTTTCAATTTATTACTTGAATTCGAATTTTCAGAAAACACGTGTAAGAAAAAACTGGGGAAATTTTTTTCAGGGTATACCATGGCACACCCTCTACTCTAAGTGGCCCTGATAATTTATGTGTGTATCCATAATTATAATGGAATGATATGTATGGCTTCCTACTGAAAACAAACAAATGGCATTGGATTTATACTTCTCCACATGGGTAAGAAATGGGTTGAGGTTGGGGTGTGTAAAACCCCGTAAGCCCCTTTGCCATTTTACACAAACATAAATTATGGTGACGAGTTATTATGAATGGATATAAATTAAGAAGACTATGTGGCCATTATTGGGGAGGATTTATGGATTCCATTGGCAAATTCAAGGAGAATTGTTCTCCGCTCCACCGTTATTTTTGGTAAAATTGCAGTACCTGATAAGATCTTTGACATTTCATTTTGTTTAATTCGGAAATTCCCTTTGTTTGATTTTTTATTTTTGTATTGGTTTTTGTGTTACGAACTTGTGTAAGACAAAATTTTAGCTAATTTCCCTAAAAGTTGTTAAATGTAAACCTCTTTGCTCTTTAGCATGGTTTAAATTCGATATCTATTATGTGTGAGTTGAATTATAACTGTCTCATTGTTCTGTTTAACATATAATCATATATATTTGCTAAATATATACTTCTATGATTCATGTTAGGTCATTGACTTTGTCTCGGCAGTTAAGACATTGCACGGGCACAGTTGTCAAGTTCTTGGAAAGCTGTTTAAGGACTCAAATAATAATACACTTAAGCTCAACACTGAATATGGGCCATCTGTACAGGTCAGTATTAGAGGAAATTATACTTTTTCCACAATCTGCATAATTTTTTGATTCAAAATATTAATAGCATCCAGTATATCATTATATATTTATTTATGTTGCAGGTTTTTGAAAAAAAAATTATCACCGTAAATTATTAATTTTGTCCAAGACTAACGTTCTTTCATAAATCTTGTTTTACTTTTAGATTGATATTGAAGACTTTGCCAAACTTCCTATACACCTCATGGCTAAGCTTGTGCAGTCGGACCTGGATGAAGACCTTTTAAGATATGCGTTGTTTGGAATTCGCCTTTTACGTAACTTGTACGACACAACCCCTCGGCACATTAAACTTGAGCAGGTGAGCACAAATTCAACCATATACCTGTGTGTGTGTGTGTGTGTACTTCTAGCAGTTAGGATAGAGGCTTAATTGTTGGCATTATTAGCTGTATGTAGGTTTTAAGAATTTAGTACCTAGAAAGTTGACAGTGATCTTTTCATAGTAACAATTGTGCAAATTAATCAGTTTCATCATCAGACACAGAATATGACTAAAATTATTTATAAGCATTGGCTAAGTGGAACTCTAGAATCTAGATCATAAGATATTTTCACCCAAATTGCCTCTCGTATTAACGAGTCATGTATAATGATGTTTCATTCTTTTGGACATCTCTTCTAATTATGTAGAAATTTCCATTTTACGTCACATCAATAAATCTTCATATATATCATTAGTTTTTGGATTGACAAACACTAAGGTTGTATATGGATCCTTCTCGCTTCTCTTGTTTATACTTAAAAGGCGGTATTTAGCATCTGCTAGCATATAAGAATCCTATTGGATCTCCTGACCCCTTCACAGTGTCTTTTGTGGATAGGTAAGATTTTCCTTTGTAAAAATCCTCACTCCAGGGCTTCACCATTATCAAGCGATAAATGTAATGCTAATGTCTCTAGGGCTATAGATTAGAGTCATCAAACTCTTTCCAGCTGTCAGATATGGCCAACACCCTGCACTACATTTAGATGTGTACCAATAAGTTCCTGGCATTTTATCACCAATATCCTGCTGTAGTGTTGTTATTCGGTTGAACCATGATGCCATTGTCCTAAAATTATCCTCCCTTCTACCGGCAAATAGCTTTCCATATCCTGACCAATGTGACAAGGAATGCAGAATGTGGTAAAGAATCTCGAACCAGATTGTTTGTTTTCGACCCAAATTGCCAGGGTTCGCACTCCAGTTTGTAGATTCCAGCGACCCATAGTAAATCCAGGGGCCTAGCAGTTTTTAGAAGAAGAATGAAGAAGCAGGTGTAAAGAGGATGATAGACGATGCAGATGTTTCAGAGATGCAGGAATGATAAGAGGAAAGAAGTTGCCTCGATGACTGTGAAACACAGCAGTATTATGAATTGAATAATCAATATTGTACAGTACTTTGTTAACACACAGTCAATGCTTTCCATTCATAATACTTTTTCCCAAGAGTGTACTTTTTTTAAAAAAAAATATCTTTGGGTGGTACACTACTACATTAGTATTATTGTAACATTTTTAGTTCTTTCAAAACTAACAAATTTTTTTTGAAATATTTTTATTTATATCTAGTTAAAAATTTACTTTAAATATATCCAACATCATCGATTATATATATGTATAATATTCATATTTTATACTCCCTCCGTCCCCTTTTACATGTCCACTTTTAAAATAAATTTTGTCTCTAGATACGTGTCCATTTCTAGTTTCAAAGCAAATATAGTGATAATCTTCCAAAACTATCCCTATATTTATTATTTTCAAGATTTGACTTATTCAAGACTTAGTTAAATTGTCATTTTCCAAGACATTAATTAGGGGTATGCATAGGAAAAATTTATTCTAACTAACTTTTTCTTAATATGTGTAATTTTTCTAAAATGGACATCTAAATAGGGGGACGGAGGGATATGTCTTTACTACTAGTGACTGGTGGTCTAGACTCTAGTGCCATGTAAAATTGTTTTTATTTAAAGTTTTAGTTAACAAGTGCTTACCATTAAAAATATATATTATAGTGTGTAAAAATATATATTATAGTGTGTTTAAAATTACTTGAAGTCTGAACTTTGAAATATAAATGTTTGATCATGACTTCTGAACAAATTATGAATCTTAATTGTTTGATTAGGTTGGATTATGTGTTTTAAAAATGCTATACTATTATTTCTATGGCAGTCATACATTTTTTGTACCCATACATTCCTTTGTACCCGAACGTTCCGTCATACCTGAACTTTCCATCTTATCGGATACACCCAATACATTCCGTGTATCCGTTTTCACACCCTGTTTCGCATCGCACTGTGTCCTATGTAACATTGATCCTAACAGATGTGAGTCTCATAATCTCTCGGCCTTATTGTCGTGGCTCTTTCAAATACCCATCAGTACTGGCTGTACTGATTTACCTTAAACAGCATTAGGAGCCCTTTTTCCCTAGAGTGTAGACTGTAGTAGTGTAGTGTACTCATCTTCTCAGCCTTGTTGTCATGGCTCTTTCAATACCCTTCAGTACTGACTGTACTGATTTATCTTAAACAACATTAGGAGCCCTTTTTCCCTAGAGTGTAGTGTACTTGATTTTTTTTGGGGTCTGATTTATATCGCAAAAAAGCTTTTGTGCTTCAACTGCTTTACCATTCATTTTTTTCCCATTTTGTGCTACCGTACCAGAATTTTTTAATTGAAATAATTAAATTTACGTGTTTTGTTTTATGTCTTAGATAACTTGGCAACTTATATTTTACATAGGTACTAATCAGCATTGTCTTCCATATGATTGTAAATTTATGAAGTCTCTCTCTCTCTCTGTCTCTCTCTCTCTATATATATATATATTTAGGGTAACATTCGGCTGCAAACTTTATAGCATGAGAATCGTGAAAACTTTTACTAAATTCTGCAGAACCATAATAAAAAATGAAAAAAATAGTGCAGAACCATAATTTTATTTACAAAACTATAATAAAAAGCTTATTTAAACATTTTTATTACATTTTCTATTATGGTGATGCAAAATTTAATGAAAGTTTTCACGCTAAAAAGTTTTCACCTAATTGTTACCCTATATATATATGTATGAATGTATGCGTGTGTGTGTATATATATATATACACACATTACAGGCAGCAGTTGTACTGGTTTTATAAACATCTTACCATATCGGATGAAACTTTATCTTGATATTTTTGGCAGACGTTGATGGATGACATCCCCTTGTTAAAACAATTGGTTGAGCTGATCTTCTATGTGCTTATCACGCTGAATAGTTATACGAAGGTTTCCTTTTGAGTTCTTAATTCTTATAGCTCTTTGAAAATCTGTTGACTTTTACTCTCAATCTTAACAAGTCCGACTTTCGTGTTTCTGTCTAGGTATGTCAACCTTCAACTCCTGTTTTGCTGTTGCATTCTACAGTTGTAGGCAGCAGTCTTCTTCTCTTTGATAAATTTGTTTCCCCTCAATTGTTGGAGATTGCTAATGTTATAGTTGGTCATCCAAAGGTATTATTTTCTTTTTGCTTGTCTTCAATTCTGTTAAGAAACTTGTAATCTAAAATTTTCCCGCCACAGGTGGACACCTTTATGGATGCGGCTTTTTCTGCAGTTCGTATAGATGTTGAGGGTCTTCAGGTCAAGATGTCTGGCAAAAGTCCCAGTTGTTCGGGTTCAGTACATGAGGAGTCGATTAAGCATCTTTGTGTCCAGTGTGAGGTTTCACTGACGTTTTTGCATTCATTGTGTCAGCAAAAAATTTTTCGAGATCGCCTTGTGAAGCACAAGGTATTTAATTGAAATTTACATATAAGCTTTTGCTTGATTGGATTATAATTACATTATGATCCCCACATTTAAAAATGTCTGTGATTATGTTTATTGGGGCTTAGTTATATGAATTCTAGTACTTGGGTCTTGGGTTGATTTAGATCTGCTAGTGTACACATTTAGAGAATACACTAGAAGGGTAGTATACTTAACCTAGATCAAGATGCATTTGCAAGTGGAAAACTTACTTTTATAAAAATAAAGTCACCACTCTTGAAGAAGAAAAGAGAATATTGGAATATGTCATGGTGAGTAACTGAGCCTCATTAGTTTTTTTTTGTTAATTATTGAATTTTTGGTAGTTGCATTTACATGAATATTGAAATACATCCTTTCGGTGCGTTCCTTTCTATGAACTGATTAGCAAAGTTTTGTCCTACCTTTGAATTAATATGGATGATACATCTCCTTCACATCTATGCTTTCAAGTTCCAGGTATTTGAATAATTTTAAACCGGAGTTCCTCCTTAAGTATCACTTAGCAGCTATCTACATGCCTCCTACCTATTTCAGGTATTATGTGGAGAAGCTGGCATTCTTTTGTTGGTTCAATCCGTTTTGGACTTGGACATAACAGCATTTCCTGATGGACATTTTGTTGGAGGGGCTTTATCTAGAATGAAGTCCAAAGTTCTCTCACTTGTAAGTCAAATTGATTTGTAATTTACCGCCAAGACATATACTTTTTTCCCAAGAGTTATGGGTGGCAATTCAGGGTATCTGGTTGGATTCCGGTCAACAGTGTCAGGTCGCAAATTCAAGAGGATCCAAACCCAACACTCTATTTAAATGGATCAGAAAATATAACCTGAATACAACTTGATATACCTATGTCAGGAAGACAGAAGTAGTATAGTACCTATAAGTAGTATGCTATTTAGTATTAAGGGTAGTTAAGTAATTTCAGAGTTAGTATGAGAGTACTATAAATAGCAACACTAGTTTTAATTTCAGATTATGCAATGATGGTTGAATATTATGAAAATGGAACTTGTTCCACCACGCACTCTCTCTCTCTATCTTTCTATTTCTAACTGTCTTTCTCTCTCTAACTGTCTCTCACTCTAGTTTTCTTCCTCTCTAAGCTCTCTCTCTCTCTCTCTCTCTTCTCAACTCTCTCTCTCTCTCTCTGAATTCTCTCTATTCTCACTCTGATCTCTCTCTATATTTCTATTTCTCTCTTATCTGCTGCTTTATAAACCAGAAAACACCAAAAACAGTTCAGGAACTAGTAATTCCTGACAACCTATAGGTAAAATGACCCGGATTGTAATAAATGGGAAAAATTGAAAAGAGTGAAAAAATAAATTTTGCATAGTTTCTTATTAACGTTAGTAGAGTACAATACAAATTTAAGAAGTTCACTTTTTCATTTTTTCTTCTGTAACAAAACTTATCATTGGGTCAGGATCAAACTAGATCCACCTTACCCTATATATCTATATGTATAATTATTTGGGTTAGCCTGAAAGTGACCCAATTTTTTTAAAGTTAGTTTTGGATCAACCTTAAACCCTAAATCCCTGGCCTGAATTTGTATTTCTAGGGTCGAATCTGTCTCGGGTTGTCGGGTCGATTATTCCACCCCTACTAATCATCTTTGAGGATTCTCTACATTTTACATCAAAATATTTCTATGAATGAATGCCATTAATTGAATTATTCGTAACTCCTCTTCTGCAGATGTTGCATCTTTGTGAATCAGAAAGCATATCTTATTTGGACGAGGTTGCTAGTACTACTGGAAGCTTGACTTTAGCCAAGTCTGTTGCATTTAAGGTTCGTATGTCAAATGATGTAATCTAGCATCTCATTGTAGATTTGTAGGTACAGCATGTCATCTTCCACTAGTACCTTATTTTTTTTAGGACTTGAAATATATATATATATATATATCTGAGGTTTTAGCTTGGGATTACTGACGTATGTTTCATCAAAGGTTTCTCAACGAACTACAGAAAGCTATTTTTTGTATTTAATCCTCATATCACAGTTGTCACTTTATTGTTGAATTTGTGTCATCTGCGTCACTTTATTTGTCATATATTCGCTCTTGCCTTGTTCGATTTTCACAGCATGGATACTGTAATCATATAATTATATGCAGATCTGGAAGCATATGTTTATTTTGTTTTTACTGCTTTCTTCAGCTTTCACATTGTCTAGAGTGGACATGCGCATGCCGATAAAGTTGAAGAACCTAGTTTGAGGCCATGTGGTCACAATAACTAATGATTTGCTATATGAATATATTACTATTTATCATGTCTAAGGACCATATCCAGTATCTGGGCACCCTTGTGATCTAGTACCCTTACCATATTTTGAGTTAAAGAAGTTAAGCCATTTGAGGACTTTACAGTGTGTAATATGTGGGACAATGATTTAATATCATCAGAGATAAATTGTCAAATTGCACAGACTGTGTTTCCGCTATTGGTCAATGTCAGCATAAGCACCATGTACATGCCATACAGCTTGCACCAATTTGATACCTCTGTATGTTTATGGTATAAGTCTTGCTTACATCAAATATCAAGGTGTTATATCCTTAAAAAACATTTCTTAAAATCTCCAAGACTTAAAGCTCTTGGGCTTTGTGTTTTCAGTGACTAAAAGAGACAGGACTCTAATCCTTTAGAAATAGTATCATGTGCGGTCTAAATAGTCCTGGTCTTGGAAGAAATAAAATATCTTGTTAGGGGGACTGAATTATGCTTCCTCCAACCAAGTATCATGTAGGTCTAAATAGTACATGGACTCAAATACACTTCCCAATTAAATTACATAACACTGGGAATCATCAACAAACTTTCACTACTGGGGATAAAAAAAAGAAAGAAACGTTGTACTAGCTGAGGTTCTCCTTATCTTTACTTAAAGAAATATGTATAAATAATCTTGCAATGATATTATGATTATATATATGGGAAAAGAGCTTCTAAAGGTCACAGTAGAAAGCTTTTCTATTAACACAGCTTTTATTAATTTATGTAATGGTTTTTTGACTATCCAACTGTATGGGTGTAAATATCTTGTCAAAATATCATTGTATAATTATTTTTATTTCTAAAGGCCACAATAGAAAATTTATGTTGTGACCTTCAGGAACTCCTTGCCCTACATGTATACACATTAAAATATCTATATCAATCGTGGCCTTCAGAAACTCCAGGCCCAATATGCAAAGTATTTGCCCAAATTTGCATGGCATTATAGTTTATCTAAAAGTATCAACTACTATGCCCTTCACAAGTGGATTTTCTATTGCATCTTATCCATATACTTCTGATTGGCTCTGATATGGTTATTGTGGATCAGGTTCTTGAATTACTTAAGACACTGTTTAGTCAATCCCATAATGAGCCAACTTCTTGCTCGGACAAAGATATTCCAAAGGGACATTTGCAACTTAATGCTATGCGTCTTGCAGATATTTTTTCAGATGATTCAAATTTTCGATCTTATATCACTGTACACATTGTAAGCTTTCTCCACTACTGTAGATAATATACACTATGTTCCAATGTATATAAACAGTCACTTTCTTTGTTGCCATCACACTTTTTAGTATCGTAAAGGTTATTTTTTTGTAGTTCTAGTCCATTGTGTGTCTAAGCGGATCAGTTATGGTTTTCTATTACATCTGAAGTATCTACTTTTGTGGAAATTTGATTTGTTAAAAGCTTTTGATGATTTTTATTGCTTGTCTAGACTGAGGTGTTGTTTACCCTTCTCTCAATTCCAAGTGGGGAATTTCTATCTAGTTGGTGTTCATCTGACCTGGCTTGGGAAGAAGACGCGACACTGGAGTATGACCCATTTCTGGCAGCTGAATGGGTTATAAATTTTTTCTCTTCGAAGCCATTAGTTGTGACATGTTCACAGTACGCCTTCATTCCTTGTAACATGCCACGGGCTTCGTATGCACATCAAAGAACATCTTTTCTGGTCAAAGTAATTGCAAATCTCCATTGTTTTGTTCCAGATATTTGCAAAGGTAAATGCATGAACAGAACTTGTTTGATGAATTCCAATTAGTTTAACAATACTAATGTGTTTCTATATAAGAATAAAGTCCCCTGATGGTTTCAGTATTATTTGACCTTTATTTTACGTGTTGTATAAGTAACTCAAAAATATTTTTTTGCATCTACCAGAGGAGAAGGATCTGTTTCTTAACAATTTTTTCCAGTGCTTGCAAAAGGGACTCTTCAAGACATCTAATGAATTGTTCTCTAACCCTGCTGCTGAAAAAGTTGCATCAATTAGCAAAAATCTTGGCAAGTCTACATCATCTTGGTATAATTCACTAAGGGACATCTAATAGTATCTTTACTGATTACTGAATTACTTGTGAAGGTTCCTTGTTAAATCATGCAAAATCTTTGATTCCTAGCTACCTGAATGAGGAGGATGTGCAACTTTTGAGGTGATTAAATATGAAACATATTTTTCTTTGTTACGTTTATTGTCTCGGTTGCTAGAAATGGATGATGATTCTGTTTAGCAGGCCTTTGAATGACTATAATTAAAGGTTTTTAATTCCGTTTTTTAATAGTTGAATACACTCATGCATCCACTTTGTCTGTCTTGAACCCTCGACCTCGCGCAAATGGAGTGAGGAAGATACTCTATTGCAATATGTTTACAACATAATAAAATTAATACTCAGTTACTCACTATTCAGTAAGATGACCAATTTTTGTTTTAGAATAAAAACTGTGAAAGGATTGTATATGTGCATTATTTATTTCTGTAGTGACAAATTCGCACTCAATATGTTAGTCATATTTAGCGCTGTGAGCATGCAATTGATATAAAACTCTTTAATGTAAGTCCTAAAAGTTTTTTAATTTTCTATTGCAGGGCATTTGTTGATCAGTTAAAACCAATGTTGAGTACTCTCAAAACGCAAGTAAGACCTTGTTCAAATTCTCTCTGATCTCTCTGAGTTAATTGTTACTCCTTTCATTTGAGAGGTATTTCTTATTTGTAATCAAGATTTTTTTATGACATCTGTCGCATTTTGAGTATATCACAGTATGAAGTGGCGTTTGTATTTTCTCAAGTTTTATATTCTTTTAATATTCTGCCATAAAACATACATACTTACACATATATATATACATACTATACATACATACATATATATATACATATTATAATATATGTATATATATATATATGTATATAACGAAACTAGAGTTATAACGATAATGTTAGGAAACACAATATGGCTGAGAGTGAGATGGACATCATTGATTGTCAAACCATATCTCATGCCATGGTATTCTAAATTATTCAAAACTACATGCTACTTCGTGTAAATAATATAATAATAGCTTTTTATTGGAATATTTAAATATTATGAAATTTTAGATTTTACGTTCTTATTCATAAAAACAAACCAAAAAGGTGGGTGATTTGTTAAACGTAGTTTTGAAATTCTATTGAACCTATAAACTCAATAATAAGGGTTTTATTGGAGTGGCACATTTAATATCTTTCAGATTAAGGAAACAATAAATACATTGAAGCACTAATTCTATCTATAATAAATACATTGAAGCAGTTCAAATAATATAGAATGAGATAGTAATATATAAAACACATAAAAAAGATGATATATTGTATCATTTCGAATGTGGCTAATGGGCTATTTGGGTTAAAAAAAGAATAAACTCGTATAAAATTATATTTGAAAAAGATTAAACAATTATATTGCTTATGTGCATATTCTGGTTGATGTTTAAGCACTTGTTAGTATCTGTATACACAAGCTAAATCAGATACTCTCTCCATCCCATTTTCCATTTTACATGTCTTTTTTGAGGAAAAAAAGTCCCAAAATACTTGTCATTCTCTCTTCTTAAAACAATTTTTTGAAATCTTTTCCAAAAGCCACCCTTATACTACTATTCCTAATCAAATATTTTAGATTTATAAACTCGACAATATTTAATGCAATTATTAGGGATATACAAGAAAACAAATCATCCAATTAACTTTTTCTTAAGATGCGTAATTTTTTCGAAAGAGACACGTAAAATGGGACGGTGGGAGTAAACGACAAAATTTATTTCACTTGTGACCCCCATGAAAACTCGACCACGAGTTTCGGAATACAAACAATTGAAAGATAAAACCAAGGTTCCTTAACCATCTGCAACAGGAGAGATTTAATTCAATAATATAGTAATCAATCAAGTCTTGCTTTCACCGGGATAACATTACATGCATAGAATAATGTAATATATATATTATCATTAAAACTAACTTAACATTAAATCAATACTTAGCCCCACATATAAATATGTAAATAAAGACATTAATTTTCTTGATACTAAATATAATAATATACATGATGATGATCACCTTAATTGCTTACCATTATCTTCGCTTGTGTTCCTCGTCATTCACCCCTTTTTTGAAAAAACTTTACAAGTTTTGAAATACAAATAATGATAAGATATAACTAGGGCAACCCCTTGGGTTTACCAAGACAACAAATGGGGTTATGAAGTGTCAAATAAAGTCGTTAATTTTCTCTGTTCCAAAAATAATAAACTAAATAATAATTCACAATTAATTTAATTCCTAAATAATAACATACGAAAATAATCCATTAATTATGTAATCTACATCAGATGTTTCTTGAAAATGATTTTTCATGGTGCTTACTGGTTAAGGTTATTTATATATATGAGAATTATACATAATTGTGGTTAGTGCCCCCTTATACTCACGCCTCAAGACAGACATACGGACCTGCCATTCATGCTTTTTCGTAACTACAGCAAAGCTAAGATGAGAAATAATTTGTTTTAATTACAAACTACAATAAACTGCGTTCCTTGGTTGGTAATTGGTGGCACGAGCCATCTGAATTTGAGATCAATTCCGGATTCCCTTCACGTTGATGGTAATATAATTTATTATTGATGATACTGTTATCTGAAAAACTTTTGTTTTTTCGTAATTAGGAGGCTCAGAGTACCGGCGGATGCTCGTCAGTCCTTTCTATAAAAGCTTCTCTGGATCGTAATAATGGCATCAGTGACCTGAAAGAGGGAGCTTGTAAACATTCAGCTCCTCAAGAAGTAGACCAGTCCTATGTGGGCAAGGGCATTGATCAAGCTGATGATGAATCGAGGGAATACAGGAACAGAGATAAAGATAAACCTGGCAGGATTGCAGCGTGTGGTTTGAGAGAGATAGAGGGAGTTGCTCAAAATGTTGAAACAAGTGGTTCTGATTCCAGTGACATGCGGGCAAAAAATTCCATTGATCAGATTGATGATGTTCAAGACGACGAAAAGGCTGGAACTAATAAATTTGCTGAGCAGCAGCGAAGGAAACGGAAACGAACAATAATGAATGATAGGCAAACTGGCATAATTGAGGAGGCCCTCAAGGACAAACCCGATATGCAGAGACATAGAGCCATACTTCAGCTGTGGGCTGATCGGTTGAGTGAACATGTATGTATTCTATATATATATACATGCTTCTTGAATTATACTCAGCTGTACTTGACTGTTATTTTCCTTGATGTCTTGACCAGGGTTCTGAGGTGACTGCTTCACAACTTAAAAATTGGTATGGGAATCTTCCATATTATTTGTGTTATGCTTGTAATTTAACGAACCTTTTCTTTTCAATTCCATTTCCAACTAAGTTCAAGCAAGATTGTGGATCCTCTCCTTGCTGATATAAGAGTCTAATTTTATGTAGACCAGGATAATATTTAATTTTTAAGTTTGTTGTGTGAAGCTGGTGCTTAATTTAAGAAATTATTTTTGTGCATATAGACCTAATCACTCTTATGCGTGTAGTTTAACATGTTTTCCCACTGTTGCATTCAATTAATGCAGGGGGAAGAGGGGGGGGGGGATTCGTTTTTGAAGATTGTTTTGATTGAAATTTCAGACCTTGGATTTATTTATTTTTTTGCAGGAGGATATCGAGTTGCATATGTTTACAGATTAGTGTCAAGTGTTAATCGAAATTAAAAGGGTTTATGTAGGTGCTTCAATGTTTCCTTTCAAGCTTACTCCCTATTGAAATTGAACCATGGTATATATTAACAGACCAAGAAACAGACATTGACAGTTGGACGAATCTTGTCAATGCTATCGGGACTGTCTGAATCTGATGCAAGTGCAACATGCTTACGTTCCATCTATACTCTGTCATTTCGTTGCTAGATTTTTGCTTTCTCTGAAATCTACACTTTCGAGTATTTATGTCCTGGCCCTTGCTGATGACATGTATTTTCTAGAAGTTTGGTTTTGGTCTGCCTTTAGTTGGTTATATTAGGAATGTTGAAATCTTGTCTCACCTTTTGGCACTTTTGGCGGGTAGAGTATCATATTTGTTATAAAAGACAACCCCCTTTTCCAGGACTCGTGTCCAGCGTGTTGTCCATAATAACGTCAACAATTTGGCTGCAACTTTGCCTAAAGAAATCACAAAAAACTATTCAGCAGACAAACAAAGAGGTCAACCATGGGAGGGGAGTTTAGCACAAATTCCTTCTAGTAATCACCACGAATCATCTTTATGCTTTTTAATGGATTGACCAAGTATTGCAATCAGTTCAATGCCTTATATTTCACCTTCAAAGTTGCACATTACCGACAACCATGCTTCATTGCTTCCGCCCCAAGAAGCTAAGTACTTCTGGTTCTGGTGACCGAATAATCATTGAGTAGCCGAGTTTGAGGGCTAACCTTCAATAGACTCCTTCTGCAAAGAAATTACAGAATTTCTTTCTAATTCTAACAAGGATGCATCAAATGCTCTTGTTACAGAATATGCAGCTTTGAGGGGAGCTTAGGATTGGACAAGAAGGGCATGAAATGGTTGAATAATTGAAAAATGAGATTGTTGGATATTAAATTTACACGTCTTATTATTAAAGAAGCCTGATTTTGAGTTATGAATAATTCTTCGGAAGGATGTTCATTTATATTCTTTGCTAGCATCAGGATGGTGATGGAAGCTCTGCTTAATCCATTGCCAGTTGATAGCTGTTTTTTTTTGCATGATCGCCCAATTTTTTTTATAATATTTGACAGTAGGTTGCTTCATCTCTTTTAATTTGTTGTCCTGCTAAACATTATATCTCTCTACCTTAAGTTTTCATGCCAAAGAACCTAATTCACTTTCTTTCTGATGGATATATCATATTAATGTTCTATTACCTTCTATATTTTAGTAAAAAGCCCATGAACAGATTTTTTTAGAGTTTATGGGGGCAGCAATTCATTTTAAATGGAAACTGCTCCTGTTCAAGAATTAATGTCTATAAGATGCAAATATTGTAACAATTCATTATCAGACATCCCTCTAGTGTGATGGGAAAACCTGTGCTAGCACCAAACTAATTTTAAAAAATTTACATGTTTTTGGCCTAAAATAAGTGTCCATACCCATGTCCGAGTGTCGAGTGTCCGACACGGTATTCGAGGCAAAATGAAGAGTCGGGGTAACAGAGGTTGGGAGACATTGGAAGGGGAGGGTGTTTTGGACTTTAGGGGTTTGGTGTGGTGTAGGGTGTTTTGGACTTTATTTACTTGCCTGGTTTTTTATATGCCTTTTTTTTAGAAACAATATGCCTGTTTTTTAATGCCATGATATTGTGGGATTGATTTGTCTCAGTACTTTTTTGTAATGCTATTTTTATGCGTAATACCTCTTGCCCTTCTGGGGTATGGCGGTGTAGAGTGATTTTTTATGCCATGAGAAGTGAATTAATATTATTAGCTTAGGTACCCAATGTACTGTAGTTGCTAATTTTTGTAAATACTTTTCCGATATAAAGATCTTAAGCTAAGATCCCTCGTGATGAATTTGACTTTGTATTCCTCAGTTGAACAACAAATTTTTACTAATTTTTTAAATAAAATCTGGAATGATGTAACCTTTGTCATGTGAATTTAGCTAAATCCTACTACATCATTGAGTTTTCCTTTCAATTTTTTATTAGGTAACTGATATAATCCTTTTTTTTAATCTGCTGGATAAACAGGCTGAACAACCGCAGAGCCAGGCTTGCCCGTGCAGCTAAGGATGATGTTCGTGGACTATCGGAAGGAGACAATTCTTATAATGACAAACAAGGTGGGTCAGGAATAAGAGTCCTCAATGAATCGTCCGAGACTCCTGTTGAGGATCTCTGTGTCCCATGGGCTCCACAAGTAGGTGTCCGAAATGACACTGGGGGAATCATGCCAAGAACTAACTGCAATAAAAACCCCAGGAATGCGGTCGCAGAATTGGTTGATATTACCCCTGTAGAAGGGCAATATGTCATGGTTGTAGATGGGCAAGGAACAGAGATTGGCAAGGGTAAAGTGTTTCAAGTGAATGGTAAATGGTATGGAAAAAACTTAGAGGAATTAGGGACATGTGTTGTGGACATTATTGAGCTGAAGGGAGAGAGATTGACAAGGCTACCACACCCATATGAAGACACAGGAACCTCATTTTATAATGCAGAGAAACAACATGGAGTGATGAGAGTGTTGTGGGATTCTAAGAAACTGTTCGTTTTGCAGTGGAGATGATTTTCAGGCCCACTATCATGGTTCGGATGTGGTAAGAGTTTTCTGCTGCTAACTTGTTGTAACTCTGCATCGAATGACCAAATCTTAGAAGTAGTTTGCCTTTGGATTTGTAGATTCTGAACATTTGAAGACTACTTTTTCTTTAGTATCGCCTTCATATAGTTTCGTTTTGCTTGATCTGGCATTCTAATCTCTATCATGAACATTGTACTTGTTTATATTTTCTTTTGCTAAATATATGTAGATATAAGGTCAACATCCAAGTTATTCTTTTAAAAACAATGTTTTTTTGTGGCGTTCTCTGTTTAACAGTTTATCTGTTTTTTATGGTGTCGGCCGCTGCCACAGCATGAGGTGTAAGGTTCACCTGGTTGATGTTTTTGATGCATCCACTCATTACACAGCCAAAGTGCACTTGCGTCGAGGTTGAGAAAGTGGTTTACTTTTGAATCGAGTCATCCATCCCTATGATAAGAGTCCGGAACAACTAGTTGCAGCCAGCTCAGCATATACATTGGTATTGCATTACCCAGCAAAAGACATTGTGGTTGGCCTTCACAAGGCTGAAGTCTGGGAGAAATTCATCAATTTAGCTTGTAATGGGTGCTCATATTTGTAGCAGCAAATTTTAAATGTACTTGATCACAAATCACTGTATCAACTTGTATTTATGTACATCAACCTGTGGAAATTAGTCGGGGTTCTAATTAGGAAAAGAAGGTTCGGTTGTAATGAGTAGGGTTATAAACTAATTATGCAAGGTGTAATGTTAACGGTCGTACATATAGGTGACCTTTCCCCCCTACGCTTTTATGTACCCATGTTTTAATTTCATTTTTCAACCATCACCTGAAATTAGTTTCACTTTTTATTCTACAATTGCTTGGTTCATTTTCGGGAGCACATGTAATACATTTTCATATTATGTTATGTTATGTTGAACTAAAATAAAATTTGTTTCAACTTTTTGAACTTGTATCTTATTGTTATATAATACCCAAACATACCAGGATTTTATAAAGTACATGCCATGAAAGTACTCTGATGCAGATGAAAAATGTCAGGCTGATAGCATAACTAGGATCGTTCTTGTAATTTTGTTAAAAGGCGAGCTTAACATATTTGTTGCTCTTTTTGCTGGTTAATACAATCAATTACTAGATCCAAGTAAAAATACACAAATGGATGAAAAATAATTTGAGAAAAAATTATAATAGTTGAGATGTCACGAAGGAACCGATTACAGAAAGAGGTTCTTTATTCCATTCAAAATCTGTGTCCAAAAGCCATCCTAGCAAAATACTTTACTGTTGCTACTCATTCCCAAGACGCTCCGAATACTTTCAAATCTTAGCGGATCAGTTTTAAACTTCTTCTCTCAACAAACGTTGTTTGTGCCATTTTCGTTCAATACCTGCATGTCGAATCAAAAGCCCTCGCGAAAAGAGCAATCAATATAAGTTAAAAAATACATATAATTTCCGACTTGTAAATAACTTGCTATTAAATAAGGCAAACGGACTGTTGGTCAGATTGGTAATGAGAGTTCATATACTCTGTATTATTTAATAAGTTCAGATTATAGATTCCTTAATGCATTTTAAACAAGTGATCTTACGGAGTCTTCTTTCTCAGGAATTTTACAAAGACCCATGATTCCTATTTCCTACTAAAATGAGATTACAAATTAAATGTTCCCTCCTTTCAACTAGAGAACATCCATCACCAGACTGATTCTTCCCAGCCATCTCAGCCTTGGCCCCTGTCTATATTAGACAAGTGATTTTAAAGCAAAACACCAATCAACAGTCACGCGTCTCCCATGCCTAACTGCTGCTTCCCCATGATAAATCTTTACATATTTGCACTGTAAATTCTCTAGTCGCAGAGATGGCCTAAACTAACAAAGCTATGCCTATATATTTAGTAGAAAAACAAATATTTTTTAATGATCAAAAGCAATCCTTTAATATGCAAATAAATAAAATAAAATTTGAGGGTGGATACAGCCAAGTGAATCAAGGCAGTGGATTGTGAATCCACCATGCGCCGGTTCAATTACCACCGTGCGTCTAAAATTTCTTTTTTTACTTTTGTGTTACTGTCATGTGTAAATGAAATAAATGATCCATGAAGTAGAAGTTCACAAAGTGTTCATGCACAACATATATCAATTTTCTGATAGTAACATTCTACATTCTGGAGCCTACGACAGCATATTCAAGTGACAGCAACTTTTGGAAACAGACGACATCAACTATTTTTTTGACAGTAAACTTGGCGGAGATTGAAGATTCAAGACAGCAAGTTTTCTGACAGTAGTCTGTTTCAAGTAACAGACTAGATAAAGTCATTCACAGATTGATCTTGACATTTCTACGTAGTCTGTCAAGTCTATAATTGCAACTTGAGAAAAAGCAAGCAAAAAGGGTGAAGCGTGCTCATGGTGTCAAGAATGTCAAATCTTCACATAGTACCTTTATCTACATTTGGAATGAAGACAAGACTTATGAAGAAAAAGTAAGATTACTAATTCGAGTAATGTCCAGGATTCAAGGAAAATTGTACATGTATGTTAGGAATTAGGAGTTCTAGAAGTTTACAGAGGGGGGTGAATGTATACTTCAAATCTTTTCACTCTTTTGATTTTTATGGATTAGATAAACTGTTAACTGGATTGTAAGGTTGAGCAAGTAAAACAGATTTAAGTTAGAACAACAGATAGAGAAATGAGTATAATGAACACTAGATGTAACTTTCAATCTAATTTTATTAGCATGAACTTTTGCTACAATTTGAAATTCAAATTGAACTTCAGCTTCTTGTTCTAGGAAGATTACAATTGTAAAACTCACAAGATATCTATAAAACTCACATAAGATAGATTAGCTATAACTAGAAATAGACAAGACATGTTTTACAATTGATTGATATCTATTTCTAGCTAACACTATTGTGACAGACTGCTACATCCAGCCTTAATAAATTACTAAATACAGAAGTTATGTTTAATTTTTAATAATTTTAAACATGAAGATTTTAAATAATAATAAAACGTGTAGATACTGTATAATATTATATTGTATATCATATTTAATATTGAAAAATTTTATAAAATATGAGCAAACATCCAAACATGTCTTAAATTTATCAAGAGTAACGTTTGATTAACGTTCAACTAACGGAGTGTTACCATGTGGATGAAATCAATAGTTCAGTATTACCATTTGGAAGTTCAAAACAATCATTGGTATTATTTGAAAAAGCCAAATGTACGGCGGTACTATTAGGAATTTCCCTTTTAATTAATTATAATTTATAACGTTTGACTAACGGTCAGCTAACGGAGTGTTATAATATGGATGAAGTCAAAAATACAGTGTTACTACTTGGAAGTCTAAAATAGTGATTGGTGCCATTTGGAAAAGCCAATAGTACAATAGTACTATTAAGAATTTCCCAAAAAAAAACTATGCCTGTCCCACTTTAAAAATAAAAAATAAAAAAATACTATACCTATGACCTAACCTAATTCCAAACCACTAATCCTGGAAAAAAATGTCACATTTATCTGTAATTGGACCGCCACTGCATCTTCATAGTTCATACGCACTTCCGTTCAGTGGCGGACCCAGACTCAAATTCCAGGGGGGCCAAGCATAACTTCTGAATAAAAAAATGTCATAGCTAGTCTTTAATCCGGGAGGAAAATTCAATTATAATATTTTGACGGTGTGTTTGGAAACTCGCATTTCACCCAAATATCTGTATATGTATGAAAAACCTTGCAAAACCACCGGACCAACTTAAAATATATACCGAAAAACTGAAATTACTACATTAATTTAAAATTTTCAGGGAGGGCCAAGACCTACCCTCGCCATAGGGTAGGTCCGCCACTGCTTCCGTTTGTATCATCTTTTCTCAATTAACTACAGTTACTACATTAAACGGAAGTAGGCCCGCAAATAAGAATCAGACATCCTCATTGGAAGGCGTGCCCCGTAAAGTGGACCCCACATCTCTAAAAATAAAATGACACCCATGATAGCGAAGCCTCTCCCAGTTAAACTCAACACACCCAACCCCTCCGACAAAATGTTTGACCCACGCAAACTCATTATAATCACACACACAACACTCTTCACTTCCCTCATCTTACATGTCTGCTCAGCCGACCTAAACATAAAATCTTTATTTCTTTTCAATTTTTTTGTAAGCATATATACTTTGAGTTTGTGTGTCATCATGGTATGATTATTAAAGCAAAAGGGGCCATGCTATGCACTGCTGTTGCTGTTCTTTAAATACTCTACTCGGGTAATGCCAATCTTTTTAATATCATGAGTTTCAATATTTATACATAGCACAAACATGCTGATCTGTAAAATGCCCGTTATTTATTTTTCTATAATTTTGTGACCCATGGATTTGAATTGTTTTATTATGTTCAATTTTGGTGTCATTGTAATGGGGTTTGTTGGTAACCTACTAGTGCTGGTTTTTGAGATTCTTTATTAATTATTGAGTGATAATGTTCTGTTGTTTGTTATTTACTTGGTTTGGTTTATTTTGGGACTGAAGGAGAGGGAGATAACAGTTTTGGAGCTTGCTTGGTCAGCTATGCCTCCTGCTAGGAAGGTTTCAGGGTTTTATCGAGAGGGGAACGAATGGTACAGTGGTATTTATGATCATTTCTTAAGTTTGTTGATTTTTTTTGTTTCGTAATTATGTTTCTAGTTCAAAATTTGTGAGATTCTATAGGTACAAGTTATTTTTTTTTTAGCCAATTGAATTGTAATCATATATGTTTATAGATGAACCCATGATTCTTTTATTGAAATGCTCATAAGAAGAGTAGAAGGGTTTTGATTCTCTTCCCTGTATAACAATACAAATTTAGTAAGTTTGCCTACCTCTGAATGGGTTCAGTACTTGAATGGAACATGTTTGCATAATAGATTAGTACTATTCAAAATGGCTGAACGATTGCAAGTTGTTTCTGAAACACAGGAATCTCAAGCAGAAGTAATATAAGTGTTCTAGAATGTTCGTTTTTTTGGTTAGACTAATTATTTATGGAAGAGGCTTATTTTTTTTGGAATGTGCATTTACAGGTTTTGCAATACAACTTTGCCTAGTGATATTACTGTTAACGTCGGTGGAGTAAAATTCCACCTTCACATGGTATTGCTTCTTCTCTTTCTTGTTTGATATAAGATTGGTAGTTATTAATTTATAATGAACTCTTTTTGTTGGTTTTTATGTTCTCTTTTTCTTGTTTTAATAATTGAGTATGACTTTTTTGGTCAAGCAAGCAAGCAACACAGTATGTGGTCAAGCAAGCAACACAGTATGTATCTTTTAATATAACTATCTATCTTGATAAGTTTCTTGTTTTCAGTGTCATTTCAAGTACCTTTTGAGAGAATGAAAGGCCTTTGTAAATTATTCAGCAAACCAAATTGTATTTTATTTTTCTTGGAGTATAATATTAGTTCCTAAGCAGAGTTTTATAAATTTGAAGCCTGAAGAGTTCATATCAGCCATGATAATACATAATCCAACTTCTCTTTTTCCTTTTTAATCTGGAGATTTTTGTTTGCATTGACAAATAATTTAACCCTGATTCAGAAAAGTTATCGTAACTCACACATGGGGTTTGTACCATATGGTACTTTGTTTAAATTTGTAAATTAGAACTTTGGAGTATAATGGTCTACTTGGAGTGTTCTGAAATCTGAATACTGGTCACAATGGTGCATTGTGTATCCTCCTAATTATAAACATTACTACAGAACATCGTATATCTTCCTAATTATAAACAATCTGCCAATCTGGTCTCATTGTCTAGACAGGGTACTTCCAATCTTTACCATCACTATCTGGATATTCTACTTAGATATTTCTCTGTGAGTGGTCTTTACAAATTTCAAACAGATTTTATAAATTTCTATGGAGAAATCACATATTGTGAAATACATGTTATGAATGGGGACTATAGCGAATATTAGGTTTTAATCAAATCATCAAACGTGATCACTTAGGTTTTGTAAGGGTAGCATTGCTGCATAAGATTCATTTTCTTTATCTGTTTTCATGTAACTAGATATGGTCTTATAAATTTATGTTCTTTTACTTATCCTTACACAATGCAATGTTGGCTCTCCAGTTTCCTCTAATATCAAAATGCGGGAAGATAGAAAATATTGTCGGAGAATCTAAACAAACTCGTGACAGCACTTTTACAATATCTTTAGAAGAATTTCCTGGTGGTGCTGATGCATTCTTAGTAGCGGCTAAATTCTGTTACCAACTCAGGGTGGAATATACCGCAAGGAACATTGTTATGGTTTATTGTGCAGCTAATTACCTTGGAATGACAGATCATTATGGGGAAGGTAACTTATTATACGTAGCAGACAATTACTTCCACAAGAATGTACTGAGAAACTGGAAGGATTGCATTTTAGCTCTCCAAAGTTGTGAAGCTATTATACCAAGAGCTGAAGAGCTCCAAATAATTAATAAATGTTTGCATTCTATATCTGTGATGGTTTGCACAGACCCTAGTTTATTTGGATGGCCTATGCTGATGTATGGTAGCTTACAGAGCCCTGGAGGTAGCATACTATGGAATGGAATTAATACTGGTGCAAGAATCCAAAGTTCAGAATCCAACTGGTGGTTTGAAGACATCTCGTATTTAGGAGTAGCTTTGTTCAAGAGGCTTATACAGACAATGGAAGCAAGAAGGATAAAACCTGAAATTTTGGTGGGTGCAATAATATACTACTCTAAAAAATACCTCCCAGGATTGGGCCGATGGCAGGGTGGCAAAACGAGAACAATTGCTAGTTTTAGCATGACACCTGCTGCCATTGACGAGAGGAATTTACTGGAAACTGTTGAGAAGTTGCTTCCTGAAAAGAAGGGTAAATCATTTTGCCGTTTTCTCTTGGGACTTCTTCGTGTTGCATTCATACTGGGTGCTAGTCCTGCATGCCAGGATTCCCTGGAGAGGAGAATAGGGATGCAGCTGGAATTGGCAACGCTAGATAGTCTTCTAATGCCTTCTTATGCAGATTCTGATACATTATATAACACTGACAGTGTGGAGAGAATAATTAATCATTTTATATCTTTAGAACAAAGACCAACTTCGTTTTCTCCATCGTCTTTGAATTTGGAAATTTCGCCATCATCTGGGCCATTGAGGAAAGTTGCAAAACTGGTTGATGGGTATATCGCAGAGGTTGCATCTGACCCGAACTTAAGACCTGAACAGATGCGTTCACTTGCACAAGCTCTACCAGAGCCTTCAAGAAGTTTCCATGATGGACTATACAGAGCACTGGATATCTTTCTCAAGGTTTGTTGAAATAATGAAGTCCTATTAATCTGTATTTAACAATACCAGATGCCTGTTTTTTATTTTGTTATATTCCCTTGTAAATTGCATCTATGCTTCACTTTCTTATTCTTTGTAGTGATGGGGGAAATTTAACTTTATCCAATGGGATTTTTTTTATCAGCTTTATTATTCATATATGCTGTCAGCATTAATTTCTTGTCAAATAAATAAACCGTGCTTAACAATTTTTTTGATTGGTTTACAATACTGGTCATATTGAAAGTTAGAAATTTAAATTAGAAGACCTTAATGGAATAATGAATCTTTAGCCTGTCTTTCCTTTCCATTTGGCATGTTTACATTCCACAAATTTACAACTTCTACCCTGATATTAATACTGATTGTTTTCACATTTCGCTGCTCCGAAGTTAAAAGCAGGTTTTTTTTGTCAAACTAGGAAACCTATGAAATTTACAATAATGATGCAGGCGCACCCTTGGCTGTCTGACAAAGAGAAGGAGCAACTCTGCACCATCATTGACTTTCAGAAGCTCTCTATTGATGCTTGTGCCCATGCTTCTCATAATGAAAAGTTGCCACTTAGAATTGCTCTTCAAGTCCTGTTCTTTGAGCAGATGCAGTTAAGACGAGCTCTAGCTGGCTCTTATGCCTTCGATGGTGGACGTCATGCCCCTGCTAATCAACTGACTGCCACTGGTGATTTGGCGACTCAGGTTGTACAGAGAGATGGTTGGGTAACAGTTGTACACGAGAACCAGGTCTTAAAAGTGGACTTGAATAGTTTAAGGTCCAGAGTAGGGGAACTTGAAGGAGAGTTTAACAGAATGAAGCAAGAGGTCAAAAGAGTGACCAACTCACACAGTTCTCTTACTTCACCACGCTTTGGTGTCGGAAGATTTGGATGCAACCCACTACCTTGGTCATCAAATGCTCGTGCAGACGTTATTGAGAGTATTGCACCTTCTCCAAGAGCATCAGTTGACCGAGCACAATCTTCCCATCACTCCAGACATTCAAAAAGTTTATCTTCGCGTGGTTAATTGTTTCAAAGAAGGTATTGTTCATGCCTTTCTGGTGAATACAAGTCAAGGGCAACTTCTTATGTACAGTCTAATTGAGGTGCCCTTCGATTACCACGAGTAATACAACTGATAGATCATTTTCCGGGGTAATACATGTACAGCTCATTGAAATAGAGGTGTTCAGTAAACAAAGTGCATGCACAGTTGCAAATTCTTCTGAAGAACATTTGTACAGCAAAGATTGAAAGTTTATTACAGAATATATATATACGTTTTGGTTATACCATTTTCAGAAATGTTGAGGAACTTTTCTGCTCGGTATTTAGAGTTTACTCCTTCTGTTTTGAAAATAATTGACGCTCGATTTTTTGACACACATATTAGTAGTTTTGATTACATAGTTAAATTTATTACTTTTAAAATTTTCTTTTTATGAATAAAAATATTAAACTAAAACTTTATTCAAAAAAAGAAAATTTTAAAAATAATAATTTTAATTATATAGTCAAAATTCTTTAAAATGTGTATCAAAAAGTCAAATATCAATTATTTCTAAATAGTGGGAGTAGGAGGATTTATATTACACTATAATTTTGTGAAAACAATGCAACTTTCTAAAAATGTAACAATTATTATTGTATTTGGGTTTTTCCGGTGTGTGTCCATGCGCACACATTAACAACTACATTTTGATGAGTTGACAATTTTTCAATTGTTTCCTGATTAATAATGATGCTCCATGTATGTACAAAAATCTTTACCAATAAAAAATTACCAATAAACAAAAAATATATTCAACGAGCAAAAAGGATTGATTATGTATCGAGAGAGTAGTATGATAAAGACCCTTATTATTTTGCTTTTCCCTTTAAAACTGAATGCTAAAGGACAATGAAACTTACCAATTACTGTATTACAAAAGATAAATAAACGAGATCATAGACTATGTATCAACCCATGTACGTTGAAATTGGTCTTCAACCGTTGAGTCCAGAGATTTTGTCCGTCAAAAGAGAATTTGATATCACTTAAAATGATATTATAATTTATAAAAGAATATTATTCTATAAGAATAATTATTAATTCCTTAATTTACTCATTTTTTTTGTTAAACTAAACCGGGATACATCCCAGTCAAAACAAGTTTTGGGGAGGATGTTCGCGAGCAGACCATACCCCTATTCTAAAAGAGTAGGGAGATTGTTTCACTGAATACTCCCGGTTTAAGTGCATAACAAAATATAGTAAATATAGTGAGTGATATATATACAAATATAATAATTCGCAAATTAATAAAACATTTTATACATAGATGAAGATAAATTTTTAATGAATTTTGAGAGTTAAGAAACATATACCTTTTATTAGATGAAAATCTAGTATGTATATCGAACTTACAAAAGAATTAACAATGTTACCGATTGTTCGTAAAAACCCATGAATCATTTAATCATCCACAATTAGTGTTATATAATTTTTGTTTTTTGATTTTTTCCGACCTTTACATTTCCAAGAATAGTAAAGTTTTATAACATAAAAATCAACTACGCCCACTACTTTCCTGCATCATACTCACTTTATACCTTAAATATTAATGAGTCACATCACTTTACTCATTTTTCTTACACTTCTCAACTACTTCATCAAAATCTCCATACTCAACCCAGGAACGAGAGGGACGGAGAGAGTATCACTTAATTGATTAAATGATAATTTTCAATTGATATATTTTTAAATTATTATTGTATACGCATCTCAATGAGCGTACTCTCCTAGCATCTGTACACACATGGTGTATACGTGTCGTACAAAACATGCATTAACATGTTACGCATTAAATGACAGGTAAATATTATCATTTATTTGATTAAATAATAACTGTCTATACGTAAATCGTGTACCTTCATCAGTACAAATTCTGTACATAAAAATTACACATTTTCTTTCTTGACGTAAATAAGAACATGAAGCACTTACGTCAAGAATAAAAAAACACATACAAATTCCAAGATCAAATATAATAACTACGATTTCTAAAATATTTAAAACTACATCTCAAAGGGGATGAAATAAACAAAACAGCATCAAGTCAAAAAATGGCCAAACTCCAAGATCACTTCGTAGGATAATACCAAACAGGTCATATGTGTGCCCTGCATTGAGCACCTGCCGGTATCTGTACTCTGCATCTCTATAGTTCTTTATCTCCCTGTACCAAGCACCCGGGCATTCTTTTTCTGAACCACAATTTGAGTATCTCGGCACATATTATACAAGAATCCGTCTCCTGCAATGATAGTTATAATCTGCAAAAAAGTTATGGTCGATGAAGGTTTGTGTAATATATAACAACACGCAGAGGCTAATATGCACCGCAACCACCTTACGATCACAGTAGTTTTTATTTGCCATTAGCATTCAGCATATTTGACATGGTTCACCACCATAAATTTTCTGCAGTGCATTTAATAAAGTCAAACTTGAATCGGCAAATAT
The DNA here is from genome assembly GCA_028671895.1 of Oenanthe sinensis. Lineage (NCBI taxonomy): Eukaryota > Viridiplantae > Streptophyta > Magnoliopsida > Apiales > Apiaceae > Oenanthe > Oenanthe sinensis. The sequence continues at coordinate 39,863,774 of CM053813.1, read as the reverse complement.
AGATAAATAAATATAATAAGTTAAGCTTGAATGATAGATAATAAGACTGGCAAGCCAGAATTATATTAAAGACGTGCAAGTCACAAGTTAGTTCTAAGACCCTAATGTGCTCAGTCTACTTGGGTTTCGTTTGTTTTGATGTAACCCAACCATGAAACTACAGGTTCCTTGGAACTTATATGGGTTACTGTATTTGTTTCGCAGTTTTTAAAGTCCGACGAAGGAAGTTTTGGTTCCAAGGTACTTACAGTTACACCAGAACATTAAAACTTGGTTACCATGGTCACTCAAGGCCACTCCAAGTGTAACACTGTTACTTAATTGATAAATGATTCTATTTACAAAAATAATGTGAGGAATTACTAGTTCCTGAACTGATTCTAGAACTGTTTTTGGGTTTTATATGAACTGAAAAGGCATTAAACAAGTAAATAACAGATAGAAGGGTAGAAATAGAGGTAGAAGAGAGGTAGAATTGAGATACAGAAGCAGAAAAGAGAGAGAGAAAATAGCTTGACGGAGAAGAAATTAGAAAGAGAGAAGTACAGAGAGAGAGACAGAGAGTGGTGGAACAAGTTCCGTTTTTGATATTCAACATAATTGAATGTAGACATACAGGACTATTTATACTGATTATGTTAATCACCTCAAGCATGTTAATCTAGAGTTCTAGACCCACAGAATTATAAACCCGCCTTAGGCTCCGTTTGTGATTGCTTTTCAAAACTGCAGTGTTGTGAAAAAAAGTGCCGGTGAGAAAAAGTTGGATAATTTTTTTGATATATGAATGTCTTAAGGTATAATATACAAAACAACTATGTTTTCGTTGAGTTTTGATGGCGAAACATGTAGTTGCTTCCTACAAAAACTAAAAAATAACTTCTTCCAAAGAGAACTTCTCCTAAGGATGACCTTAGGTAAGTTACCTAAGGATATAATGATTTTGCATATAAAGCTGAGTGGCAAATTTGTAAATATCATCCCCACCCCCACCCCCACCCCCACCCCCCTAGATTCACATAAATACCCCTCTTTTATTATTCAGTTTTAGTTTAACCTCATGTATATTACCTGAGGCTCAGGAGTTTAAAGCCCTTTTCCAAAAGCATCTTTTAGGCCAAAAACAATTTAAAAAAAAGTTGCTTTTAAATTTTACCAAACAGTTTTACCTGTTTTTCAATCAGCAAAAAACTGTTGTTCCAAGTCATTAATTATATTCAAGCTCTTGCGTTCTTTATATTTTCAAGCATATTATCTACTTTACTGTTTTATGGTTATGATAACTTACTCGGTTTAAAGGAGCCTTTACTTTACATAGTCTTTAAATATTTATGTCTTTTTTAGTTATTTACTCTTTCCGACATCTATTCATTTTTCGGCTTATATTTAATTTCCCTTTGAAAAATTATCTGGAGTATTGGGTTTTTCTTTTGATTCTTTTTCAATCATATGAGTGGTAATGTTATTTTAGTCTAGCAAATGGGTCTATATAGTCTTGATGTTTTGATAAATATCATGTTATCTACTTCCTGTGCAAACAGGATACCTAATATTAACTCCTACTTAAGTCAGAGAGTGTGCATCGGGTTAAGGTAGTTGTTACCAAGGTGATACAAAATCTATTAGAAGCTAATAGTCGTATATTTTCTCAATAATAACACGAAAAATAAAAACTACGGGTGACATCAAAGGAGTGCTGGTGAGAGAGAGGTAACGACAGACATATAATAAGGAGATAGAAGTACCTATGAAAAGATGAATCTGGCCTTACTGAAAGTGAATAACCATAGGCAATCTTTTGCTACGTGCTCATAGACAGTTAGTGTGTTTTAACATATATGAAACAAAGCACTACGAGTTCAATGTAGAGCTTGGGATTCCAAATCCATATGTGCACATAACTCCTGAAAGCTGATCAAGTTTATGCTTTTGTCCCCATGTTAAATAGGCTTTGTACATTATAATAAAAGTTTTCTTCGTGGGTTGTAGATTGAAGTTTCCCATCTCACTGAGAACACCCTCCATCTCAGCAAGGCGGTTTTCAGATGAATACATTACCATTTTACAGTGATATAAGGAACGGCAGATTCTCCATTCAGCATACTCTGCACGCTTCACAAAGTTCGCAAGCTTATCTAATGCATTAGCGCTAAAATAGCTAGTGATAATACAACGCATTATGCCCATTGTTGTGACGGAGGTGTTATGTGCAAATGCCTCATCTATATAACTTTCCATTACATCCATAATATCCTCCTGGGCATACAACTTAATCAACATCACATTTAACCAAGACTTGTATTCATTCTTCGGAATTAGCCTAAGTAGATCCTCAACCTTTTGCACTCTATTTCTGCTATTGCTCTTACAGTATGCATATATCATACTCCTTATTATTGGAAATTCCCTGTGTTCAATAACATGGTGATTGACCAGCTCATAAATCTCTTCCATCCTTTTCAAATTACCAGAATGTGCGTATCCACGAAGCAACAGCAAATGAGTGCGAATATCAGGCCGTATTCCACTTGCTTCCATCACTTTATACGTCTTCTCCATTCTATCCCACATCCATGCTGTAACATACCCACCAAGAAGCATATTATATGTATTCAGATCAGGCATAATGTTTGAATTCTTCATTTCCTGCAAAGCAGCCTCCATGTGGTCTATATGCATCAGCCGACCAAATACAGAAAGAAGAATATTGTATGTTACAACTGTCGGCTTACAAAACACGTCCTTCTTAAAATCCCCATACAGCAACTGACATTTTTCGGTACAATCGTTATACATATAAGCACCAAGGAGTGCATTGTATGTAGCAGCTGTTTTGATCCTTCTGTTTGCTGCCTCGGTAAAAATTTCACTCGCAAGATCGATATTCTTTGATCTACCAGCAAGTTTAATACCTTTTGCATACTCTTCTGATATCATAGGAAAGTCATTCTCTGATTGTTTTCTTCTCCAATTTAAAATCTGAATTAACAGAATTCATTACTACAGATACATAAACAAATCAAAGTACAACAACAATGCCTAATAAAACTATATATAACGAATTCACCTTAATCCTTATCCCATAACATTAGTAATTAGTATCACAAGCATATCTAAAAAAATAGTTCGATTCAACAATATCAATAATGCTGTAAATACTCATAGTTAATATCATAAACCACAAAGAACAGATAATAATCATCCGACTATCCGAGAGTATTTAACACATTATCAAAGAAAACGTATACATCACCATTCACCCCCACACAGGGCCAACAGTGTCCGACACGACCTATAGCACTCATTTCACATAGACAAGACCTAAAAATGACACCTTTACAACCCGGATATCCGAAATTGCCACTAATACATGCTATAAGCTTCAACCAAATTCTAGCATTATATAAACAACAAACACATCAAATTATACATTAAAGCACAAAAAAAGATCAAAAAATGTTACTTGAAGCGCGCAACGGGGAAAAGACTCAAGCTGCCTCAAAAGCTCAACAAATGCAGCCCCATCATCATAACACTTAAACCAACAACAACCCTTTTCATCCAACACCCTAAAAATCAAATCTTGCCTATAATCATCTACCCGAATCAACTCATCTCGCAACACGGAAGCCTTATGAACAAGATCTTCTTGAGCTTGTAATTTATTAGGAGACAAACTATCAGAAAACAATCCAATAATGTTAGGAAAGGGATTAGAATTCAAATGAGGTTGAGAATAAAAAGAATCTTTATGAGAGAATCTATGAGTTGAGGTTGTAATGGGGTTGTTAGTGATTAAAAAAGGGGTTTGAGATACTAGGTTCTTGGGTTTTGTAATTAAGGTTTTGAGGATTATGAGCTCTGTTTGGTCTGATTTTGATAGCTTCCAAACTCTCTTCATTATGTTCTTTCTTATATATGCATGTGTGTGTAGAGAGAGAGAGAGGCGAGATGGGGATGGAGAAATTAGTGCCGGCGGGGGATGAAATTGCGGTGGTGTTTGGGTCAGATTTGCAAGATTTGACAAACACCGCGGTGAACAGAAATCCGATTAAACCGTGAACCCGAACCAACCCACCTTTTTTCGGCCGAATAAACTGAACCGTCCGAAATCGAAATATAAATGGATTAATTTTTAAAAATCCCGAACTAATTGAGTTGGGTAAGGGTTTAACAAATTTTAACCCTTACCCAACCCAACCCGTTTACATAAAATGCAGAATTTTTTGCATATTTTATATATTTTGTACATATTTTCTACAAATTTCTGCACTATATAAATTTTTTGCAACACTTTCCGGCTCTTGCAACATTTTCTGCAACAAACAGAATTTTCTGCAAATGTGCGGGATTTTCTGCAAAATTCTTCCGATTAGCAAATTTAACCCGACCCAACCCGAACCAAACCGAACTAATTGGGTTGGGTTGGGTTGGGTTACGATTTTTTTTTACAATTAATGGGTTGATTTTTTATAAAACCGAACTAATCGGATTGGGTCGAGGTTTGACGAAAACCCGACCCAACCCAACCCTACCCATGTTCACCCCTACCCTGTGGATGTATATTCGTACAATTATAAATAAATATTTATAAAAAATAGGACTTTTATCCGAAAATATAATAAATTAGAGAAATTATTCAAAATTTTATAAGAAAAAATTATATTTTTTTATTGTTTTCTGATTTTTCAATTGATTTTGATTGAAATATTTTTATATTTTTTTTGACAAATAAATATTTTTATATTTTGATTGCAGGCTAGCTGGTATATATATTTTGATACATTTTTATTGTTTGTTTGTAAGGGAGAAATATATACTTTCAGTGGGAAAAAATTCTCGATTTTTTTTATTATTATAAGAAAATATCTTTTTCTCAAATGAGGAGTTTTTTTAACAATGAAATATTATACATTTTTTTCAAAAATTATTTTCTAGAAAAATATTTCACAATTTTTTATTTCTAAAAATAATATTTTTATATTTAACTTTTTGACAGAAACTGGATAACCCAACCTCCATCCCTGCCTCTTGCTGCTGCTGCTGCTTCTTCCTGTCCAAATAGGTGTTTGGAAGAACCAGGATGTAAAACTAGAGCCTGAACCAAAATTTAACCCAAAAATCAGCTTATAAACTTCTGTAGTGCATACTAATCTCAAAATCCAGGGAGGTCGAGTACCTAGCTAGGACCACCACTGGCCTTGCTTACTAATTGTTTTCTTCTATATGTCCTTGTAGATACAATAGATACAATAGTTACAATAGAATGTCATATGGGTTGGAACAATCTTCTACAGTGGATTCGTCTTCTTCCTGTTTAGTCCCCTAGCTTCTGTTTTGAAAACTTTTTCTATTTCTACATCTGTCTTCCTCACTCTTCTTTCGTTTATATTCGAGCCATAGAATTTTCAGTTCTGACTTGCTAGTATCACGATGAAAATCCTAATAATTTTGGGGTATAAATCATCTAGGAACGACAAATTTACTATAAGAAAATGCATTAAAGTAGCAAGTACTAGCCTTTCTCTCCGTTGAAATCAAGTAGCTAGATCAATTTACATTTTACACATGCACAACTTGTTAAGTTGCCCGGAAAGAAATCTGAAAGTGTTAGGAGAAAGACCAACTTGGATATTATATTATATTCTAAAACCTCATAATCTTATATTATATTCTAACCCTCACTCGAATGCTCATTTTTTATTCTTTACTCCCCCTCACTCCACTCGAAATCCCATTTTCGAGTCGAAGAGTGTACTGTGTACACATACAAATATCAACAACACTACACATAACTGATTACAAATGGGCGTGTGCGCCTGCGTGTGGAATGCATGCATTTTTGTTTAAATGCCAGTACAATAATGCCAAGTCACAGTAAAAACGCAGACAGACAGAAAAAACAGAACAGATTCATACAAGTGATCTAACAACAATGAGTGAGGTCCATCCTCCATCAATGAAGAACATGCTGGAGTGGAGAGTGGAGATAATTATGATCCTAACCATCCTTCAAGAACAGGATGATCAGCTTTGTTGTATGAATATATATATATATATATATGTCGTTCTGATAAGTACGTATCTATAGTCTGGTTGTATTATGATTTAGCAAATATTTTGCAGGAAGGAGTTACAGGCAAATAGGCAATAAGCAAGCAATATCCTAATATGTCTTGATAAAGCCATAAACAATACTCATATAGTCGTACTAGTTAACCTGCACTGCTGACTGAAGAAAACAAGCTTGTGCATTGCATTTCACTTGTTTGTGTTGAATTTAACATCATCAACACAAACCCAACGTCCAAATACTACGAGACAAACAGCTAGTTAAAATAGCTGAAACCCTAAGGCTCAGGTTCCGTATTTGAAATTCTTGATTTATTTATTATTGTTATGTGCTCTTGTTCTGTTTGTATGTGCACAATCTTCTCAGTGAGGTTCTTATTATATGTCAAAGAAAAAGGGGGCAACGTGGTTTCAAATTATGTTCAATTTTCTCAACATAGGATGCTTCTTTTTTTCAAAGACCAGCAGTACAGAAAACAGAACTAAAATCAAGATTGGTGTAATGGTGCATTGGTGTGCTAGTCTCCATACTACATTTTCAGTAAATTATTAGATATCATATGTAGATTAAGATTAGATTAGAATGAATATTAGATGTTCTATAAATATCAATGTTTCTATACACACACAAATTTTTTCTTGAACACTGGTTAATAAAATACCTGACTACTTATTACCGGGAATTAGACACCCAACCTATTATTAAGGAATGAAGGAATGAAGAATGTTTGGCTATGCTTTTTCTCCTCTTGTGAAAGGAGTACAAGTATCTACTAACCCTACATGTCTCGAGAATTCGAGCAAAAAGAACAATGGTGTAGCCAAACATCCCCAATTCAGTCTATTTTTAAAAAGAGAAAAAATTCAAAAGACTTTTACTCTCTACAATAATAACTTCATTCTTTTCCTAATAACTTTTACATACACTGGTTAAAAGTTTGCATGTCCCGATTCAAAATGGTGTCGACTCATGTAGCTGTTGATAATCTATGATTCTTCCCTTACCTCTCCCTTTACCTTTTACACAATCCCTGTTAAAAGCCCAAAATACATAGCCTCTTTTCAGCAACATGCCCGTTCAGATCAGTCCTGTCTCTTTCCAAAACGGCAGTCAAAATACACGGGGAAAAAGATGTTCAAAAAAATACTCTCGTTTCCTAAATAATATTCGTTAATCATAATTATCGATTAACTAGTAATCAATTAATCAGGTGATTTTGATTAACAAATAATTTTATCAATAGCTAAAATGGTATAAAAACACAATCCTTTACCGCTATATATACTATCCTCTATCCACATTTAACTTCACTATCGCAATTACAACCAAAATCAACCAATTAATCCTCCCAACAAAAGATAATTAACTAATAATCTTAATTATAAACCAATAAATAAAAATTTTAAATTCCCAAATTACCCTTTCCACTCAATGCACTGTCCAGTAGGCCGAGTCTTTTGCTTCCCGGCTTTCAACGGACAAGGCGTCTGAACCGGTGGCACCATACAATTATATTGCAAACACAAAGAGCAACGAACCGGAATGGGAACCGTCGGGTTCAACGATATTCCTGTCAAATAATTATGTTGTAAATACAGTACATGTAAACTAGCTTCCAGCAACCGCTCCACAAATACACCCGGAACTTGACCCATGAACCGGTTATTATTGAGATAAAGTACTTGAACCGAAGCCAACAAAGGCGATAATTGACCCGATAACCGGTTAAAACTTAAATCCACCATCGCGATCCGGACTTGATGAACCGGTAATACCGGTCCAGTAAACATATTCCTCTGTAGTTGAAGATTTGACAAAGGGAATGTAAATAGAATACCCGGTATGCCACCACTGAACCGGTTCAAACTAAGGTCTAGATAATTCAACCGATTCAAACGTGTTAAAACCCGGTCCACTGGACCGCTCAACTGGTTCCATGACAATGACAAATATCGGATTGGAGGAGGGACAAAATCTTGCAAAACCGGCCCGGATAATTCATTGTGCTTCAAGTCAAGTCGGGTCAAGCTCCGTGACCCGAACCGGGGAATCGACCCGGATAGCCTATTATGGCACAAAATCACATTAGTCAACGCCGGCAAGCTTCCGATTGACCAAGGAATTTTTCCGGTGAGCTGATTATAACTCAAATCCAATGTTCTTAACCCCTTGAGCTGACCAATACTCGCCGGGATTTCACCGGAGATATAATTCCGGCTAATTGCAAAAAACCGGAGATTTTTCAACTGACTAATGGTGGGTGGTAAAGGACCCATGACCCGACCCGGAACAAGAGTGAACTCAGCAAGTGAAGTGAGCTTCCCAATGGCAGGATCAATGTGGCCAAATAAACCGGGTGAACCGGCTCGTGGGTCACCAAGATTTAACGCGATAACCCTGTCGCCGGAGCAGTAAACTCCGGCGAAGTTGCATGGGTCAGAAGTAAAATCCCATGAAATAAAATAAAAAGAACCGGGAATATCATTTAAAGATTTGTGTATAGATTGTAAAGCTAGAAAATCCATGGGGCGTAACATTGTGCATGCTAGTAACATTTGGTGGAGAAAAATTAATAGAAAAAATATCATATTTTGAGTGGAATGAAATATAGATACAGGAAGTGTGTAAGTATATATAGAGAAGAAACAGGAGTTTACCAGGAAGGAAGTGAGGAGTTAATGTTGTTGATTCTTCGTGTACAATTGTTGTGAGGTTTGGCTTGTGAGAGAAGATGAAGAAGTGGCTAATACTTTACTATGTTTTTGTGTAGCTTTTGTTTGTTTGTTGTTGGTGCTGTTGCCAACTTAACAAGTACGAGGGTTTGTGGCTTATGGGGTTTGATTGTTTTTATTTTATTTTATGTGATTAAAGTACGTAAATGTGTTGGTTTGGGATGCCAAAAAGGTTGTCCGAGGCTGGGTTGGGGCGTAGATATTGAGGTTTGGATTGGACCAGATCAGCTGTTTCAATGGGTTTATGTGGTGGTTCGGAAACAGGACCATGTCTCCCCGTGTGATCTTGCCGGGCTTGTTGCAGATAAATAATATTGTAATTGCAGATAAAAGTCGACCCAAATTTTTAATAAATGAATTTAGTTTAAGTAAAAGAGTTTAAAGAATCAATAATAACATTAACAACCCATATCCGATCCTCAATATAATGGGATACTTTCATGTTTAATGTTTTATGTTCCGGTTATATCTCTGTTTATAAAATTGTAGGTCCAATCACTAGTATTGTTGATTAAATTTTAAGTTTAAAAATTATGTTTTGATTTGTTAATGATATAAATATAAAAAAATAAAAGATAATTATCATTTTTTTTCAATTTTACTGTTTTTAATTTTTTTTGCAGAAAACCAATTTATAATTAAAAATAATCAAATACAACCTTTTTATATATGACAAAATATAAATGAATGCAATTGTCTTAAAAAAAAATAAAACAATTGCGATTTAGACGGACAGATGGCAAGCTTAAATATTGAGGAGGAAGAAAGCGAAGAGCAGGTGTTTGAGGAGGTGCACAAGTATGAACTTTGTTTAGTTGAAAGATTTTTATCATAGAAGGCAATCAATAGCAGAACAATGAAAAGTAAAATGGCGGACGTGTGGAAAACAGCAATGGGCATAACCATAAAGGAGATAGAAACATGGGTGTTTCTGTTTTAGTTTTATCACAATGAAGATTTGCAAGGGGTTCTTAATGGTGGTCCATGGTCGTTCGATAACGTTATACTGATGTTAGATGTAATTCCTCCAAGGGAGAATCACGTTAAGGTGCCTCTTCTGTTTCTGAGTACATGGATTCAAATTTATGACTTACCATCAGGCTTCATGACAGAATCGGTAGGGAAACGACTAGAGATTTTTTTTAGTTAGTTTCTTATGTACGATCAGAAGAATGATACTAGTTTGTGGAGGGAATACATGCGTATAAAGATCAAACTGGATGTTCATAAACCTTTGAAAAGAAAAAAGAAGATTACTCGGAGGAATGGAACAGAGTTTGTCATCCATTGTAGGTATGAGCGACTATGAGATTTTTGTTTTGTCTGTAAGATGGTGTCACACACTGAGAGATTTTACAGGAGGTTCCTTGATAGTCGAGGTGGTGAAATCAACAAAGAGTAGAGAAGCCAGCTTTGTGCGCCACCACGAAGGCTGGCTGGACAAGGGAAGAGTAAATGGTTGCGAGAAGACAGCGACGGGGATTGAGAAGTGGTTTGGTAAGGATAACAGATCACCGAAATTTGAGGAAACTGTTAATAGAGGAGAAATTTTTCAAGAGCGAGTTAATAGGACTGATATATCTCTAGCTAAAAATAAGTCAATCACCCAAAATATTCAATTTCAAAATTTGAATAACTTGGAGCCAAATAACAGACCATTATTTATATCTGGGCCAGGTGAAAGAGAATTAGACGGGCTTACAATTTTAAAAAAGAAAAGGAGAAGAGTAGATATAGAGGCCCATATGGTTTTGCATTCAGGCGATGGGTCTCAAACAAAAGCTAACAATAATAATTATTTCTTTAACATAGATGCAGCTCTTTCTGGAATGGATTGTGTTGTATCTACCCCACTTGATTTTGCTACGCTTGCGAAGCAAGCTAGCCATCCGCAATGAATCACTTATGTTGGAACTGTCGAGATTTGGGGAATCCTTATATAGTTCGTATCTTAGGAGACCTTGTTAAGGCACACAAACCTGACATGTTTTTTTTCTCTAAAATGCTTGTTTTTGATGATACAATAAAGGAGCTTTGTTCCAAGTTAGGTTTCGCTAACTATTTTTTTGTTGATCGAGTTGGTAGAGGAGGTGGATTGGCGGTTAAGTGGAAACGTACTATCGCGTGTAGAGTTGAAAGTTCATCCCAAAACCATATTGATATTACTATGTTTAACAATATGAATCCGCAGTGGAGACTCACATGTTTATACGGTTACCGAGAAAGAAGTCGCAGACGAGAGTCTTGGGATTTTATCAAACATCTTGCTTCAGTTTCGCAGCTGCCTTGGTGTATAGCTGGGGATTTCAATTACTTATTATACCCAAGTGATAAAGAAGAGAATGTTGATCATCATCGGTACCTTATGAATGGTTTCAGGGAAGCTATAGAGAATACTGATCTTATGGAAATTGACCTCATAGGGGGCAAGTTTACCTAGGAGAAAAGTAGAAGAACTGGAAACTGGGTTCGAGAACGTCTTGATCGAGCATTTGCATTTAGCTCTTAGTGACAACTCTTCCCTTTATGAATACATGGCTTAAAGAACCGAATTTTCATACTGAGGTGAAAAAATATTGGGAAGATCTTCCAAGCATTCATTTACTTCCTAAACTGATTTCCGTTTCTTCTTTTATGGCCAAATGGGGGAAGATCTTTTTTCATAAATTTAGAGATAAGGTGGCAAAGCAAAAAAAAGTGTTGAATAATTTGGTGGATAAAATTGATGCAGAGAGAATCAAAAATTATTTTCAGGAAAGAGATAGACTTAACGAGTTGTTTCTCCACGAATAACTTTACTAAAAACAGTGGGCAAAGGTTTTTTGGTTGTCAGAAGGTGATCAGAACTTGAAGTTTTTTTATGCTTATGCATTAGCCAGGAAAAAGTCAAACTTTATCTCACAATTGAGGACAGATAATGGAGCACTCGTGACAGAGAAAGGTGATATGCACATGGTGGTTCTTGAATATTTTAACAAAGTTTTCGTTGGTCAGGTTCAGAATAATTCAATCGAAGACGAAGAAGAAGAAGAAAGTGAATGTGTAACTGAGGAATAAAATGGGCAGCTTGTGGCTGAACTTTCTTTTGAAGAATTCACAACTGCAGTTAAACAAATGCACCCCGACAAGGCATCTGGTCCTGATGGTTTGAACCCAGCGTTCTTTCAGAATTTCTGAGAGAGCGTAGGAAAAGAGGTGTTCATTAGCTGTAAGGAGTGGCTCATAAAGTTCATGTTTCCGGCTGAACTTAATGATACCAATGTTGTTCTCATTCCCAAAAAAAATAACGCAGAGTGTATGAAAGATTTAAGGCCAATCGCCTTATGCAATATCCTTTACAAGATTCTTGCCAAAGTGCTTGCCAACAGATTGAAACGAATACTTCCTGATATCATATCTGAAAATTAGTCGCCGTTTATGCCTGGTCGAAATATATTGGATAATGTTCTGGTAGCATTTGAGGTCATTCATTATATGAAGAAGAAATAATCATGGGCGGAAAGAGAAGTTGCATTGAATTTAGATATTAGCAGAGCATACGACCGTGTCGACTAGCGCTATCTGAAGACAATAAAGAAGCAGATGGGCTTCTGTGCAACATGGATAAAGTGGGTTATGATGTGTGTAATTATTGTCCAATATAGTGTGTGTTTCAATGTCAATCGGCTGGGTCCAATTTTTCCAAAGTGTGGCCTTCGATAGGGGGATCCATTGTCGACATACTTGTTTCTTTTATGTGTGGAGGGGCTGTCTCGGTCCATAAAGAAATCGAGTTGATAAACGAAGTTCATGGATGTAAAATTAGTCAAGATACACTAGCTATCACACATCTACTATTTGCAGATGATAGCTTCTTATTTTTCCGTGCTGATAATGTTGAAGCACAAAGAGTAAAGGAAATTCTTAATACGTACGAGTTGTTATCTGTCCAAGCGGTGAACTTTCAAAAATCTGGATTATTTTTTAGATCTAATGTTCGGAGGGATAAACAACAAGAACTCTCGGGAATTCTAGGTATTTAGAATGACTTATCGATAAGTAAATATCTGGGATTACCTTCTTTAGTAGGAAGATCGAAGAAATTTGTGTTTACCTTTGTTAAAGATAAGGTTTGGAAAAAGATTCAGAGTTGGAATGTGAAACTGTTATCTCGTGCATGCAAAGTTGTCTTGATTAAAAGTGTAGCCTAGACAATTCCTTCTTACGCTATGTCGTGTTTTCTGCTCCCTAAAACACTATGTTAGGAAATTGAAAGGCTTCTCAATGGCTTTTGGTGGCGTTCTAGGGGAACTAATTCGAAGGGCATTCACTGATTATTGTGGGACAAGATGAGTATGGCTAAATCGAATGGAGAGTTGGGCTTTCGCAACCTTGCTGGATATAATGTGGCTATGTTAGGCAAACATATCTGGAGTTTCATTAAAAAACCAAACACCCTTGTGGCAAGGGTGTTCAAAGCAAGATACTTTCCAGATACTCATGTGTTAGAAGCGAACAGAACAGGTGGCTCAAGTTTTATATAGTCAGGCATATGGCAAGTAAAAGATGAAATTAAGAAAGGTTTCAAGTGAGTTCTAGGAAATGGGAAGAGTATTACGACTCTCAAAGATCCATTGTTGGAAAATAAAACCAACTTTGTAGTCGAGAACATAGAGTATGACTTGAACGGAGATACTAAAGTGTGTCATTTTTTCAAGCCAAGTGCATTTGTCTGGGATGAAGACAAAATCAAAGAAGTTTTTGATGTTTTGGATGTTGAGGTCATCTTGAATATAAGAATTCCTCAACATGAAGTTCATGACAGAGTTGCTTGGGTGCACACAAAGAACGGGTATTACTCGGTGAAATCTGGATATCATATCTGGCAAGAGAACAATTTGTCTCATGTTCGAAATTCTCAATCAATAGGCTGAAAAAGATTATGGAATTTAAAAGTTCTACAAAAAGTGAAGTTTTTTCTGTGAAGGTTTTGTAGGAATAATATTACAGTCCGAATTATTCTGTAGAAAAAAAAGTAATGTAGTGCCTATAGTGTGTCCTATGTGTGGGATTGACATATAATATCTTCTCCATGTTTTCTTCGATTGTAGGTTTTCTTCACACTGTTGGCAACATGTGGGACTTCTCTATAACATGTGGGAGAAGGAGGATGATTCAGTTTGGTTGTTAAACAAACTCAACTCTGAATGTTATGATAAACTGAATCTGATTGCCATGACACTCTGGGGAATCTGGTTTTTCAGAAACAAAAAGGTGTGGGAAAACAAGGAAGTAACACCAAGATTTTCTATGGAGTGGAGTTTGAGACATCTATCAGACTAGAGGGATGCTACGAACAAAATACGTGCAGAAAGGACCCCAAATATTACTCATAATAAGCGGGATGATACTAAATGGGTGGCTCCAGATCTTGGCAGCTTTAAACTGAATGTAGATGCGTCGATTGTGGAAGGTTCCTCGTCTTTTTCGATTAGAATGGTCCTGAGAAATCATAGTGGCCAGTACGTGGGTGGAAGGGTGATGATGTTTCATAAGAAGGTGACAGTGTTTGAGGCTGAAGCCATAAGCATTGTCATGGTGCAAGGCTAGGACGGAAAGTAGAGTGTGTATTGAATCTGACTCGCTTCTTGTTGTAAAGGCTATCAACGAAGGAGCAGATTACTAACTTGAGGTTGGACATGTTGTTGAAGCTTGCATATTGAAGATGAACTCGAGACCTGGAATTAGTATTTAACATGTGAGAAGGTTAACCAATAGGACAACCCGTTTAATGGTTTGTATTCCCTGTGAGCTAAATTGTTGTATTGATTTAGTGCCTCCTCCACACATGACAATGATGTATGATGTATGTGTGGTATGAATTACTCCATAATAAGTGATTAATTACTCATTTCGCAAGCTTTGCATTTATGGAGGTATAAAGATGTTCATTATGTGGCTTCGTATTATAGAGTTATAGTCTCGATTATTATCTTTAACTTCTTTTCAATGATTTAATATATAAAAGATGGTTTGAAAATCGCAATCAAAACAGATGATAACAACGTTATTTATCTATTTCACATTCTTTGACTTGTTGGCTATTGTGTGAAGTAATTTACATAACATTTCGAGTAAAAACTGAAAAATGCATGTAGGCGAGGAAGAAGATTGTGGTCAAAAGATGGTGAAAATTCAATATGAGCGAGCTAAGTAGCCAGCTAATACTGACAACACGCCGGTGCATATCTTAATTATCTCTTGTTAAGTAATTGTTTTCATATGAAATTTCACAGAACAGCACAAGGTCTGTTTATGCAACAAAAAAAAGAGAAGAATTTTGGTACTAAATATCGTATAGCAAAGATCAATGTGCATGCGTTCAATGATGGAAGCAGAATTCCAAAAATCGTAAGAGGAAAATAATTGATATTAAAATTCACCAATTTTTTGAGATTAGTCGAACCCGAAAAATATTTTACCATTTGCCTTTGTTAGCTCTTGCAGGTTCCAAACGTGTGTTAATGGAACTTAGGTCTGGTGTCACTTTCATCCAGCTGCTATAATTTCTTTTTAGGAGAAAGGCTGCAGACCACCATAATGTCCTTTCCACGCACAATAGCATCTGTCTGTACAACTCTTCCTTTCATTTCTACAACTTGGGGATATAAATTTACATCATTGATCCCCGGTTGTTGTTCACGACTCGAACCAATTTAACACGAAACCCTTTGGATGAATGGACAGTACGAAACAAGTATTATAACACAATAACACAACTATGCTCCAACATCCTTAAAAGTAGACATTTTCACTACTACATACTCCTAAATATAATATAAAATATTAGGATCCTAGTGATTTAACATATATTTAGGAGTGTCAACTCCAATAATACTTTTTTGTTGACTCCCTATTTATATTTTATTCATAAAAGAGAGTGAAAAGTGGAAAAAAAATGGGAGGGAATGAATATTTTATCAGTAAGTATTAAGTCCATGTTCAAACTCCTAAATTTGAGGCCTCTTGACTATTTAGAGAGCCTTTAGGAGTTTGTTGGAGCTCTAATACATGAGTGACTCTTTATTTTTGGACTTGGGAGCTAATATAAAGAACCTGTTGGAGATGATCTTATAAGGAACCTCTATTTATTTATTTTTTTTCACAAGAGAAGTCAGTTAAAACAAAAATTTGAAATAATTTCAGGTGGTGCACATCGCAAATTCATTATGCCGATGATCAACATATATGCGAAATGATATTTAGTGCGGGAAGGTTTTATAGATGAGATAACATTCAGCGATGAAACTTCAAAGCAGAATATAAGGATGCCCTGCCTAAATCTAACACCATGTAAGATTTTATAAATGAAAGATGATATATACCATGCAGCAATGGAACTTTAAAGCAGAATAAAAAGATACCAGGTTCGCATCAAACACCAAGTATGATTTTCTTACATGGAGATGATGATGGTATCTAACATTCCGTAAGACAGTAGTGAAAATTTGGAACATAAAAAAGCATGCCTAATCCAATCAAACGCCATGCATGTTGATTGAAAACGTAGAGACCTACCAAAATATGAATTAACAATCTCTAGAACATTTTCTACATATTTGTAGTCTGGGGAAAGGGAAATGAAAAAAAGGGAGGAGAATCAGAATCCAATTGCATGACAGTAAAGACACCAGACTGAAAGACTTACAGACCAGAACACACAGCAACCCATCTCAAGCTAACAAAACAAAACACAAAGAAATAATTACAGCGTCGACATAGCTAAGAAATTATGCTACAGACTACAAGCCTATAAAACAGATCACAATAGAAAAATTCATCTCCACAATATAAAACGCGGCAGAAGTGCAGAATCTCCCTTTCTCTACTAACATAGCCAACCAAATAAATCTCTGTGCACCATTTCATCTATTTTCTCTTCGAACCAGAACACAATTTATAGATGAAAGTGAAGTAGAAAACTTCGTTTGCCTAATCTTAATCGATATGTCCATCAGTCCATACATCCTAAACAAACTGATGCAGATTTCTCACACCAAGAATTTGATCCAGTAATCATGTATAATATACTAATATAGTAATTAACATTCATCAAGCATGCAAAAAAGAAATCAGACAGTCTCATGATCATAGTTATGATTATATTTGTGTCTGAAACTGTAAGCCAATCATTATGACAAAAGGCAATAAAGAGGTTGGGAGGTAGCATGAAACAGCAAAGATCTATTCATCCACCTAATTTATGTCATCTCAAACTTGATACATCTAACATGATCCCCAACACACAAAGAAAGCAAGAAGTTCTAAAGCAAGCTCTCACATAAAGTTTGACAAATGGAATTTTACATTAGCTTTCTTTTTTAATGAGAAAATCACCACCCCATCATCCCATAACCGGAATTGCTCCACCAGCAGCTACGATCTGTTGCTCCAGCTGCATATAAAAGAAAAAATTTTGTTTAAAATCAGAAGCTGAAAAGGACAACAGAAAAAAAAAGAAATAACTCTGAAAACTGAGGATGCTACGACTGTTGCTTTCTTGAAAAACCTAGATATTTAGCTATAGCATATTGGTTCTGATGAAAAATACGGAGTCGTAATCGTCCTTACTTTGTGATTTGGAAGATCTATAAACTTTGAAAAGTCAACTTGAAATAATATTGACTATAAAATTTTCGCAATTTGTTCAAATTTTAGTATGTACTATATAAAGCAATACTAAGAAAAAATTAATCCTTATCAACTGATCTATAATTTAGAAAACATTAATGTGATGTACACAAATACAACATTAATCTAAAGCTTTGGAAATGATGAAATAAGATGCTGGCTGAGAATCATAAAAGTGAAATAATGAACCTGAAGCGAAATAAGAGAAAAACAATTTTCAATCTTCTGCATACTTACCCTGAACAATGTCTGAAGCTTGTTCTTAACTAGATAGTATTCATCTTTCACCTGTTGGAGGCACCTCAAGCACCTGCACCAGACACCTTTTAGCCACATCTAACCATCTCAATATCAAATTGGGTTGCAAGCACTAATGACAATAGCAAGACTAAGAGATGACACAAGGGGCAGTCCTATGTTATGAACAATATGCCTAGATTTCATTTAGCATTTCCTCATTTTGATATTAAAATCACAACTTATGACTGTTTACCAGATTTAATTCCCTATCAAAACTAAAGATAGCCAGTGATATTACATACTCGCCAAAAAGAACATATATGAATCACACAACTTACCAGTGTTGTTTTGAATTACTAGGATTCGAAAAACTGTATATTCATGTGGATTAACATTTCAAATCCATTTTGGAAGTTAATTAGAGAGCACAAGTTTACAACCACAACAAGTTCCTCACATGTTCAATATTCTTAGGTTCAAAACATCATTACAATAACAGATTATTGTATTGTAATACTATGGATGCCTTCCCCAACTTGTTCAGAGCATATTGGGGTTGGATATACAGAAAAAAAAAAAAGTAGAATAGAAACAAATTCAGGGTATTTTTCATATCAAGGTGATCATATTGCTGAAGAAGTTTCTGAATTTAGATAATGATGAACAAAAGGAAGCCATAAGCAGTTAGTTGATCAAACTTCTGTAGTCCAATGTTGAGTATATTGAATTTCAAAAATATATACTACAGCCTCTTCAACCCTCGTATCAGCTTTTAAATTTTTCGTGGTTCATTCTATGGTGTCATTCATCAAATGAAAACAAAAATGATTTGGTGCCATCTCATTCTCTCATCATTCTCGCCTTCTAGAAACTCGTCAAATTTCTTCATTCAGGGTACATGATGGGTAATGCAAGTGCAGATAATAAGAAGATTTTATTTATTAAATAAATTGAGTACATCAACTATAGAGAATATTTAAGTATTCGTTTATTTTATATATTAGTGGTGGGCTATCGAGCTATTTTTATTATTATGAATATTTAGATTATTAGTTAAATAATCTGAAATATTTGTTCGCCTCAATCCATTAGTTTGTTTCATAGTGTTAAAGTCCAATATAAATATTGTAATCCCCCACGTATTGAGAATTTCACTCTAAATATGGGTTGTGAATTTGTGATCCTTAAAAATCACTCTCTTGTCACAAACTACGGTAGTAAATTTTCTGCAGTTAATCCACACAAGCTATCTTTTTACTGTTTTTATTCCACAATATCTCATTCTTAAATTCTGTTCCTCAATCAGCATGTCGACGAACCGAACCCTAAGTATTTTTGAAGCTAAATCGATAATTGATGTGCAGATATGGGATAACTTAACCCCTTCAAGCCAAATTGATCAATATTTTTAAACATGATTAAGAGACGACATTTTTTACATAGTGACAGCCATCTAGGCATGCCTAAGGCATACATAAAAATTAAATCTGGTGGCTGGAACGAGGATTGTTTTTCTAATGTCTGCAGGGCTCGATTTTTTTATGTTAGATTCAGTTAGCAATTGACAAACTTAAGCAGAAAAAATGAAATATAGCCTACTAACTATTAAGTAGGCACGTTCAAACAAAGAGAATTAAATATGTTGATAGGCAAAAGTTCTATGGAGAACCTTAAATGAAGTACTAATTGGAGAACATATATATCCTGCATTATATTCCGTACAGAATCTAATGCAAGACACATATATTCTCCAATTAGTATTCCATTTAAGGTTCTCCATAGAACAAAACCCTGTGTTGATACATTATATATATAACATACTAATTTTGGAAAGAAGATAGTAAATATATGGAGGGGTTAATTTTTTTTTTGAAACGTTATGGGGACAAGTGCCCCATTTTGGCAATATGGGAATTGTTACTGAATGACAGTTTAGCCAAATAATTTTGTGCAGGTTTGTTGGTTAAAACTCTGTACCTGAGTTTATAAAATATATGTCCAGTACGAACAAGTTATAAATATTTTACTTTTGACATAAGAGATAAGAGACTATATACTATGACTGAAATGAAAGACTTACCCTTCCAAGTTCTTGGTGTCGTAACAAGTTCTGAAAGAAACACATATGTTCCTCACTCTCTGAGCACCAATGCTGTTATTCAGGAAAAAAAATATGATTAGTAAAAAGCTTGCAAAATGACAATTTAATCAATAGGATAATAACTTTAAGATTTTCCGGACATTCATCAATAAAACAAACATGCACAACGTTCATTGCAAGTGTCTTCCTAGAAAACTTAATAGCTAGTAGCCAAGACAAAAATGGGAAAGTTGTATGCTTCATTTTAACAAGTATGTTTTGTATTCGAACGCAGTTGCGTGGACAGAAGCAGTACATCCTCAATCAAAAAACATTATAGTCTACAGTATCAAAAAGTGACTATATATGAAACAACACAATATGTTTTTACGGACACAATCCAAGAGAAAAGAATCCTATTATACATAAAGTTTGCACATCAAATCATTATAAATAGACTTCTGATCTACAGAGAAAGCATCAAAATAATAAAAGAAGGTTTGTATACAGATAGCATGATAAACAATCATAAGTTCCCATTTATACATCTCTCCTATTTCGTGAATCGAGACAGAAAAATATATGCAAATTTCTCTATGGAAGCCTCTTGTCGATGCCTTAAGTTTATTTATGCTAATATTTTTAGATTATAATGAACTTTGGTATATTTATAGCTAGGGCTGTAAAATGATCAGGGTAGAACCGGAAACCCATGTGTTCAAATATCGGATCGTTTTATCTTTATTGTGTCCAGATTTGGGTCCGGGATTATTTTATTCAGATACAAACCGATCCTGGATATATGAGGTCCGGATCCAAACCAAATATGAGCCAATACCATATTTTTTATTTCCTAACTATGTAGTTTATGATCCACCGAATAGTGGTAAAACCAGAACTTCAACTGATCAAGGGTTCAAATATTTTGGACACAGATTCAGAACAAATCACTAATTTTATAAATTTAGCCAGGGCTAAAAAAACTACTGGATTTCAAAGGTTATCCGATGTTAGAGCCCTGGCCATCACCCTCCCCCCCTTGGTTCTGCCATTGCAAAAACACACATGAACAAATAGAATACATCAAAGTAAACTTAAACTTCGTGATCTAGCTATTATATTTTTAAACTTTCACAGTATGAAATCCTCAACCTCACATCAATGTATTGTAAGTTGTAACTATAAATATACATTCAATATAATCTCAGTTAAAATTGAAGCTAACAAGATATGTACTTCTCTTCTAAAACTACATCGATTGTTAGTAGTTGAAACTTCTTATTGCTTTAGCAGAAATGGTAATACCTGGAGCTACTACCCTTGAACTGGTGGACACAGGCATCAACTTTCTTATAATCCACATGCTGCTGGTCACTGTCGAATCCAAGAACCAACAAGTAAAATTCAAATCATAAATCATACATCATAATCAAAACTATTTCACAATCAATAATCAATATATATAGACACACTGACAGAGCAATGGCCAAGTTATGCAAAAGCTTCTCAGAATCTTCAAAGAAAAGAGTAACAACTTCATTCACAAACTCAGGGTTACTCTCATCTTGAAGTTTCTGAATCTGCAAAAACTGATCATCCAAAAGCCCCTATTTTTACATCAAGAAAACAACAACCCATTACTAAAGAACCAAAAGGGTGTACTAATCAAGTGAAATCACATGAAAATTCAACTCAGATCAGTGTTTTCATTTTTAAGGGCAAAAGGGTAATTATAAAAACTGACCTCACGATAAAGAGAAGACAAGAAATCAACGTACTGTCGCTGCAACTGATTGACAATATCCATGGGGGTTTTCAACAAGTCAGAAAGACAGTCTTTACACTCAATTTGTTGCTTTCTATACAACTGATTGATTGATATATATATATACGTCCTGCTCAAACAGAAAATAGCTTAAATGAGAAATAGAAAAACTTATCATTATACATGCCGCACCCACACACAAATTATATACACCCTCACACACAATCCCATCTATTCTCCTCCGTTTTTAATTTGATTTTTCCCGTCAATTGGCAAAGTTTTTTTCAAATCTAACTTCACCACATTTTTTTTCATCTCTCAACGATCAGTTTTCATACCATATGTGCTATATTTCGGCAAATATAATTTATAATTAAAATAAATTCGTCACTTATCAGATTCAAACTTCAATCACTAAAATATATTACAGAAACTACTAATTTGTATTATAGAAATCACTAATTTGTATTACAAAAATCACTAAATTATATATCCTGGGTTCACAAAAAATAATGAAAATCGTCGAAAAAATTAAAGTCACCGGAATATATCACATATGGTATGCAAACTGATTGTTGGGAGATGGAGAAAAATGTGGTGAAGTTAGATTTGAAAAAAAATTCACTAATTAACGGGAAAAATCAAATTAAAAACGGAGGGATTATGTGAGATTGGGTGTATGAGGGTGTATTTGATTTGTGTGTGGATGCGCCCCCTTGCCATTAGATTAGATTGAATATGTGGTGTAGATCTTATTTTCTATTTTCTATTCTAAGTTATTTTCTATTTGAGCAGGA
The DNA here is from genome assembly GCA_028671895.1 of Oenanthe sinensis. Taxonomy (NCBI): domain Eukaryota; kingdom Viridiplantae; phylum Streptophyta; class Magnoliopsida; order Apiales; family Apiaceae; genus Oenanthe; species Oenanthe sinensis. The sequence goes on along the minus strand of CM053813.1, from coordinate 39,841,417 downwards.
CCCTATATATATATATATATCTTCACCCACATGATACTAGAGGTTTATATATATGTTTTTTTATTATTAATGTTTCATTCTGCCTATTAATTAGGGTGGTGCTTTTTAAAAATTATTAAAATATATTTTTTATTAAAATTAATTGTTTTATTAAAATTATTTTTATTATTTATTTATATATTTTAATTGAAATATTAATTAATTTAGAATTTAATCAACTAATCAATATAAATATTTTATTGAATTTATAAAAATTATTTTTTTATACTTAAAAGAATTATGTGGTTGTATTTTTATGAATTAATATTAATTTTTATGATAAATTATATATTTTTGAAAAAAATAATGTATAAATCGTAAAGAGTTTTATTTTACAAATTTTGTAATTGTTTGCATAACTTTAATAAATTTGTATATATAATTTAATTTTTTAAACTCATTTATTTAATTGTTCATATTACAATTGATTGATTATTATACTTTATCTAATTATATATTATCTATTATTCTATTTAATATCTCAATTTTTGTTAAAATAATTCAATGATATTTTGTATAAAAAATTTGATCTTTGTTTTAATAATCTAATTATATATATTTTTACCTCTTAAAATACGATCAATAAAAAAAATTGGACTCAACTTTACAAATTTTATTTTTCATACTTAAAAAGATACATTTATATATTAGGTTAAAAATTCAATTTTTTTTATAGAAAAATGTATATTTAACACATACATACACGATGGTTGTATTTGAGGAAATTCCTATTTTTAACCAATAATTTAATTAATATATTTATATATTGTAAAAGTTTATTTTCAAAATTTATCATATAAAATTCAAGTATTTTCGATGATTGAATTTTGTCTAATCAATTATAATTTTATTCCAAATTTAAAATCAAATAAAAATTATTACATTTATAAAATTAGGGAACTCAAAATACAAAATACATAAATAAAATATATTATGATTATATTTTAATAAAAATGAATATAAAAAATGAATATATGATGAGATAAAAATGCTATTTTATGTAGTAAAATTTTAAGAGATTAATAAATATTCAAATGTTCTACATGGTTATCACCCTAAATTTTTATCAATAGCTGATATGGGCTGAAAATAGGCCTAGAGGCGTAATCAATTTTGCATTAATTAGATCTGAATTGGTCCGAAAGAAAGAGACAATTAATAAGGCCCAGAAATCTTATTATTACATAAATATGTAATTAATTAATGGGCAGATTAATTAAGCCTATTAATAAAACCTATTTTTTTTGTCAAAAAAGAGTAATCTACAAGTCAAATATTCCTATAAGGAGTTGGTTTCCAAAAGAAAGGATCCAGAAACCCATCTAAGGAGGTTACTTCCTCCCTAAGAAAAATATGAGTTTAAAAACTCCTATATAAAAGGCATTTACTTTTCCCACATCGAGGAGATGTGAAACAAGCTATGTTCTTTTACCTATATAAAGAGACTCATAATTAATTTATAAGGGAGAAAGGACTTGAACTTATCCCACATTGATGGGCATCACCATGTCTCATGGGCATTACTTAGCCTTAAAGGCATCATCACCATGCCTTGAGGGCACTACTAAGCCCCGATGGCACCATCACCATGTCTCATGGGCATTACTTAACCCTGAGGGCATCATTACCATGTCTTGAAAGAACTATTAAACCCCGAGGGCATCATCACCATGTCTTGAGAGTACTACTTAACCTCGAGGGCATCATTACCATGTCTTGAGAGTACTACTTAGCCTCGAGGGTTTTATCACCATGCCTTGAGGGCATTACTAAGACCATCGCCATGCCCCATGGGAATTACTTAGTCCCGATGGAATCATCACCATGTCTTGAGCGAACTATGAAGCCCCGAGGGCACCATCATCATGCCCCATGGGCATTACTTAATCCCGAGGGAATTATCACCATGCCTTGAGGGCACTATAATCCCCGAGGGCACCATCACCATACCCATGGCCATTACTTAACCCTGAGGGAATCATCACCATGCCTTGATGGCACTACTAGGCCCTGAGGGCACAATCACCATGTCTCATGAGCATTACTTAGGGGGTGTTTGACTTAGCTTATAAGTAATAAGTTACTTTTTTTTAAAAAAGTATTTTCATTTTTTTTAAATTAATATTTATTTTAGAAATTTAAGACTAAATCTTATTTCCAAATTTCAAAATAAGTTACTTATTTTCAGAAAAAGTACATATATACCAACTTTTTCAACTTATAAGCAGCTTATAAGCTGCGCCAAACGGGGAATTAGAGTGTTTGAGAATCAAACCAAAAAAGGTAGTTCTAAGGTTAAGGGGTTAGGCCCTTTTATATAGGTGCATGAGGATCTAGGAATTATATTAGAATTAGAAGACTTGGTGACCAAGTGTCCTAGTGATAAGATTGTTGAAACCTTCCAGGAATGCGAGCACTTGTTGGACTCTTTCAGATGATATTTGCTTAATGATAGGGTTTCTAAATATTTCAGGGATGAGGGGTCACACAGGACTCTTCGAACCTTTTATTGAGCATTTATTAATTACGAAATAAATTGGGTTTCAAGCCTCATTAATTGGGTCATCCCTTTGGACCAAGCTATGTTTCTTTTTGCCGTGAGAACCATCAACCGCTACTCTTTTTGGGTGCGCACTGGGTAAATTCACGGGGTCACGTAATAGACTGTAAACCACATGAACCAGGTAAACCGCACAAGTGTGATATGCTCTGACTCATGATGTCATAATCACACATTCTTCTCTTGTGGGATTCGAACTTGTGACCAATATGATGATATTCATCTCTTTAACTAACTGAGTCAACCCTTGCGGGCAATATTAATTATATATCTAGGGTATTTTTTAACTCATATAACTTATAAATATATTTTATATAAATTTTATTTGTATTTTAAGGAGATAATGTTTGTGATTTTGTTTAAAGATGTATTTTAATTTGTTTAGAGATGTATTTTAATTAAGAGATAATATTTGATAATTATGTCTAATAATTAATCAATTACCCGACCCTAATATCCACATACTACTGACTATCAAACTTGTTTCGGTTTTAATAATATAATACAAATATGTTATAAATAATAAATAAAAGTAAATTTTTATGGATATTTATTAAAAATACTACTCCCTCCGTCCCGGCCAAATGTTTACATTTGGTCCGGGCACGGAGACCAAGGATAGTGGGTGTAATAGTGATTTTATTGTTAAAATAAATGAAGTAGTGGGTGTAATAGTGTAAAGTGTTGAAAAAGTGGAGTGAAGTAGTGGATGTAATAATATATTTATTGTTAAAAGTTACTATTTTTAGTAATGTAAAGAATTGGGTGGGACGTCCCAAAAAGGAAAGTGTAAAGAATTGGTTGGGACGGAGGGAGTACTTTTTAAACTTTTTTTGCGATTTTACTCATTTTGAATTTTTTTGCAAAAATACGGTTTTGCAATAAATGCAACCTGATACAATTAATGAATTTCAAATGCAACTGAATGCAACTTTTTAAAAAAAATTGAATTTACTCTTAGTTGAATTTGAGGTTGATTTTAGTTGCATTAGGTTGTATTAGTTGCAAAATCGTATTTTTGCAAAAAAAAATTAAAAATTGTATTTTTGTAAAATAAAAAATGTATTTTTACGAAAAATAATAAAAAATTTAGTATTTTTCAAAAAATCCCAATTTTTATTTATATATTTTTGAAAATATTTTAATAAATTATCACTTATAAGTTATCAATTTTAAAAAAATTGAAAAAAAGATTTTATTTAAGTTAAATAAATTTTTTTAGTTAACATATAGATTTTAAATTAAAAAATCCAAAATTAAAACAACTCTTTTGAAATAAAAATTACTCAATACAAATTAGAAAAGTAAAAAATCATAATTACTTTCTATTGTACATATGAGTATAATAGTATTATGAATTATAATGCATAAATTAAAACGTGAGAACTCCTCGATCTGGGACGCTATCTCGTCTCGCTTAACGAACATTATTCCGGCTCGCTTAGCAAATGCTATCCCAGAGTACTTGGTACAGATTTATCATAATTAACTAGAAAGCTGTTAGTCACATTAGTTCACCTCACTTGATATTATTTATTGATCTAAAAATTACAGAAGACCCTACGGGATAATATCTCAACATAATTATATATCTAAATACAACTAGCCGTTAGATTCACATCTCATAAATTTCTGAAAGATCCCTATGAGATCAATTCTACATGCAACTTCCACAAGGCCATAACACAACTCCTGTTAGGAATGAATCCACCAAACTTATGCAAGGGGTGAATGTATAAGTTGTATTATTTTTTATTTTCTTTGATTAGCTGATAATTAGAGTTGTTGTATTAAAATGCAGAATCGAAGTAATACACAACTGAAATTACTTTCAATCTAATGTTGTATTAGAATGAACTTGTTATAATCTGAAATTTAAAATTGAATTTCAGCTTCTTATTTTTAATGAGAAAACAAGGAACATTTACAAAATATTGAAGATTGATACTTCTTTAGAGTCATGTACAAGGTACGTGGACAATATGTCTTAGCAAACACATGCTCTACTGTATTACATGCTTAACTAGGAAATAATAATTAATATTTTAATTCAGATTTTTTTTAAATAATATTTTTGTTACGCGGTCAAAATACATAAAGATGGGTGTGAAAAATTGAAACGACTTAAAAAAAAGGGAGGAGAGTATTTGTTAAGTAACATGTGTAGAAAACAACTATCCACTCAAATTAAGTAACCCAAAGATACATTCGAGCACGGGGCTTTTACACGGTGAAATTTTCTAGAAATCCTATTTTGAATTTAATTATGAAACCGTCTCGATATATCAAAATACTGGACTGTTCGTTCAATCATGAAACCGTCCATATGTCCTAGAATGTTCGAAGATACCTATGAATAATTGATTCCCATACCATTCCTAATCGTCCTTTAATTCTCAATAGCTAGACAACAAACAATATGATATCAATTTATAAAGTTCTATGTCTGATTTCATAAATATTGGTTCATTTTCATTGTTCATATTTGGTGTGCTCTCAAATAAGTAAATTATTTTTGTCAAACTTGTTAAATGTCTATCCTGTTAGAATTGTTTGTGAAAATTGATATATAAATTAACTAATTTAGTATTACTATTACATCTATAGGATTTTATACATTCTAATTTAAAAGACCGAGTTATGGAGTTGAAAGAACGAGATCGCAAGGTGCAGAGAGACTAGAGGCATGTCTCTCTTTACAAAACTCACTTTTTTTCCTTTTAATTAAGAATTTCATTTGTTTTTATATGTTGGTACTAGCTTCCATGTTAATAATATATGTAATGGTCTCTCACTTACGATGCAAATTATTATTATGATGTTGATTTTAATCGTTTTTTTTAATATTTAGACGGCAATAGCTTGAGGGCTTTAATTATTGTAGATTGATATTGGAACACTTCCTAATTCATTTAGTATATGAATGTGTTGGATTTCATTTGAAATTTAAATTCAATTTTTTTCATGTTCCCATTAACGACCATTATGTTATCTATGATTTCTTGTATAAGTTTTTTGCCAAGTGGATTTTCTTTTATATCATTGTTATATTATTTATACTTAATTTTGATCATTTTAATGAGAATTTATTTATTTGAATTTATTTATTATCTTTCTATTATTTTTTTTAAAAAAGATATTGCCATTATAAACACACAATTCTAATGTTAGTTATCTTCAAACTGAGTGTATGTGTTAAATCATCTTTAAAATCTAAATAATTACTAGAATTATTGCAGGGATTATTCATGATACATAAATTCTAATGTAACCATAGATCACATCCTCATTCACGCCGGAAGTAACCCATAAGAGGATGTGTTGGTGCTTCTGAAAGTAACTGTGGTTCTATCGTGCACATTCTTCCAATTAAATCACAGTTGTGCTACAAACCTTTTGAGCAGTCGTCGGACTTGGGGTCTCAGGTTGATCCTGCTGTGGTTAATGCAGAGAAGTGTGAACACTTGTGTAACTTGAAATCTTGCACTGCAAATCCTCAATGTACTTCTAGCACTTCTATAGAGGTTACGTATCATTGTAAAGTGGTTGTTTACACATCCTAATTGCTCCTGAAAGAAGGTAACATGTGCTAACCTCACTGTAAAAAACTTCTATGGAGGTTACATATCATTCTAAATTGGTTGTATTTTATTATTAGCTATTGATCTATTGTCCTGTTGTTTTTAGCTTCTGTAGCCCCTCGAAAATATTACAAATGATTTTAAAAATTTCATAATATTTAGCTTTGTCAAAAACTTTTATGATCTATGTTTATGACCCATGAAATAACAAGTATATCATAATTTGGTTTGTATTCTTTTTCTTTTAAATGATGATAGAAAAAGTAAAGTGCACCTCCTTCACAAAGCAAAGTTAGTGAAGGGCTTCCTTCAGTGTACACTATCTGTGTAAAAAGTACTAAAACATTTGATTAATACGCAAAAAGTTTAAAAACCAAAAGAACATGACATTATCTATCGGTTGGCCCCTTTCATTTTGAGATGTTGCTGATTAATAGCAGAGTAAAATGCATGTTGGAAATGCACAGTGATATATGTTTACTACTGGTACATGCTTTGCAGCTCAGCCCTTTCACCTGAAACATGATCATGTCACATTGTGTCTACTGATTTAATGTTAAAAGTTAGCGAAGTCACCTGCACTCACCAGTATGCTCACACACATGATGCAAGCCCTCCAACTTTCGATTTCTTGTCATCACCGAATTCAACATGCTACAGAGATATTTAAGTGTATCTTCAGAAATATATATCCACAGTACTGTGTTGGGCCGCAAGCAAGCCTTAATTCTACAATAGTATGATATTGTCCGTTTTGAGCCGAGTCCACACGGATTTGTATTTGGACACTCCCCCAAAAGGGCTTATACTTATGGAGTTAACTTGGCTGCTTATTAACAAGCAAACCACCCTTCCCACAAACGATGTGAGAGGCATGTGGGCCTTTAAGAATGGGTATAGGGGGAACCAGAAAGTCCGATGGACTTTCAGTATGGGTCAAGGGGGAGGCTAGTTACACTGAAGAAGGCAGATTCGACAAGTGTCAAACCCGATGTGTGAAGAGGGAGATTGTTGAGAATTATCCCACATCGTTTGTGGAAAGGGGAATTTACTAGTTAATAAGCAGCCAGTTAAACTCCATTAGTATGAGGCCTTTTGGAATATGCCCAAATACAAATTCACGTGGGCTCGACTCAAAGCGGATAATAACATACTATTGTGGAGTTATGGCTTGCTTACGGTCCAACAAGTGATATCAGAGCCTAAGGTTCGGAGATGGATCTTGGAGGTTATGGGTTGCGGTTGTTCGATGTGGGTAGCCCTCGGTGAACACACGGAAAAAATATGTGGAGCCTTGTGTTGAAAGTCTTCCTGATACGGTGATGTGGTCAGGCGGCGTGTCTCGCGGGTGATGGTGACGGTACAATAGTCACGAGATTTGTGGTTCTTGTTTTGAGGGGAGATGTGAACACACGGAAAAATCTGTGGAGTCTTGTGTTGAAAGTCTTCATGATACGGTGATGTGGTTAGGCGGCGTATCTCGCGGGTGATGATGACGGTACAATGGTCACGAGATTTGTGATTCTTGTTTTGAGGGGAGAATTGTTGGGTGGTGTCAACTCAAGTCCCACATCGAGGAGATAAGATAAATTACTCTTGTATATCCATTAGTATGAGGCCTTTTGGGGTATGCCCAAATACAAATTCGTGCGGGCTCGGCCCAAAAGCGGACAATATCATACTATTGTGGAGTTAAAATTTGCTTGGGGCTAAACAAGTGGTATCAGAGCTATGATTATAATAGTCCATAACAATCTCAGATGGGCCCCCATATGGGCCTAGGAAGAGACAGGAGGCTTGCCCCAATATGGGCCTAAGGGGGAGGCAAGTGGGCCTTCAAGAATGGGTCTTGATGGAGCTAGAGAGCCAGATGGACTTTCAGTATGGGTCAATGAGGAGATTGTTGGGATTTATCCCACATCATTTGTGGGATAATAGTCCATAACAATCTCAGATGGGCCCCCATATGGGCCTAGGAAGAGGCAGGAGGCTTGCCCCAATATGGGCCTAAGGGGGAGGCAAGTGGGCTTTCAAGAATGGGTCTTGATGGAGCCAGAGAGCCAGATGGACTTTCAGTATGGGTCAATGAGGAGATTGTTGGGATTTATCCCACATCATTTGTGGGAGGGACAGTTTGCTAGTTAATAAGCAGCCAAATTAACTTCATTAGTATGAGGTCTTTTAGGAGTGTGCCCAAATATAAATCCGTGCGGGCTCGGCCCAAAGCGAACAATATCATATTATTGTGGAATTAAGGTTTGCAACGGTTCATAACAATCTAATATGGGCTTTCAAAATGGGCCTAGAAAAAGGAAGATGGACTTGCCCCTGTAAGGACTTAAGGGGGAGGCAGGTGGGTCTTTAAGAATAGGTCTAAGGGGAGCTAGAGAGCACGATGGACTTTCAGTATGGGTCAAGTGAGAGCGTGGTCACACTGAAAGAGGCAGATTTGACAGGTGTCGAGCCCGATGTATGAATGGGGAAATTGTTGGGAGTTATCCTATATCGTTTGTGAGAAGGACAATTTGCTACTTAATAAGTAGTCAAGTTAACTCCATTAGTATGAGACCTTTTGGGGTGTGCCCAAATACAAATCCATGTGGGCTCGGCCCAAAGCAGACAATATCATACTATTGTGGAGTTTTGACTTGCTTGTGGTCCAAATCCAATTATACATCCAAATGTTTATATAGATGAAAAATCATCAGGATCATTTTTCATTGAGTGCCTAATACCGTGTAATATTTAACTAAACTTGAATTTGATTCATTAACTGAATATTTATATATTGAAGATAACACTAACTCTATAAAAAACAAAGCATAAATTAACCTTTTACTATTTAGCTCGATACTTCATTCTAGCTATCAGCTCTATCGACTAGCATAATCTGCGGGGAAGCCCAAACATAGTCTACTAATTTATACTTCTAGCATAGAACTAGAACTATATATATGTGTCAGTGTGTGCGCATGCAATAACCAATGAAACATGATGTTCAAACTAGCCATTCTTGGAGAGGCATTTGTTTAGGTTTAATAAGAAGACCTGAGTGCTTAACTCTGTTTAAATTTAAATGATGTTCCTCAGCATCAAAAAGCTCTTCATAATACCTCCTCCAAGATGACAACTTTCTACATCTTTTGACCATTTCCAAGATCCTGTGATCACCTTTCTAAATCTATAGAACCTGCAAGCAGAAAATATTTTATTTGAATGAGATTTTTATAATTACATTTAGATCCAGTCCTATTAAAGCTTGGTATCATATACTTAAATCTTTATCCAATAAGGTCTAAGGGGCACTTTACTTGTCAAGTTTTATTCACATACTAATGAATTGATCTTGATTTATCATTACATGCCTGATTCATTCGAGGATGCCTGATAGATAACTGTTGCACACAGAAGAAAGCAGATAAAACCATGAGGTTTATCTGTAGGTCATTATAGTCATCAAGGAGTGATGGATCGAAGACTTTCTAATGTTATTCTTCTTTAGCAAAGGCTTTGCCTACATGAACAAATTCAATCTCAGTTAAATATAATACAACCTTCTCTAAGTATTCATTAATAAGAGATTTTCTGAGCGGTGAAGTAAATATGGGATTGAGACATACCCACATTACAAGTCTTTGTTGTGACTTGTGAGTAATCCAGAGCTCGACGTCCGCTAATAAGTTCCAGGAACAGTAGTCCAAAGGCGAATACACCAATTTTCTCATCTACTATGCCATACATTAAGAATTCTGGAGCAAGATAACTAACAAAACCGTAGATACTACTGATAAATGCAATTATTAAAACTAAAATCACTCGATGTACAACTCCAAGTGGATACCAGCCACTAAAAACAACACAGATGAACAAACCCAAATGTGCTTTCAAATGAATTTCACTGTGTTGTGAGTCCAGTGTTCCGGGAACCATTTTACAAATCCAAAGTCACAAATCTGGATACAAGATAGATATTTTATAATGCAAAGTGTTAACAAACCCTATCAAAAAGTTAAATTTAGGTAGTTCTTATAAATGAAAACGAATAAATAACACGAAACATGAAGTTCAATTGCCAAAAGTATTCATTCAAATTCAATAAGAAAATAATCTTGATCAAGGGAGGTACATGAGGTTCAAAGTCCTTTGTAAGTAATATATTTGCAGCCTTGACATCTCTTTGTACGATTTTTCTTTGACCACCTTCATGAAGATATATGAAGCCTTCAGCTGTTCCCATAGCAACCTTATATCTGATAATCCATTCCAGTCTTCTATTTGAAGCCGTGTACGGTAACCAATAGAAATCATATAAGAATTCAGGACAAAAATGGCCGTTTGTAAAATTTAAAGGGAAACACAACCTTAAAAGAGTTAGGATAAAAAGCTCTAACCATGAAGCACAGATGCTAAACTACCACAAGTAGAAATCTCTAGAACAAGGTACACAGGACTGTTCACGAACAAGCTCGAGCTCGGCTCGTTAAAGGCCCGTTTGACTCGGCTTGTTAAGAACACGAGTTCGAGCTCGAATACAAAAATGTGTTCATTAAGAAAACGAGCTATAGCCGAACTTTTAGTATGTTTGGCTCGCTCGAACTCGGCTCAAGTTCGGCTCGTTAGAGCTCGAAAAATATAGAAAATATTTTGAATGTTTTTATAATACTTGCCCTTTACCCAGCTTTCTAACATTTTTTCACACACCAAAATATTAAAAGCTAACATCATTTGATCAAGACAAAACCCATCACAAATTTTTTAATAGCAACTCAGCATCACTCACACAGTCACACCACTATGCAACCTAGCAATACAAACATACTCTTTACCAGCACCCTGTTGTGACGTAACCAACCTAGTAGCCACTTCCTCTTACGTAACCGAGCTATTCATATCCTCCAATCTCTGACCATTGAGTTCAAACTCGTTGAAGACACCACTTCCGACACTCTCCACGACCTTCCGACGTCACTAAATTAAAGATGATTTGAACAGAGTACTGTAAATTAAAGAACTAGAAAAGAGGTAGACTCTTGTTTGCATGTGTATTGTGTGTTGATTTAGGGATTTTGGATTTAGGAATGAACACTGAAAGAGTGTACAGCTGTATAGGTCATTTTAATTGGGTGTTCGGCTCGTTACCTAACGAGCTCGAACTCGAACACATTTCGTTCAATAAGAAAGCTCGGCTCGGTTTGTCATAAAAAAAAAAGTTAAGCTCAGATCGTTTTGGACAAAACTCAGCTCGTATCTGTTCGTAAACAACCCTAAAGGTACATGTGTCCCTCTACATCGTAACTAAGCAACTTGGCGGTATTGGGATGGTTGACATGAGCCATGATTCCAAGCTCTGCTAGGAAATTCCCTGTCCTCTCCTCGGGCGACCCTTTCATGGGTTTCTTAACTAGGACAAACTGGTTGTTTCGCAAGCATCCTTTGTAAACTTCAGCATAACCTCCCTTTCCGATCAGATTTTCTGTATCCCGAAAAATCAAGTCAAGTTTAAAATTTTGACAAATTTATGCACTGTTGCTATCCAGAGTCCTATAAACTTACTAACCATGGGAAAAAATTTTGGTAGCCGATTGGAGTTGTGATAGAGTGATTTTTTTTTAATTAGCCTTAAAATAATTCAAATCCGTATCAACGTCAGGACTTGCTATTTTTCTCATGTTGTTGCTAAATCGATCGCGAGCAATTTTGAAAGATTATTTTATCCAAAAGAACAAGTATTCGATCTATGACGTGCTATGGAGGTGAATAAATCAGCCTTATACCGAAACTTCTAATTTGGTACGATTCGTTGTCATACTAATCCCGTCAAACTATTATTGAATGACCCTAACAAGAACAAGAAAGCACGAGTTCAGTTTTACTTGTCCATGATTGATTAAAATAGTGGAAATGATCCTAAAATTTTGAATATGTTTAATGTCATACAGATGAGAAGTGATTCCACATCACTAGTTAATCTAGAAATATTATCTTTTGTTGGAAGAATGTCTTGCAAGAATAATTTTTTTAACAAAGGTTTTGTTCATAGCACCTATGGCATGGCCGTGATTTGACTCCGATAGAAATGAGATATTTTCCAAAAGACTGGAATTTTTTCATCTGTGACTAACCCACCAATAGGATTAGTGCGAATAGGATTGCCGGGACTCTTGAAGATCTGTCGAGATTATAATTAATCAACAAAGTACTCCCTGTTATTATTGAGAAATGGCTATAATTATTCAACAACAAGACGATGCGAGAACACACATAGACCCAAATGATGAGGAGTTTAGATTGGTTGTCTTAAAATATGGTAGGAATATCCAACTACGATGTTAACTTGTCAATTCTCCCGACTTCGAATCTTTTGGACTTGGATTTCTTCATCGATATTCAATCTCTTAAGTACACAAGAAGGCTGCTAAAACAATAGATGAACTTGGGGGTGAGAAAAAAAAAACAAAAAACCGAAACTGAATTGAAAAATCGAAAAATCAAACTGAAAAAACCAAAACCAATAAAAACCGTAACTAAACAGAATCGGTTTGGTAACGGTTATGGGTTATGGTTTTATCCCCGTAATCGAACCGAAAAACCGAACCGTTCATATAATATTATATATATAATAAAATATTGTTTTATAAATATATATAATAGATTATTTACTATAAAAAAAACCTAGTATAGTGATGTATAATAAAAATAACAATATTTTACTCTTTTTGCTGTAAATAGAAACAATTATTTATTTATTTTGATTTCTCCGTATCATTTCTAATACTAGTACTATTTATTCTTTAATTTTAAATTTAAATATAAACTTACTTGTAATTTTATAATAATGGAAATTGTGTTATTATAATTTCTAAATTTATTTTCTCTTATGTTGTAATAATTTCAAATTTAATATTATTAAATTTGTATAACACTTTCTAGTTAGGTAAAAAATCGAAACCGATAAACAGTTAACCGAACCAAAAAAACCGTTCCGGACGGTTCGGTTAAAATTAATTGGTAAAAATCGAATCCAACCGAATCAATAATATATGATTTGGAAATGATTTTTGATAAAAATCGAGTGGAACCAATCGTACACACCTCTAAATGAACTAGTCATTGTGCTAGAAAAAGCATTTGATATGTTTTCATCTAATACGGTGAATTGTATATTTTTAACACTATAACAACAATGTATTATTGAAATTATAAAAGTCAAGAGGTTATAACAATTATAAAATCCCACCTATAAACAAAAATTCTTTAGAAAGGTATGGAAATCTGTTTTAATTGCAGAATATATATACATGCACGGAGTAAGCATGGTTTTAATTGATAAATGTAGTACAATAAATTCATTAGTTTCTTAGTTTTATGAGCTGAGTTATAAATTTGAAAATGTGTAATACAGTCAAAAGAATTAGGAATAAAGGGTAGTTTTAGAAGAAATATATAAAAAAAAATGTATTAAAATTAAGAATGTATAATTATATATTAAAGGACAATATTTTTTAAAGGTACAATTAAAAAGGACATAGTGTAATTGATTTAAAAATTAGTGGGATTCATTAGGAAGCCGTAGATCAATTTGACTTTTTAAATTTTTAAATTTAATTATTTTTGAAAAATTTAGAATTATAAAGAATTGAAAATATTATTTTAAAATAAAAATTGGGAGGAGCGAAAAGAATAAAAATTAGATATATTTTGCTATCCACCCATTCAATTTGACTGACCACTCTGGAAATCAAATGCGACTCAAATTAAATTTAAAAAAGAGCTCGAATGTTAAAAATGAATCGACTAAAAAAGTAAATTACAAAAGGACAAGATTTTCTTAAATAAATATTTTACTACTATATAAAAAATTAAGAATCCTAAATAGATTGTCAAATCATATATTTAGTCTAAATTAAAATGTCAAAAAAAATAATTAAAATTATAATTGATAAAATAATTATTATTGAATTTATTATTCATTTTTTTATATATAAATGACTTTAATTATACTTTTTGATATATATAGTGTACAATTTGATCAACTTGGACCATATTTCAAAATTATAATTGAGAATTAAGTACACCAACTAAATATTTATAGAACTGCTGACTAATTTATGAATGTGAAAATATATTTACTATGTGATATAATTAAAATATTTTTTCCAAAATTTTAATTATGTTTACCTAAATTTTATTCAAATTAAAGTTGTACAACATTTATAAAATAAAATAATTCAAAATTTAGAATATGGTTTGAAGAATTTGTATGAATGGATTAGTTTCGTTTAGAGATCTTTATGGTCTAATTTAATTTGTAGTTTAAAAAAAATTTGATTCAAATTCTCTGATAATTCAAAAGAGACCGATCTTTGAACATTCATATTAAAAAATATCATAAAAAAATTTTAACTCTAAAGAAAGAAACAAACAAAATTCACAATCATGGATTAAAAATCTTGGTACACATTCAGTCATTTGTTTTATAAATTATCACCTAACCACATAATCAAGCCATAAGATACAAAACTAAACCATCTACCTACACTAAACTAAATAATACTAGTATAAATTAAGCAACAGGGCTAACAACTAGCACATTGGTAGGTGTGTAGGTATATTGTCATTCTAATTGATGATTAATTCTAGGTTTAGCTAGAGTAATAACTCATTCCCGGGAGTAAATTATAGTTTGGAACCCTAACTTTATCCTAAATATAATTTTAAATATTATATTTCACATTTTCAATTTTTAAAAATAAGGTAAAACATAACTCTTTATATATTTTTTGTCAAAATAAATATTAATTTATATAGGTTGAAGATTAAAAAAAGGTTTAAATCTTGTAATTATTATATACATATTATATATTATATATTTCACTAACTTTATTTAATTGAAGTAAAATTTTAATTTTGTAAAAATATATTATTTTAATTATTGGCTAAGAACATATTAATTAATTATAATTTAAAGATTTCATGATATATAGTTGGTGACATATTTCAATATTTTTAACTTATATGTTGAGTAAATTTTCAAAAAGTCATATTAACATATAATTCAATATTAGGAGATGTAAAATGTAATTTATAAAATTAAATATATAAATTTGTATTTGAGTTAAAAGAATTAGAGGATGCAAATTAACGAGGATCTACACTAAAACTTCTATAATATTGTTTCATTTGACCAATTAAACTACATTTCTTACATTAATGTATTATTAATACAAGTTTATAACTAATATTTAAGTAAATTTATTTTTATTTTTATTTTATTTATATTTAATATAAAATTTTATAATATTAAGAATTCATGTTAATACATATATATGATATATTTTCATATTTTATATAAATCTATTAAAGATGCGAGTGATACTAAATTAATTAGAGGAGTTATTTTAATAATAATGAATAATTATGTATAATATATAGATTTTTATTTAACATAAATAATTTTGTTATTTGGGCTTATAAATTTAATATAATAAATATTATTCTATTTAATATAAATATATTACAATTTAAAACTATTTTATAATAAATATATAATTTGGATATATAATTAGGGCCCATATGCTCGTATTATAATAAGAAAAACCGTGTCTATATTTTTTAGGCTTAACTGACCAAATTTTTTAATTTTTTGATTTTAATAATACGGTAAAGATTTGAATACATAGTACATATTTAGCTTTCTATTTCCCTATATTTGACAACCAGGTTCAAAGTTTCTCAAAGTGTGCCTCTAGTCTGTATTAGCCCACATTAGATTCTATATGTTTTACTCTTTAATGAGTTCTTTTGTTTAAATATCAAATGATTGAGATAGATGTTAATCATGTTACTTCACTCAATAAGATTCACTCAATAAGATGTATTTGTTTAACTTTTTGTTCCTATACTGTTTAAGCATTGTATTTCAGGTCACTACTAGGGCTTCAGGCTTTTTTTTAGTGAACTGGGGTTTGAGCCTGAGATATAAGTATATAAACGCTAGAATGTAAGGAAAAATTCTCTGTTCATTTAATAAACCAGTAAGATTGCATCATAGTCGCTCTATTTAAATTAAATTTAAGTAGAGATTATTACCTCATTTTTTAAAATTCTTCACTCTGATCTAGGCGTGATTTGACTTTTTAATAGTCAAAATTTTTAAAATTTGACCAAATTTTACATATATTATATAATTTAAAAAATTATAAAATATATATCATTGAAAAGTTTATATAATTTTTTTTAAAAGTATACTTTTTAGATTTTGAAAATTATAAATATATATTTTCAATTTTCAATTAAAATTAATTAAAATTAACTATTAAAAATGGGACGGAGAGATTAATTTATAATATACCAACATCTTTAATTTTTCAAGAATAGATCACAGGTCTTACATTATAGAGTCCAAATACATATATTTATACATATATTTCTGACACTCAACTGCAATGAAACCGACCACTGCTGAGGAAGTTAGGAGCTCTGTTTTGACCAAAGTAATATACTACTACAGTCTACATACATACACAAAGAATCTTTATATATTTTAACAAAAATTGGACTTTGAAAGTTTATTTGTATCTAACATCAATGGTAAAATAAAGTGGCACAGTCTAGAACCGAGCATCACAACTCACAAGCCATCCATTCACACCATGAAATATCTAACCGATAGCTTTCTACTTTATAAAGTAAACAAATTGTATGATATATGATATTATAATACGGTACAATCATACAAATATACGAGGCCTAAATACATTCTGCTTTTACACTATGACTACATATTTATACAAATTATTCTATATTTTAGAAAAAACAATGATTTAAATAAAACATTTTATAATATTTAACTATTACATATTTTGATATTTTGATCTTCTGCGTTGCAAGTTCCATTAAATAACAAATTCAATTCTTTTAAATACATATACTGACGAATACAATGGTGACATTCTTATTCATAATTTTATGAACTATACTAAAAAACTCAACTTTTCAATTGCGGCACGATCATCTATATTATTATCTCCGGTTTTACTTCTCCTTAGACATAGTAGAACCAGGCGAAATACTTGTTCTAATACTACTTGACGCAGGACGGAATTAAAAACAAACGTTAATCCTCAAATTAAAAATTCTTACTCGAGAAATTCTTAAATACCTTGAATTCATAAGAAAGAATTCTTGAATCCATGAGAGAAAACTTTCTAGAATTTTAATTCAATTAATAATAATTAAATCAATAATTCAATACAATGTTTAGAGATAATATATATAATAAATAAGCCTAATATAATTTTGGACATTTCTCACCTACACTCTAAATATAATATAATATAATTTAAAATTTTCTCTTCAAAATATTAAACATTAAAAATGATTAAAAATACAGATTGCTTGTCCTTCATATGAAAAAAACCCGAACATATAAAAACCAAATTTCTGAATCCACCCAATCTAAAATTAATTTCTGAATCTCTCCGTATATGTGCACAAATCAAAACCTGATCTGTGACTCCAGGTTAAAATCTGAAAAAACTTTCTAAAACTAAAATTGGCCTAATGAATATTGTAATAATTTCAACAACCAAAAAAGATACCTACAATACTGGTGGAGAATAATAGATATCAACTATCAAGTACCCAAAAAGTTCAATGAATTTACTTGGAATAACAATAAAGTAAGAGAAACACAAACAAATCCAAGACTTTTCCAGGTCCATTTTCCTGTACTAACTGATCACCAAAAAAGTCAAAATCCGTCCAACCAAACAACCCCTAATCAAGAACAATCAAGAAACACTCACCCATCTCTTTCTTACCCTCCCATGAAGCACCCCAACTCAAATCATCATCACTAAATCACTCAAAACAATGTCAAGATTCAATCTTTTCATCATTACTATTCTTGGGTTTTGCTCATTTATCTCATCTCAATCCACCCCAAGTTGCCCCCTCGATTTCAATGTTCTTAAAAGACTTGCTGAGACCTCCAGGCCCTCTGACAAACTTGAGGTTCAGTGTCGTTTGATTCTTCAGGGTTTGCGCCTTGTTCAATCTGAATATCTTAAGAGAACTAATAACTTTTTGCCCCCTTTATCTTCTGCTGAATCTTGCTGGAAAGATTATCAGAAATTCTTTGATCAGTTCAAGAATAGTTTCGATATTCGAAACACTTGTGGGTTTAAAACTCAGTGGATTGCTCAGGGGTGTCAGAATATTACAACCAGGGGAGAGTATGAGAGTAGGAATAGTAAGAGTGCTTTGAATGGGGTTTCACAGGCTTGTAATCAGTCATTAGATGGGGCAGCTTGTGCTACGTGTACTACGAGTCTTTCGGCTTTGATGCCTTCTGATGTTAAGGGGGAGACTGTTGGGAATGTGTCGGATTGTACTGCGTTTAAGTCCATTTATGCAGCTGCATTTGCGAATTCTTTTGGTCCAACTGATAGAGGGACAGCTGAGTGTTTGTTTGCACTTTCGTTTGATAAATCGAATAAGGATGGGAGTAAGAAGAAAATTTTGATTGGTGTGGTTTCGGGGATTGGGTTTTTGATAATTGTGGCGGGGGTTTGTGGGTTTTTGTTGGTTAGGAAGAAGAAGATTGAGAAGATTAAGAGGAAAGAGGAGATTACGAAGAAATGGAGTGATTTGAATTCGTCTGCGTTGGATTCGATTAGTGGAAGTACTACATTGATTAAGTTTTCATTTGATGAGATTCAGGAAGCGACTAAGAATTTCTCGAGGTTGAATATAATTGGGAAGGGAGGATATGGGAATGTGTATAAAGGGGTTTTGCCGGATGGGACTGAAGTTGCATTGAAGAGGTTTAAGAATTGTTCGGCTGCAGGAGATGCGGATTTTTCTCATGAAGTTGAGGTTATTGCTAGTGTTCGGCATGTGAATTTAGTGGCGTTGAGAGGGTATTGTACTGCTACGACGAATTTCGAAGGTCATCAGAGGATTATTGTCTGTGAATTGATGAAGAATGGGAGTTTACATGATCATCTTTTTGGGTCAAATGGAAAGAAGTTGAGTTGGCCTCTTCGACAAAAGATAGCATTAGGAACTGCTAGAGGATTAGCGTATTTGCATTATGGGGCACAACCAACTATTATTCATAGAGATATTAAAGGTAGTAATATACTTTTGGATGATGATTTTGAGCCTAAAGTTGCAGATTTTGGTCTTGCTAAGTTTGCACCCGAGGGAGCAACGCATGTTAGCACTAGGGTTGCCGGAACAATGGGCTATGTTGCCCCTGAATATGCTTTATATGGGCAGTTGACAGAGAGAAGTGATGTTTATAGCTTCGGGATTGTGCTTCTTGAGCTTTTGAGTGGGAAGAAGGCACTTTTGGAGCTCGAGGAGGACCAGCACACACTTGTGGCGGATTGGGCGTGGGCATTGGTTAGGACAGGTAGACCATTAGATGTGGTTGAAGAAGGTATTCCAGAGTTAGGGCCTCCAAATATTATGGAAAAGTATGTATTGCTTGCTGTGCTTTGTTCTCATCCTCAATTGTATGCCAGGCCTACAATGGACCAAGTAGTGAAGATCATGGACTCAGATCTACCAGTTCCTATGATACCCGAGAGACCTATTCCGATTACTTCTGATATTGATGATATTGAGAAATCCGTTAGCAGCATTAACTCAGGTAATTTGTCCACTTATTCAGGCTATCAGCCATACATTGATAATTCTGCCCCTACCACGCCAAGGTGCTGATAGGCAACAGGTTAAAAGCTCTTGCTTTTCTATACAGTAGAGGAAGTGAGGAGGTTTCGTGCAGCAAAGGGAATTATTGTACTCCCAGAGTTTTGCAAAAACAATCTTTCAATTGCTTCTTGAGCTTATTATTCAGTAAAAAGTGATTGTTTTGTTTGAGGAGGATTAGAGCATATGGTTTCCGTTGTTTTCTATAATGTGTGTCCTTGGCCGCATATGCAAATCTGCAGGCGTGCAGCTGATAGTGTGAAATACCAGGACAATGTAATGCAAGAGTAATATCTGTGTATAGATGGAACCTCTAGATCCCTTTCCACTAGTATATTTTCTTTTTTTTGAATCAGACATTCTTTTTGAGAAATTTGAATTGTGCAGATTACTTCTTTGTTTTGCCCTCAGTATCTGTAGTTTCATTTATGTCATGAATCATAGATGCTACACACACAAGTTCCTTCATATCATGGGTTGATTAGTTGCGAGTCATGTAATTTGCAATCCCAATGATTCTTTCCGGTATGCTTGGTTTGGTCATTGTTAGCTATACCAGCCATTACTTTTCTAGAAATTGATCGTCACTGACATTTGCTTCAAGTTTGTTCTTTTTGCAAATTCTACAAATAGCAAGAGTTTCTAAACGAGGTACGTATAGTTTTTATACTAGTTCTGTAGTTTTTCTAAGTTCTACAAATGGCAAGTTTGTTTCAATGGTCTGGTTTGGTTTTTATATCCTTTTAAATGGTGCAACTTCCTTGTGCTAGTAAGTTCAACCTAAAATCTAAGGAAATATTGTTCTATTGAGGAACATTGGCAAGTAACAAGTTCCTCCAACTGCCAAGAAGGCAGCCTTCTCATACATAATTCGCAGAATCAATACCATGTTGACTAATACATACCATCTCCTTAGACCTTAGTTGAGATTAATTTTTTCCCTAAAGATCCTATAAAGCATAGGGAACCTGCAGCATAATGCGCCTTCATGATGCTTATTCTTCTCCCAAACTAAAGCTTCTTGATGCCTATTCTTCCCCAAATTAAAATTAGGTATATTTATAATATGTTCATTAATAATTTATGTTATTTAATTTAGTTTCTTAATATTTTTAACCATGTTTCTAAATTTTCTATTAATTAGAAACTTTTATTAGTTACATATGTTTATCTAAATCTTATCTAAATGTGTATTTATTTTATTAAAATAATTTCTTCCACTTTCCTTATCTTTTTAGTTATATGACGTACTTTTCTTATATTTATATCATTTGTCCTAATACGTAAAATTTACATGTAGTCAAACTTTTAGTATAGTTATCAAAAATTTATAATAATCATGAAAAATTCGGTTGGAGTCATATTTAGTTTGGTAATTTTTTCTTCAAATTTGGTCGGTTTCAAATAATTATCAGTTCACTGCTATAAATAATTTTAAATTTTAGATTATTTTTAAATTGGATCAAAATGACTTTCAAATTATTATCCGATTTGACTATATTGAATTGATATCGATTTAAATCAATTTTTTTCAAATTCAATTAAATTTTAAATTATCTATAATGTTACCCAGTAATTAGACTATTATAAAAGGAGGTTGAATATAATACTACCAAACAATCGAAACTAGAACACAAGTATATAAACGAAACACTGTTTGTATTAACTTTGACAAAATTAATACAAAAACTCTATCAAGAAAATTAATGTTCTTAAATGCTGCTAGATTATGAGAATAATATATATTGAACGATACATCAATATAAATCTAAACTGTGTTTATATAGTACACAGCTACATATCTAAATATTGCAAAAATAATGACTAATTAATACAGAGATACGATTTCCATCATTATTTTCGGAATAGATAGTTTCAAGAAGATAATTATTTTTCATACAAACACTTCCTTTTCTTTCTTCAATCAAGTCCTGATTTATCAAATTACCATCTAATAGACTCTGATTGATCTTAGACTGTGTGAGCTGAGTAGACTCTGTAGATTGTGACAGTTGAGTAGACTCTGATTCAGTAGATTCTGATCGATAGACTCTGACAGCATCATTTCTTCATATCTAACATATAATTTAAATATATGTTAATATTAATAAAATATTGATAAAATTTATATTATACTAAGATGTTTATAATATAAAATATAAGCTATGATTTAGATATAATATAATATTAATAAATATATTTAAGAGAATATCTGACAATCTATATTCTTTTTATGATTAATTAAATATTTTTTAATGATTTAAGGGTTATTTTATATTTAGAGAAAAATTGGCGGTGTGCACTCAAAAAGGCCTGAACCCGTAGGTTTACCCAGTACGCACTCGAAAAGGGTAACGGCTGCGGGTTTTCACAGGAAAAAAAATTGGATTAATCAGAATTTTGAATAATATTTTATGTTTATTTATTATATAATAATATAAATAAAAAAGAAGTTTCTATGGTCATGCATACATATGAAAGATGAATAATAATTTTGAATTTGGAAGTTTAATTCGTAAAAGTTTATATAACATACTTAAGTTAATTTCCTTCATCATCTATCCTTTTAAAAGAATTCACAATAATTATATTCATCAAGAACTGCTATTATAAATTTAAATTGTCTTCTTTTTCATTTTTTTGACAGAGTCTTCTTTTTCATTTATTTGTTCCTTTTCTTTATATTTTTATCTTCAAGTTTAAAAAATGTGATTGATGAATCCATAAAAAAAAATATTTACTTAAAGAAACATGATTGATTACTTTAAAGATATATTGGAATTATGAATAATTCCAACATTAAGTAGGAGTTGGTATAGAGAGTTTAAATATAATAATATATATACATTAATATTACTATTTAAATAAATTCATAGATTTTTTTTTAATTTTGAAAGCATTAATTAATTAAATATGTAGTGTTGATTAAAAAAAATTAAATATATAATGTTTAATCAACATTATTTTGTTTCCAAAAAAACCTCACCATATTTTCTCAATCGATCTAAAAATAAAAAAAAGTTCTCAAACAAATCCATACATCAACAATCTGAATTATCAAATAAATTCAATTTTCTTATAAGCAAAATTTTTAATGTGTTATATCTTTGCATATAAAAAAAACAATCTCTCACAACTGCAAGAAACTCTGATATACATATAAACACAGATCTCTATCAAAATATTATTAAGCTCTACTCAATTTTTTTATTATCTTTTTACTGCTACATGTTCCTCCGTTTTATCCAATTTCTTTGATAGGGGAGTTGCCACCTCTTATGACACCCCCTCTTACTTTTGAAGGTGGTGGACTGCTCTAAACCATGGAAGGTTCACAAGCTTGGCAGCAGCTGATAAGAAAATATATAATTTTATTAGATTATAACAAAAAATGATTCCTAAACTATGTACATAAATATCTATAAATATGACATCTTACCTCATTAATCGTGATAATAACACAAAATATACTAGTAATTGAGATTGGAATTGGGGAGTTCCATGAATTTTAACATGTTTAAACATGGCAGGACTTGTTTGAATAAAAGAAAATACTATTACAATGCACTTAATGTCACACATTGTAATTAAAAAACCAACAAAACTACTACATATAGTTATAGTGTTTTTTAGAACTATATTGAAATATAACAATGAGATGTATCAAAATTCAAGACTATACCCCTATTTATATACATATCATAAGTACGTTACACATCTTGAAACTTATGTTTCTCGATGCTTCTGTAATACTGATCTAGATTGACCTGTTAATTTATAATAAAATTAGGAGTACTTATAATATATATTTATTTCCTAATATATTTGAACAATTTTTTAATGTTCTATTAATTGAAATTTTTATTATTTACATATGTTTTTCTAAATTTTATCTAAATATTTACTTAGGCTTTTTAATAATTGTCTTCTACTTTGCCTATTTTTTCTTACTTTTTCTTTATCTGGTTTATTCTAATACTTATAAAATTTACACAAAGTCAAATTTTAATATTGTTAACAAAAATTTATAATAAACATGAAAATTTGTATTAGTTTAATTCAAAGAGTTTACCTAACTTGTATATTTGGTACCTAGTTAAAAAAAATATGAATACTAAAAATAATTTCTAATGTTAATTTCAAATAAAGGTAATTATTAAATAAAATCTATTTACAAGAAAATGTTAATAGAGTTACTAAAATTTTATATTAAAGTAAGATATTAATTGTATATACTATTCGATAAATGTTTTATTATATACCTTCCATCAAAATTTGTGATAACTTATGATTTTATTATTAAACTACTATATGTTATGATTGATGTTAATGGGTATAATTAAGTCTTCAGGATTGTTTTTTCTTGTGTTGTTATTTGTTCCTTCAGTATTAGTAATAATAGTACTTTTAAAAACTTTGTTTTGCACTTGATATTAAATAATTTAGAATTTCTTTATTTTTTCTAACTTTAAATCATGGGAGAAAAATTGACAGAGGGAGGTGACTTGGTCTAAGGCCCAAATCATCAAACACATTATTTTCATATCGTATAAGCCCAAACAAACAAGAAAATTACGGGTGCACTTTCGGATGACAAACAAAATTTCGGATTCCACCAAAAGATATTAATGGCTCAATAGTACTACTTCTGTTTAGACTAAACATTGAGGATGATGGAGTGGAACACACAAGCCCAAATAAGGATTTTCTCTCACTCAAAAATAATACTTTGTATTTATTATAAAATAAGTAAGGAATTTAGTTCTTCTCACTCAAAAAATATCTTATTACAAAATAATCGCATTTAATATATGAATTGGATAACAATATAATATCATATCATATTATATTATAGTCGTGTTTGGAAGTTAGAGTTTTGGAATAAAATTAAAGATTTAAGTTAAATTAGAGATTTGACTAGACTATTTGGTAGTTAGTGAATTAAAATAGCGGTTACTTAAAAAGGAGTTTTTTCATTGTCATGTATCTATTTAAAATAAAAATAGTTAATTGAACAACTATTTATCAAACAATTTTATTCAAAATAACTAATTCAATCCGTTAGGCAAAAATAACTAATTCAATCAATTATTCAATTAATTCAATTTTGTTAACAGCCAACCACCTATATATCTATAAAAGTATGTGTTATATAATTAATATACTCTTTCTCTTTCATTTAAAGTAGCGTGTTTGACTTTTTTATAATTAAATTGATTAAATTTTGATGAAAAATTAAAAATTATTATTTTATAATTTTGAAAAATTAAAAATTATATTTTAAAATCACATATAACATTTTTTTCTTTTGACAAATACATATAACATATTTAGGCATCTTAAGTTAAATTTCCTTAACCATATATATTTTTAAAAGAATTCACAATAATTATATCCATCCAGAAAATTTTAAATTGTCCTCTTTTTCATTTATTTGTTCCTTTTCTTTATATTTTATATTCAGGTTCAGAAAATGTGATTCATGTATCCATAAAAAGATATATTTAGTTAAAGAAACATGATTAATTATTATAAACTATGATTGTCCGAATAATTCCAGCATTAAATAATATATAGAGTACAAATATAATAATATATATATATACATTAATATTATTTTTCAAATAAACTCATAGAAATTATTTTAATTTTGAAAATATTAATTAATTAAATATACAATATTTGAATCAACATTATTTTGTTTCAAAAAAAAACCTCACCCTATTTTCTGAATCGATCTAAAAGTAAAAAAAGAAGGAAAAAGTCTCAAATAAATCCATACATCAACCATGTGAATTTATCAAATAAATTCAATTTTTTTATAAGCAAAAACTTAGTAGTTAAATTTTTAATGTGTTACTCCCTCCGTCCCATATTTCTTGTCTCATTTTGACTTTTCAAAATCAAAATAATCAATTTTGACCAATAAATTAAATATGTTATATAATAATATATATTTTTTAGAAAAATATTATAATAAAATTTAACTATTCTATTTTATGAATCAATTTATAAATTCGTAAAATTATAAATAAATATTTTTAAATTGTTGATCAAAGTTAAAAAAATTTGACTTTGAAAAGTCAAAATGAGACAAGAATTATGGGACGGAGGGAGTATATCTTAGCATATAAAAGGTATCAATACTTCAATGGCTCAAGGTAGGAGGACTTTTGTTTGGACTTTAAACATTAAGGATGATGGAATATTGGGACACACAAGTCTGATTTAAGGGTTTGATTTTCACTCACTTAAAAAATATACTCCATATTTATTATAAAATAATTACAAAGTTTGATTCTTTCTCACTTGATAAATATTTTATTATAAAATAATCATATTTAATAGTGAATTGGATAACATCATAGTTATATTATATATCTATAAAATTATGTATTATAATTAACGTATAAAATATGAAATTTTGAGTCCAATTGTTTAAAACAAACAAATCTGACACAATAGTATATTTTGGTTACAAATTTTTTAATGGAACCATTATCTTTGACTATTTTCATGAAGTAAAAACTAAAAAATTTAACGATTGAATTTAGATTCGTTCAGAATTATTGTGAGAAAAAATATTTATATAAAATATAAAATTTACCAAACAGTATTTTACCTGCTTTTTCAGAAATAAACTCATGTCGTTAATGTCCGCAACAACAATCTCAAACGCACCCTTACTCCATGTAGACTAACCATAGAAATTTATGCGTAGGGTTCATAACACTTATTTCCATGAGAACCATGGGCTCCTTAATAGACTCTACTTTAACAACAACTTCATAAGTAGGCCTAGATAAGGCAACTGGTTGTCCCCTGACAAAACTAGCTAATATAGCAGAAACCCTTAGAAGAACATGGCATTTGTAAACTTAACCCAGGCCAGATAGTGACCATCTCAATAGGATTGGAAACGGGCAAGGACTTGAGCCAAGATTTCAAATAGAATAATAATCCATTTATTTTAAGGAACTATACTTCAGAGCTCTAACTACACAAGAAGCATTCTGAAATCTAAACACTAGTTATCTGCCATGATCATGTATAGGTCTTAAGAGCCAACGTTTTAACCTCATTAAGATCAAATCTAGCACCATCAGTAATATTCCAATTCAGAGAGAAAGCGTGAAGGAAATCAACTACAGACTTAAAATATATAACACCATTAACTTTAATTAGAATTTAGAACACTACCTGTCTTAACATATTCAGTGTCTAAAGTATATGAAATGAGGTAGTTTGAGATCGAGTAGAAAAATATGTTGTTGGTTGTCCAACTCCTGCTTGTTTGGAAAAATCTTGTTAACCTGGTTATCTAGGGTTTGTGAACCATCCTGAGCGGCCCTTCTCTGCTTCAGGGTTTAGTTAAAACCACCCTGAAGGAACTTGTATTGAAGTGAGGCGGAATAGAAATCATGACGGTAGCGAGAGAAATTTTGAGTCAACCGGTGGACATGTTAAAGACAAGTTAAAGACATGTTAAATATAAGACGCGAGAGAGAAGTAAGTAAGATGGGACATGTTAAAGACAAGGTAATGAATAAATAAAGAAACCCACAGGATGGGAGAGGGAAAAGAGAGGGGACTGGGAACACGAAACTTCGGAGGGAAACAAGAGAAAGACTGAAAAAGTGTTGGAAATTAATCTAAATGTTATTTAAAATAAATTGTATAAGCTGTTACGTGCATTATCAGCAGCAGCTTGACTAGGTCTTTCAGCAGTATAGAGTTGTTAGGAGAGTAATGCGTAGTGGAGCTTATTTAGGAGTCAAGTACCTTAGTTTCTATTTTAATGCCACCACCTTGTGGTTTGTTGTTCTATTTAAACACATGGAATCTACTTTCATTTGATCAGACGTTAATGCAATGTAATTCAGTTTATTTTTTTTCCGTTTTAAATATATACATCATTTCAGCACTCAGAGACATCTATTCTGATTTTCACATTTGGTATCCGAGTCTGAGAGCTGTTTATGCCCAAATTTATGCCAAAGATGACAACGAAGAGACAGAAAACAGAAACAAGAAAACAAGAAGAGAACCTTACACAGATCGAGGATGATTAACCATATTTGTTATAGAAAGAATTAATGTGCCAAATGGGCAAATAAGATTAGGCAAAAAAAATTGTCACATGAAAATCAAATGGGTTGAAAGCTAGACGGGTTAAATTGAAAGCCAAACGGGTTGATCACAAGTTTAAGATTAAGGGAAGAATTCAGAGAGATCGTGATTAAGCACATATGTTCTGAAGAGCAGCGGACAGACATTCTAACAAAGGCTATGTCCACAACAAAGTTTGAAAGGATGCGGGAGTTGCTTGGAGTTAAAAAGCTAGTCAAGTATGTTTAGATTAGGGGGAATATGTTGGAAATTATTCTAAACATTATTTTAAATAAATTGTATAATCAGAATAAATTATATTGGCTATTACAGAGTTTTTAGGATAGTAATGCGTAGTGAACCTTATTTAGGAGTCAAGTACCTTAGTTTCTATTTTAATACTACCATCGTGTGGTTTGTAGATCTATTTGAACCACATGTAATCTACTTTCATTTGATCAGAAGTTAATACAATGTAACTCAGTTTATTTTTTTCCCCCATTTTAAATATATATACACACATCATATCAAAAACTCAAGGTCATGTATTCTAAGTTCCACATTTGGAGAGTAAGAGAGAATAGAATTAATCTCTCTCTCATTGATCTTTTGGCCCTCTTGTTAACATACAATGTTAATAAAATGTTTATTCTTGGACATTAAACTCATTTCCCCAAACAAGAGCAACTCAATAGTATCAGCTTGGTTACTTTATGAATATTAAATTAATGAATTTTAGTAATTTAGGTAACGATTTAGATATATGAACTCCAAAAATAATTCATATATTCATTATTTATTATTTTCATAATAATAAATTTGAATCTAACTACTATTAAATAGGAGGGAAAAGAAAAAAATAGAGAGAAAAGATGAAGAAAAATGGAAGAAAATAATTATTTAATTCATAAAATTGAAATAAGTAATCACTAATGATTACCTAAAAATAAGTAATGAGATGGATGTCATAGTATTTTAAATAACAATTCAGATAATGTTGAAGTGTCAGGTTTTATTAAGTTACCTCTATTTTAGTTTGAGTAATGTTACGTACCCACATATGATTTATTTTAATTCGTGGACGTTGAAAGGCATATGACTAGGCCTATTTGTAATAATTAGATGGCAACTCAACTCTAACTGTTAAAGAGAAGTAAATACTAAACACCAAACAGGAATCAAGACAAAGTCAGTCAACTAATCACAAAGGATCCAAGTATCAGAAGTATTTTTGTAGGATTGCTACTCAACACTGAATGAAGTTCATTTTTATGTTCAAGCGTCAGTGAAAATAAATATGTAGTAGTGGTTCTATAGTAAACAGAAGATATAGAAGATTTCAAGTGGTTACTACAGAAGATTCCAGAAGAAGAATGAAGACAGTGAAGAAGAAAATATAACGCAAGGCCTCTAATTTAAAGTTTTATAAATGGAGAATATTTATTAGTATGACACAAATGAACCAGACAGTACATTTGTGTGTCAACTAAAATAATATTCATTCTTCATTTAATTCAAGAGGTTTCAAGATCAAAAGACACAAAGAAAAGATGGGAAGATTTCAAGACTGACAGCACGGCTGCGACTAAAGATAGTATTTTAATTCTACTATCAATTGTTAATTAATTATTTAATTTATCTAATTAAATTAATTCAAGTTGAATTTAATTTAATTTATAAATTAACTAATTGAATTAAGTAGAATTAATTTACTATAAAAGAAATGCTTTAATATGAATTATATATATATATATAAACTGTTAGTATGACTTATCAATAAGTCATACCGAGTTTATTATATATATATATATTCAAATAAGTCATACCGAGCCTGTATAAGCATAAGTCATACCGAATTGTTTCTATATATATATATATATAATCAGTTAATATGACTTATTAATAAGTCATACCGAATGACTTGTTAATAAGTCATACCGAGCTATATATATATATATATAATAAGTCATACCGAGATATCAATGCTCAAAAGGTCATACTGGATTGATTTTTTATTTAATTAAAAAGTCATACCGATTTTTTTAATTAGAAAAATAAGTCATACCGACCAAAATAAGTCATGCCCAGTCTTTTATAAGTCATACAAGTGTTAAAATAAGTCATACAGACTTATTTTCTTGAAATTAAGTCATACTCATAAAGGTCATAGCAGTCATTTCAAATCTCTATAAATATGAGATGATCTCTTCACTTTTTCAGTTGTTCAACTTGTTAAGAGTTAGAAAAACAGATCAAATTCAGTAATTTATCTGCATTGTAATATTCACAGATTTCTGTGCTGAGTTTGAATATAATTGTTTAAACACGAACACTTCATGTCGAATTCGTTCTAGACTTTATATCAATTATATAACAGTTTTCTAAATATTAATTGTGTAATACTAATCAAGTTAAAATAATATCTTTCACTTGAAAAGTATTTCATTATAATTAATATTTCGCGAGTAATTAAAATAATATTTTTAATCCAATTATTCCGCGATTAATTTTCAGATATTGTATTCAACCCCCCTTCTACAATATCAGGGACCAACAATTGGCATCAGAGCTGGTTGATATAGTTAATATCAGATCCAAACCAAAAATTCCGCAACTCATTCAGATCTCAAAAATTATTTTAAATTCGAAATAATTTTTTATTCGAAATAATTTTTTTTCAAAAAATTATTTTTGATCAAAAATTATTTTAAGTCAAAAATTAAAATATTTTTTGAAACACTTAATTTTTAATCTTATTAAAGATGAGTACCCAGAAAGTAACTAGTATTAAAATTCCACAGTTCGACAGAGAACACTACAACTTGTGGAAACAAAAAATGCTACTGTTTATCGGGATTGCAAATCCCAAGTACGCATTAATTATGGCTAAAGGTGTTGAGCTCCCTATATCAGTTGTTCTCAAACATACAGTAGATGGGGTCGTAATTCCCCACAGACAGTTTCCGAAAAGTCCGGCAGACTATACAGATGAGGAAACAGAAGCTGTATCCCTTGATAATAACCTGAAGCTCATATTAATTGAATCCCTAGACTACATCATGTACAACCAAGTAGTCAATTGCAAGAATGCAAAACAAATCTGGGAAACAATTGAAATTATCAATGAGGGAACTGAAGAAGTTAAGGAGAATAGACTGGAGATCCTGACCACCCAATATGAACAGTTTAGATCCAACCCTGGTGAGGGTATCTCTGAGGTGTTTCAGAGACTAAACAAATTGATAAACGAGCTAAACATGAATGGTAAGTTTTATCAGAACCAAGAGGTGAACAGGAAGTTTCTGTTGACCTTACCAGAGCATCTGGAGCACAGGATTGCAGCCATCCGGGAATCTAGGGACATGAAAGAGGTAACCCTAGAAAGACTCTACGGAGTTTTAAAAACTTATGAGCTGGAACAGATCCAAACCAGAGAGATGTATGGAAGAGGTAAGGTACTGAGTTCCTCCAAGGCATTAATGGTAGAAGCACCAGAGAAAGAAGAAGTGAAGGCTGTTGCACCTTCTAACAGTTCAACAGAGTATGTGGTTCCAGAACTTGGACATACTTCTGACAAACAAGAAGACGGTGATTTCTACTCACTGGAAGAACTAGATCAGCTAGAAGATGAATCTCTAGCTATGGTTGCCAGGAAGTTTGGCAACATGAGATTCCGAAGAAACTCCTCATTCAGAAGTAAGCCTAATTTTGGAAGATACCAAAGAGGAGGTTCTTCGACAGCAGTATCAAAAAGCGGCTACAAGACCGGCTTAGTTGATAGAAGCAAGTTTCGTTGCTTCAACTGTAATGAGCTAGGGCACTTTGCAACTGAGTGCAAGAAGCCTAAGCAAGGGAAAAAGAGAGAGTCTTACGAAGAGCTGAAGGAGAAGTATGATGCGCTAGTGAAAAAGCATCAAGGAAAGTCCTATCTAGCAGCAGGCAAAAGCTGGGATGACTCAGATAACGATGATGAGGAAGAGCTGGGAAATCTTGCTCTTATGGCTTCATCAGAGGGATCACTGTCTCCCACCAGTGACAGAGGAATAGAGGTAAATCCTTCGTGTCCTAAGATGTTTGCTTTGCTAGGTAAAGAACTAGATGGTGAAAGAGATAAAGTTAAGAAACTCAGACTCAAAGTCAAAGAGTTAATTGATGAGACTGAAGTTCTTAAACAGTTAAAAAGAAATCATGACAAGTTGGCTGTCAAGCTGACTGAAGACTTAGCTGTTCAAGTCAGTAAAGTCAGTTGTCATGTTGTTGTAGAAACTAATCTCAGAAACCAAATTGAAGAAGAAAAGAAGAAGTGTCTTGCATATAAGAATTCCTCATATATTGTTAAGAACCTAGTTGACCAACAAGAAATAAATCGTAAAGTTGGAATAGGCTTCGAGTATAACAAATCTGTAGGAAAACCAAGCAACATAACCCCCTTTAGAAAAAGTGCTGAAGAAAGGGGTATCCCACATGTTGTTAAAGACACACCGAAACCTCTCTTCATAACACCGATAGCTGAACCCATCCTTGAGACCTCTGTAATAATTGCATATGAAATGCAGCTGGAAGATCTTGAGGAAGAGAAGAAGAGAGGAGAACAGGTTAAGGACATAAAAGGAGTTAATGTCCAGAAAGAAAAATGTGCACTAGAAACACCAGTGAAAGATGTGGGAACTTCTGATTCCCCCAGACCTGGTGTAGGTGCAAAAGACTTAAAGAGTAAAATGAACAGACCCAACATATTTGTGAACAGTAGGAACAGTAACAATAAATTTCATTCTACTGAAAACTTCAAATCTGCTGAGAAAATTGAAGTAGAATCTGTTAAGCCTCCTACTGTATTGAATAACATGCCTACTATTGATGCTTTCCATAAACCTTGTGGTATAATGAATTGCATGTTATGTGCCTTTAATGCTATGACTGCTTACTTTAAACGCATGATAGCTAAGAAAGATAACATGACACCTAGACAGCACATCAATAGTAAATTTGCTAAATCCAAGACTGCGACTCCTTCACCTGAGAAGAAGGAATCATATATTCCTAAGTCTAAACAGAAAATTGTTAAGACTGTTTATAGGAAGGTAGGAACAGTCAAGGAAGAAAATGATGTTGTTCGAAAAGGATCTGTTGTCAAAGCAGACAAAGGTCAATTCTTTAAGTATGCCGGGCCCAATCAATTTTGGGCTCCGAAGACGAATTAATCCGTTTGATAATTGCAGGGAGTTAAACAGGCAAACCAAGTTATATGGATCCTGGACAGCGGATCGTCAAGGCATATGACCGGAGATAGAGCCCTGCTATCAGACGTGGTTGAGAGAGCTGGCCCAATCGTCACCTTTGGAGATAACAGCAAAGGAATGACTACGGGATATGGCAAGTTAAATACAGGAAATGTTATCATTGAAAATGTCTCTTTGGTGGAAGGACTTAAGCACAATCTACTCAGCGTCAGTCAATTTTGTGATAGAGGTTACAAAGTAAACTTTATCAAGGAGAAGTGCTTAATAGCTCATTCTAAAGAAGACAGACTAGCCTTGCGTGGAGTAAGGAAAGGAAACTTGTACGTAGCTGATCTCAACTCGGGAACTGGAGCTGAAGCAAACTGTTTTTATTCAAAAGCTTCAACAGAGGAAAGTTGGCTATGGCACAAGAAGCTCTCACACCTGAATTTCAAAACAATGAACTCTCTAGTCAAGAGGGACTTGGTGAGAGGACTGCCTCCGATGGAATTTACACAAGAAGGATTGTGTGAGGCATGTCAAAAAGGGAAGTCAAGGAAAGCAACTCATAGAGGCACAGACACTACAAACATCACTGAACCACTTCAACTCCTACACATGGATTTATTTGGTCCAGTAAATATTCTGTCTATGTCAAGAAAGAAATACGCCTTAGTGATTGTGGATGACTTCACAAAGTATACATGGGTTTTATTCTTGAATTCTAAAGATGAAACTCCACATTTGGTGATTGATCATATAAAGCTGATTGAGTTAGATTCAAAGTTACCTGTCCGAGCAATCAGATCAGATAATGGAACAGAATTCAAAAATGAAGTTCTGAATAACTTCTGCTCAGACAAGGGGATAACAAGGCAGTACTCAGCACCAAGAACTCCACAACAAAATGGAGTTGTAGAAAGGAAAAATCGAACCCTGATTGAAGCTGCAAGGACTATGCTAAGTGAATCAAGGTTACCTATCTACTTCTGGGCTGAAGCAGTTAATACAGCTTGTTATACTCAGAATCGAACTCTGATCAACAAAGATCATATGAAAACTCCCTATGAATTAATGGCTGGCAAGAAACCTACTCTCAAGTACTTTCATGTATTTGGAGCCAAATGCTTTGTGCTAAAAGATGTAGATGAACGCATTGGCAAATTTGAGGCCAAGGCACATGAAGCTATTTTTGTCGGATACTCGAGAAGAGCATATAGGGTTTACATAATTGATCAGCACCAAGTGAAGGAAAGTGTCAATGTAACTTTTGATGACACTAAACTCCCAAGTATCCAAACTGAAGATTCTTCTGAGTCATTAAAATTTGATAATTATCCAGACTCACATTCTGATGACGAAGAAGAACCTGAGGTTGCAGCAGGGAATGATGACTACAATGATGGTAATGATCCAGGTAATAGTGGTGGAAACAATGGCAACACTGGAGATTCTACTAATACCAGTGGTGGATCAACAAGTCATCCTGGCAGCAACTCAGGGGGAGATGAAAGATCAACTGGCACAACACAACATCACAATGAAT
Organism: Oenanthe sinensis; assembly: GCA_028671895.1. Classification (NCBI taxonomy): domain Eukaryota; kingdom Viridiplantae; phylum Streptophyta; class Magnoliopsida; order Apiales; family Apiaceae; genus Oenanthe; species Oenanthe sinensis. Next base: position 39,806,644 of record CM053813.1, on the reverse strand, counting down.
TTCGAGGCGAATCATCAAGATCAAACCTACCTAGGGAAAGGATATGAAGCAGAAATCATCCTTTTGAATTGATCATAGGTGATCCAGATGTTGGAGTAAGAACCAGAAGTGCAACTTCAAATGAATGTTTATTCTCAGTTTTTCTATCTCAAGAAGAACCAAAGAAGATTGAAGATGCACTAATTGATCCAGATTGGGTTCTTGCCATGCAAGAAGAGCTCAATCAGTTTGAAAGACAAGAAGTCTGGACACTGGTACCCAGGCCTAAAGATAGATCTGTTATTGGCACGAAATGGGTATACAGGAACAAATTAGACGGTGATGGCATTGTTACAAGGAACAAGGCCAGACTGGTTGCAAAGGGTTACTCCCAGGAAGAGGGAATTGATTATGACGAGACCTACGCACCAGTTGCAAGACTTGAAGCCATCAGGATATTTCTGGCATTCGCAGCACATTCCAATTTTAAAGTCTATCAAATGGATGTGAAGAGTGCATTTCTGAACGGAAAGCTAGAAGAGGAAGTATATGTGGAACAGCCCCCTGGCTTTGAAAATCCAGAGTTTGCTGATTTTGTGTACTTTCTTTTCAAAGCTCTCTATGGACTCAAGCAAGCACCGAGGACATGGTATGACACGCTCTCTGAGTTTTTACTTGAAAATGGTTTCACTAGATGTGTCATAGATAAAACTCTCTTTTACAAATTACATAATAAAGATATGATATTTGTCCAAGTTTATGTTGACGATATTATATTTGGTTCTACTAACGAAAACTTGTGCAAGAGATTTGCTAAGTTAATGCAGAGCAGATATGAGATGAGCATGATGGGTGAGCTGTCATTCTTCCTTGGATTGCAAGTAAAGCAAAAGGAAGATGGGATTTTTATTTGCCAATCAAAGTACGTAAGAGATCTTCTCAGAAAATACAGTCTAGAAGATTCTTCACCGGCAAAAACCCCAATGCCAACAGCCACGAAGCTTGACAAAGATGAAACTGGTAAGAAAGTTGACATCACAAGCTACAGAGGTATGATAGGCTCATTATTATATCTAACTGCAAGTAGACCCGACATAATGTTCGCAACTTGCTTATGTGCAAGGTTTCAATCTGACCCAAGAGAATCTCATCTAATAGCTGTTAAACGGATTTTTAGATATCTAAAGGGTACACCAGATCTTGGAATTTGGTACCCTAAGGATACAGGTTTTGACCTAATAGGCTATACAGATTCAGATTATGCAGGGTGCAGGATGGACAGGAAAAGTACTTCTGGAAGCTGTCAGTTTCTAGGACGAAGGTTGATCTCCTGGTACAGCAAGAAATAACATTCAGTTTCTACCTCGACAGCCGAAGCAGAATACATTGCGGCAGGTAGCTGTTGTGCACAGATCTTGTGGATCAGGAATCAGCTAAATGACTACGGACTTGCGTTGAACAAAATTCCAATTTTCTGCGAAAACACAAGTGCTATAGCTATTTCCAACAATCCTGTACAACATTCACGAACCAAGCACATTGACATAAGGTATCACTTTATCAGAGAGCATGTCATGAACGGAACTGTGGTGCTACATTTTGTACCCACAGAAGATCAGATAGCCGACATCTTCACAAAACCACTTGATGAATCCACTTTCTCAAAGTTGGTTAGTGAGTTAGGGATGTTAAAATATGGCTAAATTTTTTATTACTAGGAATTAATTTGAGCTCATAAATATTAAATGTTAATATTTAAAGAATTTATGAGTCTTGAATTAATAAAATCCTAGGACTTATGAATTTTTGGAAAATTATCTTAAGATTAAATCAATATTCTTAAAAAATAATTGTTTCAATTAAAGCATAAGTAATTTTGTTTAAATTAAGCATTTATAAGCATCATGTAAATTAATGTATTTGTATTGTTCTAATTGTTATTGTACTGTAAAATAAATAATTATGTTATTAATCAATTAATTTACTCTTTAAATTAATTCAAACTTGAGTTAATTTAATTCTTAAATTAATTAAAACAATTAATAATATAAATATTTATTTTATGTCTTTAATAATTATTTGTATGTAAATTATTGTCATTTTTCTTTAAAATAGTTTCTTAAATATTAATGATTAAGCATGACAGTATGACTTATTTAAAATTTTCGGCATGACTTAATTAAATAAAACTCGGCATGACTTATTCAATAAAACTCGGCATGACTTTTTCTGTTTATTAAAAAGTCATACCGAGAGTTATTAAAAATAAGTCATACCGACATATTCTTTTGAGTTTTATGTAAATAAAACTCGGTATGACTTTTAATAAGTCATACCGAGATATTCAGATGCCCTGTTTTCAATAAGTCATACCGACCATATATGTTTATTTCCTTCTTTAAATTAAGTCATACTCAGTGAATTCACACACACACACACACGCTGTTATACATACAACTCGAACAGTTCTTTTCTTCAACAAAATCGATCGATTTCTACTTATTTCAACTGTTTGCAGTTGCTAATCCGTGTTTACAAGCTTCTTTGCTTGCTAAGTTTGTGAAAATCTCAGAAAACAAAGGAAACTCTGCTCGATTTTCATTAAAATTGAAGTGACTGTTCACATTTTGATAAAAATCGAAGTATTTGATTTTGTTTGCAACTAAAGGGCTGTGGTGTAGTGATTTATGGATTCAAGTTGATTTGGGGTTTATTAGAAATTAGGGTTTCAATTTTAGTTGTAATTTTCGAATTATTGGCTGTAATTGTTAATTTTAATTTGTAATCGCACATTGTAATTTTATTAATTGTAATAGTTTAAAGAAAAATGGCTGGTTATTGCGAATTAGTAAAAACTAATTTTGTAGGATATTTCAATCCGGTGATTTGTTCAGTCGAGAGGTTTTGACCGTGGATTATTTTTATGAATGAACATTCACTCGTCAGAACTGCAATTACTCTGAACGCCCCGTTGCAAGTGTTAGCACTAAGGGCTCTGTATTCCACTGCGAGGAATAGGAGTACTGCAGACAGAGTTCAATTCTCTTTCAGCATAGGAGATCATGAATATATGGTGACTGAAGAGGACGTGAACAGGATTTTGGGTTTTCCAACTGACAATTTCATGGATCCACCCATTGTACCAGAAATTCTAGAATTTTTCTATTCTATTAGATATCAGGGTGAGATCAATTTGGTAAGACTGACAAAGTCCAAGTTGGTAAGTGAGTGGGACTATTTCTTTGACACGTTAGCCAAAGTGTTTGCTCCCACTACAAAGAACAACTTCAACAATATATCTTCACTACTGCAAATCTTTGGGTATTCTGTGGCTCACAACAGGAGGATAAATTTTGGGAAGTTGCTTCTGAAAGAAATTATAAGGAAGATGGGGAAACCAGAAAGCAGGGAACAGAATGTACAAGTCTACTATCCGAGGTTCCTGATGCTGTTTATGAATGACTTGTTGGTGGAAGAAGACAAAGCCTTATTTCAGAATGGTCCTGTAGAAGAATCTCCGACTTCTCAGAACCACCTATTTGCAAGGCTCCACAACAACCCCAAGTTTCAAAATGTGCAAGTGGTAAGGACAGATTACATGGCTGAGATATTAGATCATATTGCTAATCCTGTGCAGGAACAAGAGCAAGAACAAGTGCCTATGCAAATAGAACATCCTGTGCACCTTCTACTTGAAGCTGCTCAGCATGTCGATCAAGTGGCACAAGATCAACAGGTAATATCTCACTCACAATCTTCTAGTTCAATACCTATAGAAATATCTACTGCACTATTAGATTTATCTGTGGCGGACTATGATGGTGTTATTACACTCCAGGATATCAGCTACGAACCTGAAAACACACAGGTTCCGCCCCCAGCTGAATTAGAGCCTCAAACAGTTTCTCCTTCATCCTCTTCTTTGCTAAAAGTCAGAAAAAGGAAGAAACCTGTCAGAATAGTTAGGGGTCTTGGTGCTGATGTGAGTGAACCCGGAGCTCTGTCTCCACAATCTAAAAGATCTAAATTTCAACCAGAGACATCTGCAGACTCATCCTTTTCCTCTCAATGGGATATGGATTTTGACATGGCCATCCAAGGTTCTTTAGATACACTTGCTCAACCAGGTGATCTAATTCGTTGTTCGGCTACAGCTTCAGATAGTGAGGAAAGCACACTGCTAGCTCTCACACTAGCAGGACCTCCGCTTGCAGTTACACAAACACATGAGGGCACATTTGTTAAAGAAAATGTTTTTAATAAAAACTGGTCGGATGCCACCTATGATGTGGACCATGACATTTTCGATGCAGTGCAGCATCAGATACCCTCCGAGGTACTTAGGGGCACCACAGACTCTAATGAGCCATACACTACATTGTCTAAGGTGGTGACCCCCCTGGATATATTACATCCAGTGATTTTAAAAGGTCTCGAATCCACTGGTGGATTTGAGAGGCAACCACTCCATAGAGGGAGATGGGACTCCATTCACGGAGTAGCTACGTCAGTAGCGGAGCCACTTTAAGTTAATCTTGTTGAGGACGCGCCTTCACAGGCATCAGAAGAGCAATTTGACTCTTCAAAAGCTATTGTTATATATGCAGGTACAGCTTCAGGATCTGGAAAGGAGCTAAACACGAGTGATGTGAGGCAAACACAAAGTGAAACACATGCACAGAGTGATAGTGAGATAAACAGGAGTGCAAGTGAGCTGAGTGCACACACACACAATGTTCTATTATCTAAAATGGAAGCTCTCCAGAAAGAAATGCAAATTGTTCAGGCTGAGTTGGTAAAAGTAAAAGCACAAGCAGAAGAAAAATCTACATCTGCCTCTGTAACACAGCAGCTGACAATAGTACGAAAAGATGTTGATGATGTCAAAACCTCCATTCTTCTAAAAACTCAAGACATCCAGAATGTACAGAATCTTATTGCTGAAGACATGAAAGAAGTCAGCAAATTACATGAAAAGATTGATGAGGTTGAGAAAAGCTTGACATTAACAATCATTGAAAATGAAAAGATCTCTACACAAAGATTCAGCAAACTGGATGATGGAATGACACATTTGAATGAAGGAATGAAGCAAGTCTATCTGACTATGCAGAAAATGTTGACATCTTTTGAAGCCTCTAAAACTCAAGAGGATCCCTCAACTAAGGGGGAGAAATCAAAGGAGAAAGTAGCTAAAGATGGAGGGGCTTTTACTCAAGACAAAGGGAAAGATAAACTGTATTCTGAAGATCAATTTCAATCGTATGATCCAGAACCAGAAAAACAGTTTTATGATCAAGAGAAATTCATTGATGACAGTGCTCATGATGAATCAATCTTTCCTGACTACTGCAGAGCTGAGGAAGAGATTGCATTTGATGAAGATTTTCTGTTTCCAGAAGAAAAAGAAGTTGATCCAGCCTATGAAGAGGCAATGAAGAAACTAAAAGAAGACATCAAGGCAAGTCATGCAAAAACTGAAAAATTGAAAGCTCTAGTCATAGAAAGAACAAAGGCAGAAAAAGAAGAAAGCCAAGAAAAGCAAAATCTCTGGGCCATAGCAGTCAGAGAAAAGAAGAGAGATGTACAGCTCAAGATTGGAAAGAAATGGAATACTGCAAGAGAAATAATGGACAAACAACAAAAGGGTCCATTTGAAGACAAGCATCTGAAATCAATAATTGAGCGTCTAGAAAAGTCAAATGACAACATTGACAACTTCATGAAAGCTCTGAAAGAGGAAGTGGACTACATCACTATCCTAGTGGATCACATTCTTGAAGACTGGCGGATACTAGTCTACACACACAGGAATGGAACATTCAGAATTTCCTTAGAGTTTTTCAGGCAAAGAAGTTTATCAGTAATATGGACGTTCTTGAACAAAATAAAGAGGAGCTCAGAAGAAAATGAACTTCTCAGGGATAGACTTAGAGTCTTTGCTACAGCTGTCAGTCCTCAGATCTTATTTGATCCTCATGAGGTAAGATTTTTCTCAAACAAGTTGTATCAAATCATGCAGTTAAATGAGGAATCTTTTAAGGGCTACACAGTTAAGTACATGATTCAAGTTGAAAGGATGTTAAGGTCAAAAGGTTTCAAATTCCAAGCTAAAATGGATGCTGCAGAGAAGATAAGAAACTACTGTCTGTCAAAAAGAATTCATTCATACATCAGGCAAATACCAAAGATAGATTCAACACAACCATCTGATGTAGAAGAAGAGATAGTAGATCCTGTTGAACAGGAAGTACTGTGGCAGTTAGCAAGAGCTGAACAAAGAAGGTTGTATGGAGAATCCACTACAACAGAACAATCAGTATCTGAACAAATACCGAGGACACCTGTTCATAAAGGTTCAATCCTAGAAGAAGGTGAAGTTGATACATCAGAAGACTGAAGAAATAGATAGAACAAGATAGAAACTTTGTAATATTTGTTCAGTACTAGAGAAACATCTATCTTGTATTTATCTTTTATGTATGAATCTGGAAAATTGTTAAATATAAAACCAGAACTTTTGTTTATTATTTACAGTCATTAAATGTCGTACTACTTTCTTAGTTGTTAGTTGAGTTATCCTCTAGAAATTTGTGTGTTAATTGTTTAACAACAAATAGGGGGAGATTGAAAGGCATATGACTAGGCCTATTTGTAATAATTAGATGGCAACTCAACTCTAACTGTTAAAGAGAAGTAAATACTAAACACCAAACAGGAATCAAGACAAAGTCAGTCAACTAATCACAAAGGATCCAAGTATCAGAAGTATTTTTGTAGGATTGCTACTCAACACTGAATGAAGTTCATTTTTATGTTCAAGCGTCAGTGAAAATAAATATGTAGTAGTGGTTCTATAGTAAACAGAAGATATAGAAGATTTCAAGTGGTTACTACAGAAGATTCCAGAAGAAGAATGAAGACAGTGAAGAAGAAAATATAACGCAAGGCCTCTAATTTAAAGTTTTATAAATGGATAATATTTATTAGTATGACACAAATGAACCAGACAGTACATTTGTGTGTCAACTAAAATAATATTCATTCTTCATTTAATTCAAGAGGTTTCAAGATCAAAAGACACAAAGAAAAGATGGGAAGATTTCAAGACTGACAGCACGGCTGCGACTAAAGATAGTATTTTAATTCTACTATCAATTGTTAATTAATTATTTAATTTATCTAATTAAATTAATTCAAGTTGAATTTAATTTAATTTATAAATTAACTAATTGAATTAAGTAGAATTAATTTACTATAAAAGAAATGCTTTAATATGAATTATATATATATATATAAACTGTTAGTATGACTTATCAATAAGTCATACCGAGTTTATTATATATATATATATTCAAATAAGTCATACCGAGCCTGTATAAGCATAAGTCATACCGAATTGTTTCTATATATATATATATATAATCAGTTAATATGACTTATTAATAAGTCATACCGAATGACTTGTTAATAAGTCATACCGAGCTATATATATATATATATAATAAGTCATACCGAGATATCAATGCTCAAAAGGTCATACTGGATTGATTTTTTATTTAATTAAAAAGTCATACCGATTTTTTTAATTAGAAAAATAAGTCATACCGACCAAAATAAGTCATGCCCAGTCTTTTATAAGTCATACAAGTGTTAAAATAAGTCATACAGACTTATTTTCTTGAAATTAAGTCATACTCATAAAGGTCATAGCAGCCATTTCAAATCTCTATAAATATGAGATGATCTCTTCACTTTTTCAGTTGTTCAACTTGTTAAGAGTTAGAAAAACAGATCAAATTCAGTAATTTATCTGCATTGTAATATTCACAGATTTCTGTGCTGAGTTTGAATATAATTGTTTAAACACGAACACTTCATGTCGAATTCGTTCTAGACTTTATATCAATTATATAACAATTTTCTAAATATTAATTGTGTAATACTAATCAAGTTAAAATAATATCTTTCACTTGAAAAGTATTTCATTATAATTAATATTTCGCGAGTAATTAAAATAATATTTTTAATCCAATTATTCCGCGATTAATTTTCAGATATTGTATTCAACCCCCCTTCTACAATATCAGAGACCAACAGACGTATAGGCATGCGAGTTGTTATATTATTATAGAAAACTTACTAATTGCATATGTGATAACTTAATATTTTACACAAATTTCGGAATAATTTTTGAATATCTAGTATTTCTTTTCTAATTTAGTATATCAAATAAGTAATCGGCTAAAGTCTCATTATTATTTTTATCATCAACACGTTAGTAATGTCATGTACTCTAACAATTTTTTAAGTGTATTTAATTTTAATGAAATTCATGTGTATTCCATTTAAATTTTAAATAATTCATTAAAATTTAGAGAAATTACCAAAAATATTACTTTTTTTTAGTTTTTTTGCGATATTACTATCTTCTGATTTTTTTTTGTAAAAATACGGTTTGCAACCAAAACCAACCAGATGCAACTTATTTTTCTATTTTTCTGAAAAATAATTGAAGTTACTTTTTGTTCTAATTATGGTTGCATTTTAATATTAACCGTGCAACTTGTTAAACAACGTATTATGCAACCAAAAAATAATTATTTTTATTATATTTTAAAGTTACATTTATGGATGATTTCGATTGATTACAGTTGCAAATATGGTTGCAAAATTACAAACCGTATTTTTGCAAAAAAAATTATAAAAAGCATATTTTTGCAAAATATTTTTTAAAAAGTCAGTATTTTTGTAAAAAAAAAATTATCCTTAGATATTTTTGAAAAAATTCCCTAAAATATAATGATAATCTAAGAATTTTTTTAAAAAAATAATGCCTCATATCCAAATTTTCTCAAATGATTATGTAACTCTTTGTCATTTTCCTTTTAAAATGTTGATGTATTCAATTTGGATATCAAAAAATTCATTAAATCTGATACTATTTAATTTGGATGGTAAAATATCCATTAAAATCTGATGGTAGCTTGATGGATTTTTCTGATTTCATAAAATTATGTATTTTGATGGATTTTTTAATATTTTTTTAAAATAAATATTTGAATATAAATTTTATTTAAAAAATAAAATTATAATAATAATTTATAAAATTATTTTTTGGTGTATTTTAAAATACATGCGAAAAATTAAAGAAACAAGTAACTTACGAACTCAGAGAATATTAAATAAGGCCATGCCTATAATGTTACCGTTATTTTCAGGCTTGTACGTTTGTTGACATAATATTTATATAGTGAAATAATTTTTAGTTTCCATATCCGGTTATATATTAACCGATTTACATGACAAATTTTATAATAGCTTTTATTTGATAAAAATGTTGTTACATGTTCGAAAATTTATTATAGAACATATTGTTCAATAAAAATTGATAGACTTGATTTTAAAAATCACAGTATATGAATAAATACGAAAAGATGAAATCCAAAACTCATCTTGATGTACTGGGGTAAGAATTAAGATTGGCGAGGAGTTTCTAGAAAGTAGTAAATCGTGCTAGCCGTATTATATTCATGGCATTTTCCCTAGCTATATAAAAAGTTCAAATTTTAGTTTTAATGATATATCTAATATATATTGAATTTATTTTAAAATATAACTTTAAATTTTTAATAAAAATTTAATCAATTTAATCATAAAATTATTCATGTGAGCTGGAGAGTATATCAGGTAATAATAAATAATCCAAAATTACATTGAGATAACATGGTATCCGGACAATAACTTAAACGTACGTTGAAAATATGGTATCCCAAAATTACTATCATATCCCACAACATTTATTAAATCTTGAAACTTTACGTTTCCAAAATTAAAACCTTCCAAAAGAATTCACCTCTACATAAACTCTCCCCTCGCATAAATTTTACCTATACATTTTACCTATGATGAATGATTCATCACCGTCTATTCAAAGTGGAGACAATCTCCCTACATTCATTCGTCGAAACCTCTATCTTTCAAGCAAAAATACTCTGTTGATCAGCGGCTCCACTGGAATTACTAGTTCAGATGCTATTATCAATGAACGTGACAATGAGGGTATCAGGACCGGAGGGGATCATGTCATCGAGGATGTCGCGACAGAGAAATCAAGAATCAGAGTGGCCGATAAAAGAGTGAGGATTTTCCCTCCACTTTTGTCAAGTTTGAACAGGAATGGAAGGCCTAGGTTCAGTTTGGAGACAGTGAGAAAAGAAGGCAGGTTACAGATATCGGTTGTTCCGAATCATTTTTCGGAGGTTGTTCGGACCCCTCAAGGCGGTGATCGGGTGAGTATGGAGCTTCTAGAGACGGGAGCTCATTGAATGATTATGATGCTTTGGTTTTTTCTGGAACAAATTATGGCATTCAAGTAAAAGCTCAATTTTGTTTTTTGTCTGTTCCCGAGAGTTTTGGTAGTCTCTTCTACTTTTAAATTGAGTAGTGTACTACTTATTTGTTCTTTATATGAATCCTTGTCACAAAGTACTGAAGCAGTTTTCCTAATTTAACTTATCAATTACAATACATTTGATCTTTTTATTTATACATATATATTTGATCGTTGTTGATTGTCTAAAAGTATATATACAGGCTCGTATTTGTTTTTGGTCAAAAAAATTATTTGTCTTCCATCAAAAAATTCAATCGTTTCAAATATTTAAATACCGTTGATGTGAATGGAGCTCTTTCGTCAATGGAATTATAGTGCCTCCATCATTTGGGGTTTATAAGTACAGTAGTTATAATAAACTCAAATCATTTTATTATATAGAGTATCAAAAATCCGTCTATATCCCTCTCATTGCTCAACTATGATAGTAATAGGGAAGACGAGGAGGAGTAAGTTGGGCGGAAATTAGAAATGGAGAAAGATACTTAATAATAACTAGCTTATAACCCGTGTAAAGTACGGGTGGAATTAATAAATTATATATTAATTATTTTATATGATTTAAATATAAAATTTAAATTTTTTTATTATATCGGCTATAATAATATAATATATAATAAAAATTATTTATTGATAAAATACTATTATAAGTTTTAATATTCATGAGATTTAATTAATAAGTTGTAATTTCAAGTAGAAGTGAAGTGAGATATGTTATTAGATTGTTGTACAAAAAATAACTCATCGATGATAGAATTATATGTAAAATATATATGTTTTAAAATTAAATTATAATTATATCATAATTGCATAAAAAATTTGTATAAAAAGAGGACTTACCGGACGGACGACCGGTTGACGATGCACAGATCAAATTATTTTAATATTTTCTTTATATAATTTGAATATATTTTTATTTTTATAATAATAATTAAATGTTTATTTAATGTTATATGTATATATTTTATATAATTTTTCATAAATATATTTTATTTGTATTTTAATAGGATAATGTTTGTGTGTTTTATTTAGAGATGTGTTTTATTTAGAGATGTGTTTTACATATCTATAAATATAAATACAAATAAATTATATAAAAATATATACATATAATATTAAATAAAATTTAAATTATTATCATACAAATATAAATAAATTCAAATCATTAAAAAATTAAAAAATATTATCAGTGCATCGCACGGGATATAAGCTAGTAAAATTCAATGGTTAAGATTGTTTCTATGGTTCACATAAAATTGAACAGTTAAGATCTTTTATATGATTCACCCAATATCATACCGAGGACCAAAACTTTTAATCTTTCTGTTATAATAATAATATAGTATAATATATAGTATAGATGTCATGCATATGGGAACCTGATTTTTTTTTATTTTAAAATAATATCGGAACCTGATTTGATTGCCAATTATTTTCGCTAACGATGATTTTATTTTTTACTGCTTAATCTTTGGTTGATCTGATTTTGATACTTTAATTTCTATAGCTTTTTTTCTTGCCTTTTTTAGCATTGCATATCGGCATCTTTTCTAAATTTCCTATTGTTTATTATATTTTGTTTTTTTCAAAAAAAAAAAAGATACCTTTTTAGTTTTAATTTAGGCAGCTATTCTTTGTGTGATATAAAAACTGCTCACTCAATTTCTTTGGGATAAAATATTATTGTATTTATATTCGGTTTTTATATTACAATACCATCCATTACAATTTACGATATATTATAAACCAATGACATCTTCATCACATTGCACATCCTTCTAATCTAGTATTTCACCCTTCCGATAAATTATAGACTACCCAGCCTGATACAACATGAATGCAACAATGTGAATGAACAAGTTAATAAAAGTCGTTGGTTTATAGTTTAATGGAAATTTTAAAATTTTAATCATTTCCATCAAATTGTGAGTGTACTATAATGATTTAAATGAGATCTCATTAAGATAAAGATAAGTGATCTAAGTGAGAAATTTTAAGTGTGATCGGTGGTCTTTTAATATAAAACTCATATAAATTTATATTCTATATAAACTTATAACCCCATGGGATGATTGATGTTTAAGTAAATTTATTTTTTATTTTTATTTTTATTGATATTCAATATAAATTTTAATAATATTGAGAATTTATTTTAATATATACGATATATTTTCTTATTTTATATAAATTTATTTATTAAAGATGTGAGTATAATAAATTAATCAGAAGAGTTATTTTGATAATAATTAAAAATTATTCATAATATAGATTTTTATTTAACATAAATAGTTTTATTATTTGGGCTTATAAAGTCAAGTACAATAAATACCATTCTATTTAATATAAACATGTATATAATTTGAACCCGTGTTATAATAAATATACATAATTTGGGACTAAAAATAAAATTTTAATTGATATAGATATGTATATAGTTAGGGTTCATATTATAATAAATAAAATTATATTTAATATAGACGTATATATATTTAATAGTTAGGGTTCAGTACCGAACCAACCAACCGACTAAAACTTTTAATATTTTGGGTTTAATAATATAGTATAGACTTGTATATAGTATCTTTTGTAAAAGTTTATACTTAATAAATAATATTTTACTCTTACAATTTATGCAAAAATGATATTTAATATAAAATCAATTTACTTTGAGCTATGTTAATTATGTCACTTTTACAAAAAAAAAAAAGGAGTTATTTTCCTTTCTTTCCAATTTTTTCCAAACATGAAAAAAAAATTGAAAATAAATATGTAAATATGAAAAAAAAATATGTAAATAAAAAACTAAGATTATAAAAATTTCCGGCTATGAAAATTATGAAAAAAAGTCTATGTAATTGAATGAAAGATATATTTATTAAAAAAATCGTTGATATATATTGAAAAAAAATTGCGGAATCGATAAGTTTTTTAGTTGACCCCCATGTATCATATGATTCTACCCTTGATCAATGGTATAATCATTGAGCAGATCTTTAATTGTGGAGTATCACTCGCTTGTATTGTTAGAATATATGACATTTTTGAAGGGATAATTTAACGATATGAGAAACATGTATATCTGATTTATCAAAACATATTTCGAAAAATTATCAATAATTGCAAGCACATACAACTCCTTGTCTATTAACCACTATTACATACATATTGCAAATTTACGAGCCCGAAAATTAAAACTAAACAAAAACAAACTCTCATAGTAGAGAGGCTAAAATTCAATATATGGATAAACCCAATAATTGGGTACAAACACTCTCAATAAAGAGTTATTAAATAAATATCAAAATTATGAAAAATTAATGATATGGAGTATATTTACTCCCGATAATGATATTATATTAATATAACAGAAATACAAAATAAGTTTTTTTTAATTTTCTACAATCACATATATTTACTTATCCATGTTATACATGATATATATTTAATTAGCCAAAAATTCGTGCGAGTTGCATATATTGTGATTGGAAATTTGTGAAACCCATATTTTAACTGACACACATGTATTTTAAAAAACAAATTATACAAGATTTTTATTTTGATAATTGTGAATGTATTTATAAGATTCTACGAGCTACATAGTTTAAAAGGAAAATATACATTTTCAAACCGACATATTTATTGTTGCGTTTGGATTGTGTTCAAAATATTTTACATATATTGTCGCGATATAATACATATATATTTTAATATAAAAAGAGTTAGCAATTTATTATATATTAGTTATTGACTTGTGTTTATAAGTCTGAACTTCCGGCCAAACATTACTCATCCTCAGTATAAAATCGGCAGATAAAACTTGCATTATTGAATGCCCTCCTCTCCAACGGGGATGAGACAGGTAAAACTTATATTATTAAATGTACTCCTCTCTAACGGGGATTCGATAGGTAAAATTTACATTATTAAAAACTCACTTCTTTGAAAATATTGATAGATAAACGAGGACTTTTCTTGTGATTAGTATAGACACTTCAATAATATGTACACCAATTTAAATTATACAAACGCCAAGACGATGAAGCTTTTAAAAAAAATTATTCATACTCTTACATTTAGAAACCTTAGCAAAATATATATCGTTTGTGCATGGTGTCTACTTGAATCAATTAATTCTCATATTTAATAAAATATATCCTTAAAAATTTTTGATGATATATTCAATCATAATAGAACTGTGTGATTTTGATTGTATATAAATACATACACAAACATCTTGACAAAAAAATTCAATATACGAGATAAATCGAGACACCCCTCAAATTAAACCCAATCTTTTTCGCAAATACTACTTCTACTTAACGACCATATTACTATATTTTTCACTCTATTATTTCAACACACTTCTAAAATATGTTCTTACCAAAATTTTCCACAACACTTACAATCACAAAACCTTGATAATCAACCTTTGATATGGGCTTCTTCACTTAAGTACAATACGATGTAAACAAGAGGAATTGAAACAATTTTTAATACTTAAAAAGAAATCAAAGAGACATGATGAGCCATATTTAAAACTATATGTATCTTATATATTCGTTCAATAAAAAGTTTGACATTCAACCCGGTTAAAAATATCTGATTTGAGTGAAATGAGTAGTCACTGCACTGATATAAAACCCATTCTATGTTATCATTTTGTTTTATTTAAAAAATGTGTTCATATATATCTTTGAATTTTAAAGGAGGATAAGAATAAATTGAATATATTTCATCTTCTCTAAATCTCTTTTATCTGGGTTGATTCTCATAAAATTTTTGATTGATAAATAAAGAATAATCGGAATAAATTCATTTGTCACATAAATGAATCTATTTTGACTGCTGCTACTAACTAGCGAGGGAGTAACTGCAAGTTTCGTACCATTGAGTTGCTCTTCGTTCAAATTATTTAAAAAAAAATAACTAGACTTTTCTAATATACAGATTGCATGAATGACTTGAATAAGACTTCAAATTGCCTCATATATACACTGGACAGAAGTGTCAAACACAGTATCTTAACTAATTTTTTCATATAAAGTATGAATTATATATAGAGAAAAGGAGCCGTTTCTAAATTCTCTGCTTTCCAACAAGTAAAAAGAAATAAACCAATCCAAGCCGAATCAAGCAAATTAAGTCAGATACTCTTTTATGAAACATTTATCTCTTGATAGTGTTTGTTTTCCATATACCTTTTGTGGATGGTGAAGAATTATTTATCTTTACAATTCTCTGTTGCTTCGATTTGCGTCTTCTTCTACAGCCAAATTGTTGTTGAGAATTCGTATCTACTTTTGTTATATCTACTTTCACAATGTGATGATCAGAAGTCCCTTTCGACGAGAAAACTGAGTATGATCCTGGAATAAACTTGTAAGGAGAGTCTGGTGATAACAAGACGTAATCAACCCGTGTTCCATATTTACATGTTCCTTGCACACCTGCATTACAGAACAAATTAATATAATCATGCTATCCAAGAATTATTAACATATCAGACAAATATCAAGTTGTGATCAGTGTTTCATACTTTGCCCTTTCGCGATCATGACTACTGACTCACACTCTCCTGCAAAGTCCTTGGCATCTGTATACTGTTTACTTCTTAGATATCTCATGACCTCAAGCTTTGGTGTTGGCTTTCCCATTTCTTCGTAATACTGAATTAAATAGAGATTGTCAAATTTCACATCATTTAGTTCATGGTATATATTACTTTGTTGTGATTTGTGAACACAAAGTATAAAGGTTCCACATGAGGTATATTTTATTTATTTTTTCAAGTTGCAGTTCTTACCTTTACAATGTCGCTCCATCTTTCTGATGAGTAATCTGTTTCATCAAGAGAATTCAGTCCTCCAGCTAAAATGTGAGGAGTGTCATTGGATCCGATTATGGCATTTATTTGCTTCATTCGCCAGTTTTCGTCTAGATGATCAAGTAGGGTGCAGTGAAACTCCATTTCTCCTGTCTGGGGAACATCAATTGTAGCCTTCAGAACATTCCTACATAGGCAACACAACTATGGAGTCAATAAAATTGTTATCTTCTATTTTCGTAGCTTGTTTTCATTCCTAGTTCAACTCCCTGTGATTAATTAACCTTTAGAAAGTTTTACTACTTTATAATCTGATTATTTATCGATAGTTTTCCCACCAAAATGGACATGTAAAGCATGCTGTAATGCACAACAGCAAAAGAGAACAAAGAATCGTGATAGCGCAAAACTTATAAAATCGGAATAAGGTTTGAAGATAAACTTTATCCAGATTTTGTGGATACTCTTTTATAACAAGATAGATTCTTAATTAGATAATGAGAATAAATGCATTAAACTGAAAAGGATGGAAAAAACCAATTTCTCTGCATTCTAATATTAATGGTTTAAAATGTTTCCCTAAGGAGGCACAT
Source organism: Oenanthe sinensis (assembly GCA_028671895.1). Taxonomy (NCBI): domain Eukaryota; kingdom Viridiplantae; phylum Streptophyta; class Magnoliopsida; order Apiales; family Apiaceae; genus Oenanthe; species Oenanthe sinensis. The sequence goes on along the minus strand of CM053813.1, from coordinate 39,789,852 downwards.
TATTATTGCTAAATTATAATTGTTACTAAATGAAGTTCTTGCTTTGTCCTTGTATAAGTTCATTATTATTATAGATTATAAATGTTTGTGTCTGTGAGAGAGATAGAGAGGGAGAGATAATTTTGTCAATTGAAGATGAGAACGACACATCAAAAATACCATGGACCAAAATCTAAATCGACCCATATCATAAAGACATAAAACAGTGGGAGTATTAGGTTTGGGAAGGAGATTACTATTTAATTTTAGCAGAAGCATCACAATCAATGAATATACTATATAATATAAATAAATTTCTGGTCTAATCACTCAAGTCAACTAAGACACAATTAAAAATGTTGTATTGCATGTTACAACTTTGAGGACAAGTGTTGATAGATAATTGACTAAGCTAGGATAAGTTAGAAATTTGGGAGAGCAAAAGAAAATATATTACTCATTTTATGCAGAATAATTTAGAATCACATGCCAAGAAAAAAAACAGAAAATAACCTAAAAATGTTGAGCAGTAGGTAGAATATCAGTTGTACATTACAGCAGACAGCTGTTCCAAATCTCTTGACAGCCAATGCTGCTCTTAAAAAGAAAGCATGAGAAACTACCTTCTAGACTCATACTGAGATTTAGTACACATATAACACAGTAAAGCAGCCAGATGATTCCAAAATTTTAGGTGAAATGGTCAGATGAAGTTTAAAGCTATGCACAAATGAACCCATCCTCCACATAACTAACCAAACCTACATCGGATTATATTCCACTCCCTCGTAAACAGGTTCTGGAAGGGTAAGATGTAATCACGTATCGAACTTAGATTCTTAATTATATTACGAGGTCATGTGCTAATTATAAAATTGAACATTAATAATTTCAGGCCATGTGTTTACATATTTTCACCTTCAACTTATTGAACTAATAATATTTTTTGTTACTAAGTTGTAATGTGTGATGTGTCCAGAAAACGAGAGTCAGAAGAATATTTTGGGATCCTCTTAATTTTGTGGCATAGTGCAACATGGCTCCTTTCACACCCTATCCACCAGCCTTAAAACATGGTAAACTGTAAACCTCATAAAAAATAAAAAATAAAAGATGGAGTAGATGAAGAATTAATATTGTGATTTTTAACTAAACACTTATTCTTTGCCTAAATCATGATTAATAGTTGCATGTTAAGAATATTTTTTGGTAAAATCTTACTAAATTTTTGGGAAATCGACATGATTTTCTAGAACATATTATAAATAAAGCAGAAAATATCGTACAGCAAGAAGAAAGAATCTCAAGAACCTGAAATCAGAGTCATCAAATATCTTCTGAATTCTGGACCTCTTAATAGGCCATTTAGACAATATAGCATTGCCATATTCAGGAGCCCAACTTTCTGCAAATACATAATTCATCCCCAAAGCTGCAGCTAAATCGGACAAAGGCTTCATATCTTTTTCTTCCTCTGCTTTTACATCTTGTAAAGCTAATATATCAGCATCTAACTCTCTCAATACTTCAACAACTGTTCTTGTACTCCTAAAACTCTGTCCATTGATCACTGTCTTCCCATTTGTAGGCATGCTCATACTAGATCTCAACTGACCTTTTCCTTTCAAAGAATCGATTTTATCGCCCTCAACGAAGCTTAACTGTCCACTTCTCTTCAATGAAATCTCATTATCCGGTAAATTTATCGATACCCTTAATTTAGATTTCACAAACTTTTGGTGCTTTGATAAATTCTCCTCAGAATTTACTGTAGTTGGATGCAGGGGACTCTGTTTTAGTATACTTTTCGGACGATCAACCAATGAATTAGCTCTAAAACTACCATCAATGGAGCTTTTAACCTTTGATGAATCAACATTTTCATTAGTACAAGTGGAAAATGACTCAGTCTTTGGAATGACAGGTGCCATGGAGAAAAGGGAGGCATTAAATGTCGCGATACGAATAGACTTTCTTGATTTTGATCCATTTGGATGAATGGCTGCTGACCCGTTATTGATAGATGAATCTTTTTGCTGCTCTAACTGGGGCTTTGAGTTTGCTTTTTCAAGTTTTTTGATCAAAATCTTTGGCTTAGGCCTGCGTCGAAGGAGTCTTGAACAGAGGCGCTTGAGGTTTCTATTGAGTATTCTAAGCATTTTTGCAAGGAAAAGAACAGAGGGTTTGCAGAGGAAAGCAAATGGTTAATATGGTGTTTGATTGCATGAGAAGATATAAGTTAAGGTTGTGGTTTACTTATGGTTGTGTTTTTTATGGGATTGATATATACTCTATAAGATATCAAGTTAAAGATTGTGATTGGAAAATTATTGATATGATTTTTGTGTTAGTTTAGTGCTGATAGACGTATATATTGTCATGACTCTTTTGGCATGTGGTTATAAATATAACTTATTTTGCTGTTAGGATAAATTTAATATATTAGGAATTTTTTTTTTGTTTCGTCAATTTTACTTGGGTAAAATAAATTAAATGTCCGTGTTAGAATGACATTGTGTATTAGGGATTTTTTAAAAGGAAATGGGAAAAAATATTTATGCTTTTGTAATTGATTCCCAATTGATTTTTTTTGAAAGGAAAGGAGCTTAAAGATTTGGAAAAAAAAACATTTATATAATTATCTTAATTTTTTTATTTATTTTAAAAAAGATTTAGAGAGAATAAAAAATAATCACTTTCCTTTTTTTTCTTTCTAGGATTCAGGATCAAAGCCTAATTGTAATTGTGCAACTAAATGTCTAGAACTTAGTATCCGTTTGGTATTGCAGTTTTAAAATGCTAAAATAGTTTTTTACTGAAAATCTGTGAGAAGGGTGTTTGGTAAATTCTAAAAACTGCTGTTTAAAAAAGCGTTTTTAGTCTAAAAATTGTTGTTAGCAAAAGCATGTCCCCTCATGCTTTTGAAAAAAAACGATTTTCAGCTTTTGCAGGAAATATGTATCAGTTTCATCATCAAACCTTCTCAAAAATATTATTTTTATATATTATATTTCAAAATATGCATAAATCAAAAAAATTACAAAACATTCATCTAATTTTCCTAACAGCACTTTTGTCAGCAACATTTTTTTCTCACAGCAAAACAGTTTTCAACAGCACTACCGAACAAAGTCTTAATTGGTTAGATTTGATAAATTATACTCCTATTAATTTAATAAATATATTAATAAGGAATTTGTCGTTATTATGGATAAACAAGTTAACTTGGGTTTTTTAATCTTATTTTAAAGTAACCACGATACTTTAAATCAAAAATTACTTTTCTTAATTCTAAAATTATACAATTAAACAAAGTATTTTCTTAATTCCAATTCCGAAATATTTATAGTTATATCGACTAGGTTACAGCAAAATAAAGGAAGCTAGATTTCCCCCCTCCTTCTATTTAATTTCTTCTTTTTTCGAACGCATCAATTTTTTAGTTTTTTTTAAATCAATTTTTTAGTTATTTGCATACATCAATCAGTGATAAGTATATATGCATTAGTTTTAGTAGAATGGAACCCATCAAAATTTGTAAAAATGCTATCTAAGACAATATTTGAAAAAATATATATATTTTTTAATTTGTTATATTTTCGTGTAAGTAGGTATTTTTTCACTTTTAATAATAGTATTATAATTCATTCTGGTATGATATTTGACAGTTGAGATTCGCTTTAAAATTATCTTCAAATTTTAATGTTTTCCGATGCTTAATTTAGCCTGTGATATATTTTCTCACACTATTTTCGGTTTGGTTCCTTAAACAACTGAATAGCGTCATTGTAGTCTACAGGCAAATGAAAGAGACCTGGAGTGGTCGACTCGAGTGCCAAGTTGATAAAAGACCGAGACCGATAACTAAGATAACTGCCTATTTATGTTTATTAATACATTACGTAGCTTTTTTTTATAGAAAATACATACTCTTAGAAATATCGTATGTCCCTCATTTTAATGTTGAAAATTATGTAGCATTTTTTTAGAATATAATTTGAGATTAAACAGAAATAAATGTAATACATATCTTAAGCGGTTATAAGATAGAAATTAGAAAAAAAATAAATTACTTAAAAGTCCGGTTAAATTAAAAAATGAGAAATTAAATTATTATTTACCGTTGTTTAATATCTGTGTGTGCTTAATTACTTTCAAAATATATATTTTTTTAAATTTTAAATGTATATTTAAACCCTGGTATGTATTAGTAATTGTGAATTTGGACAAAAGTTGTTATATATATTTTATCGTATTAGATATAAAACTAGCTCTAAACCGATGCGATGCACGAGTTAAAATACTATATATATATATATATATATATATATATATATATATATATATATATATATATATATATATATATATATATATTTATTTATTTATTTATTATTATTAATATGATGTTTGTTGATAGGTAAGTAAGGCATGTATAAATTATTATAAGTTTGTAATTGGTGAATAAAACTCATTTTAAGTGTGTTTAATATTTGTTTTAAAGATCATGTAAGTATATAACATCCAAACGGTAATCATTATAATAATAATTCCGTTCATCCTAACATTTCATCAAACAAGTAGCATCGAATGATTTGTTTAGGCAATAGATCTCGTCATCCTCATTCTTTTCTCTCAAATGATTTTGATGATTTATGAAGCTATTGTTATTTTAAGAAAGATGAAAGGTTAGAAATAGTGGAGGCGCTAGAGTTATAGCATAGCAGTAGCTAATAAATAATAGAGATTTAACTCACTTAGTTTTAGAACATTTTCAACCTTAAAATTTAAATCCCTAAAATTGTTACAAATACTATAAAGTTCCCTACTCGAAGATTTCACCCACTATTATTAATAGTAATGCAAAATGTACTTCAATTGGAGTAAACCGTCTAACTAAAACAGGTCGTTAGCCGTTTCGTTGACAAGAACTAAAATAAGATATCCACTTCTTCTTATAAAGAATTACGTATAAGCAGGATCATCAGAATCAACATATATATTATCGGAGATTTGTAGACACTCTCTACCTTCTTCTCTGACTATTTGATGTCTCTATTTCTTCTTCTCTCTCAACTACTAAATGGTCTCTTTTTCTTATACTAAGAAGTCAAATTTTATATCTCATCACGATATTAATCCACTTAAATTTTATGGTTATCTTCCCCAAATCACTTTTGACCCTAAAAGATTACTTTTTTGTCTTGTGTTTAGTGTTTTAAGTCTCTCCCCCCCCATGTCCATCTTTTCCTCTCTCTCTCATAATTATGTATAATTACAATAAATTAAATATTTTTTTACTCCTTTCATTTGATTTTTCCTGGATAAAAAAGGAAATTTTAGTTGTACTAAACTAAATGCTTTTTAGTTACTATTATCCTTGTATGATTTCGTTAATTTTTTTTAATATTATAGAATTTCTGTTGTAAATGAAAAATGGTTTATGGTAATGTGTGGGTTTTTTTATGGTTTTATCTTGGTATTTTATTTATGTTTTGATTGGAATTTACATGTGGGTGACAGTTATCCAATGCAACGAACTCATTTATAGCCTCCATTGTAAATGATTCATGTCAAGACCTCCACTAAAATTGATTACCGTCAATATAAATACACTCATGTTAATATTAATATCTATTAAAATCATAATATTTATAAAACTTAAAAAAATCTTTTTTATACAATTTGGAGTTGGTATTATGAGCCTTAACATCCTGATTCATATAATGTTGTATGTGTATATTTTGATAGTTTATTTTTTATTATTTTTTTATCCATATTCATATGACTTTATCACTAACTTGATTATGTGTCGTCAACTTGTTAAATTTATCGTATTTTCAATGATTATTGTTTATTATATAATATTTTTCATCAAAAATGAATTGTCACACTAAAATAATGTATGTTTGAAAATTTTAATAATATATTTTTTCTCTTATACACGGTCGTAATAGATTGGACAATAGTGAAAAAAGAAGATAATTTAGATAAAAAATGCAATTAGATGACCATTAGATAAAAAAGAAATATATTAAAAGAGGATTTTAGTTGTACATTTTAAAAAACACATAGTTTTTTTTACTGTATGTACTTACTCGTAAATAAATTGTATCAAGATACAATATTCATGGAATGAGTTTCTTTCATTCAAAAAACTTATTATCTAACTAAATGATATGAAAATGTCTCCAAAAATTTAGACAATAAGGTCTTAATGTCTGAGAAGAGAACATATGTCATACTCCAATCAATAAATATGTCCGTCATCCGATTCAAATCCCTAAAACACTGCAAAACACACCTGAAATTACAAAGTAATAAAATAATAAGTCAAACTAAAATATGTCTAATATAAAATCATAATATATATATATCCCAATATATGAAGAAAAGTCATCCAATATAACACAAAATTGTCATTCAACGACATATAGTAATCATCATATATGGTCAAAACGCTATAAAATTGGCACTGCCTCAAAGATTGAGGATCGCATATGATACTAAATTTGTTCAAAAAAGTCATATTTAAAAGATTTAAAAACAGATCTGAATGATATGGAATAAAACAGAAAGATATAAAAACAGATCTAAAAATTTTAAAGATAAACTTTTAAAAGATATAGATAAAAAAGATTCTCATATAAAATAGAAGAATATTTTTGGAATTAGTGTTTAACTATTTGTCTTGTTGTAACACTTAGATTTCTTGTACTAGGCAGTGACTTAGTTACTTTAATGTACTCTTGTAGATAGAAATATGATCAAATTATATTTCCAAATTATAATTAAAGTCAAAGAATAAATGATAGAAGATTCAAATTGAGTCATGCATCAAGACAAAGAAAACTTCATCAAAGAATAAGGAGTGTAGTTGGAAATTCTTCTAAGGCAATTAACTGATAGAGAAGTCACAACAATCGAGAAGTCAAAAGTGCAAACTGGTAGAGAAGTTTCAAATGACTCAATCGAGAAGTCTACTTAATCGAGAAGTCAAGAATTTGGAATCATTCGAGAAGTGTAAAGAAATGATCAATCGAGAAGTCCAGTTAAACAAATTGAGAAGTTAGTTAAGGAAACAATCGAGAAGTTGAAGAAATGGGTCAATCGAGAAAGCTGTGAAATCAAGTCAATCGAGAAGTCTAGCCTGATCGAGAAGTCATCAAAAGAAGTATGCAATCGAGAAGTCTAGACATTCGAGAAATATGAAGACAAAGACCAATCGAGAAGTCTCAGAAGTACTCGATCGAATAGTCAACAACATGATTTCTCGAAATGCAATGAAGCTGAGTATTTGAATGTTTCAAGAAGCTAATTTCAAGGAAATTTGCAGAAGAATAAGACAAGTAATTTGAAGCATTGTCATGATCAGGTCAGTCAAACCTGTGAAGATAATGACAAGTCTACAATGAAACTTGAAAAGAAAATAAGACAAAGACAGAATGAAGAAAATAGAATGGAGCATATGATCAAGTCATAGAACTTAGCTAGAAATAGATTGTGTACAATATAAAGCAGTTTTGTCTATTTCTAGTTATAGAAAAACAGATTGTGAAAACATGTGCAATTGAGACATGTTGTCTATTTAGTAAGTGTGCACATGTTCACAAGTTTGTGTGTGTTGAATAGTTTTCATACCTTGTTTTCTTTCAAGAACAAGAAGCTAAGATTCAAATCAAGAATCTCGGATTTGTAGCATTTCATTCTAATACAATTAGTTTGAAAGTTAATCTGTGTTTTTGTTTTGTTCTATTCCGCATGCTTTTGATAAACACTACATAGATTAACCAACCTACAACCAAGTTAATATCTTAGTTCATCAAATAATTAAAACAGGAGTGAAAGAAGAAAAAGAAATCAACTATACATTTACCCCCCGGGTCTAGTTTCTGTAGTTCTCATTCCTAATAATTAGGGTTAGGGTTGAGGTTGAGGGTGAGGGAGAAGGAGATGATAAGATTTTTGGAATTAGGGTTGAAGGTGAGGGATTCAAAAATATATTGTATACATGTTAATTACAAAATAATTAATGTATATTAATAAACATGAAATATAATATGGATTAAAAAGATAAGGCTTAAATACAATTTAAATCTTGTGTTATTAACAATATATAATTAAAATTCTCTTTTAATATATTTAATAAATTTAACTCTACGTTTTTGAACTATATACAATTGAAACTTTTTTAAAATAATTAGTAAATTTAACCTTATGTTCTTGACTATTTGCTATTAAAACTCTTTTTAAAAACATTTCTTATTAATTGTAATAATTATTAGACAAAAAATATCAAACTTGAGAAAACAGATTGAATTACAGGTAGATTTGAAGGGTGAATTACGGGAGGGCTAAAAACAGCTCCATTTGTCAAAAAACTAGGCTAGTGTGTTTTGGGTGGATTGAAAGAGAGAAGCTAACTGCTCTTTGAGTTTGAACTTTGAAGCATGATATGACATGACAGCAGAGATGATGTAATATGATGCTGAGTAGTTTGTTTTTAAGCATAATAAGTTATAATCGATCCATTTCACTTGATTTATATTATAAATAATTTATAAATTTTAGAATATATATTTATTTATTAACAAGAAATCCTCAAATAGGAACAATATTTATTTATAATTATAATATATTTGGTCCACACCGGACATCCGATTTTTGTCGATTATCAATGTCTTAAACACGGATAAGTAACATGATACCTTAAATTTATATAAAAAAATTAAATTAATATATTAATATTATTCATAACAAAAAGAACTACATAGGATGGTGAATATACAATCACTTGTGAATCCGACCCATATCACATTATGGCCATATATAAAAATGAACGAACACAACAAATCTTTAAACCACTGGGTTTCTTGCATGGGACGCCACGTCACCTCCGACACGGCGTTCTCCACGGAAAATAAATATACAAAACCTTACTCTTCAATTTCACAAAATATATACACGTATTGCTTATATCACAAATAATGTTGTTTTATATATTGGCCTGTCAGAAGTGACATAGGATGTGAAAAATCCTACCCACTCTTTACCCTTTAGTTTTGACCTTTAAAATTTAATGAAATTATAAATACTTTCGACTGTCTTTCATAATTTTGTGATTATCTCTCTTTTATTTTCGAATCTCTTATAATTCTGATTTTGCTAGTGATGCGAGATGTTGATATAAAGCCATCAAATAAACTCTTTACTCTTTGCACAATAGAAAAGATTCTCTAGTGTTTAACAAGACGTCAAATTGCAATCCTTTTTATATTTTCCTTTTGGTCATAGTTGACTATAGTGACATAGCTACGTAAATCTTGTAAAGGGAGCGAGGACCGTAAAGTCCAAAGATCATAAGCTTAGCTGCCAGTCCGTAACTACAAGCTAAGAACCTAACTACCTAACTACTATTGTCATCCATAGATTTCAATAAACAAAAGGCTTAATTAGTTACTAATCGTAAATTACTACTCTAGAAAATTAATATTACATCGATCATGTAGTTATACAATCAACTTGATCTAGATGATGCTGTTACATGCATTGTTCTTAGCTTCTAAAAGAACTAAGACGCAAGTTTAGTTCAAATTGATTTTATTTTTTTAAATGTCAAATCAGTTAAAAGCGAAACTTAAGTCATGCATCATGATTAAATCATGTAAATTTGAATAATTGAAGTGAATGCCGGCCTAAATACATACTGCATCAATTTTTGTAATGACCGTCTCTTAAACTCTAATCTTCTTGTGGTAGTAAAGGCCGACCCTAAAATTTACTCAAACTTATATATTAATTAAATGTTTAATATATAAATACCATATATTTTATGTACGTATATATAATGGAATTTTAATATCTTTCAAATTAAGAGTCGCGAAAATGGCTGTCATGATTTTTAATTTTAGGAATTCAACTCTTATATAATTTAAATTACAACTCAAAAAAACAAGTTAGTACAATAAATATATAATTTACTAGTTAAAATTTATTTATAAGCATATTTTTTATTAACAAATTAAATTTGATAAACAGATTATTGAAATTAATTTGAAGTTGGAGTTTGATTTTGACTTTAACACATAGGCCTTAATATAGGTCAACCGGAACCGGATGGATCTTAAGCAGGATTTGCTGTCTGAGATAATATTACAATGGGTTCTTAGTCATTGATACATGTGTCATGTGTGTGATCTTTGTGTATATCCTAGCCCTGTATACATATAATCCCCGTCCCCCCCTCCTTATAAGTTATCCGTTAAAAAATACGTATATTTTTTAATAATATATTTTTTTCTTCTAAAATAAATATATTATTTAATTTTTTTCATGTATAATAAAGTTCATAAATTAGTTTTTTGAATAAAAATTTAGCATATAAACTTTTATTTTAATGTTTACATGTTAAAATACATATAAAATGTTAGATGTACATTTATTTTAGAATATTGAAAAGTATACACCAGCACCTTAGCTGCCAGCTATTTTATCCTGTTTCCATTGTTAAGCTTGTATTTTTGTGGCCAATATAATAATAGTACAAGATTATTAAGGATTTCCCTCTTTCAACATTAATAGAGTTTTCTAATGTTGTATTTTATATTAAACAGCGCGACTAAGATACTTTTAAAATCTCTGTTTTCAGCTCCAGACAGTGATGTTTACTTTCGAGTCATTTTGAAAAAGATTTCAAACCCTTTTATTATTGCAAATCAATAATTGAGATTCTTATTCTTCAGCAATTGACATTACGAACTATCTCATTCACACGCAAATTTGTATTTCTCGATTGTTCAATTGCTTTTCAAAAGAAAAACACCGACTAAAATAGTGTAAATTAAATTATGTGTATCAAAAGATGACACAAATATCATGCTAGGAAAAAAAGCTAACATATCGTAAAATCACGATAAAATTTATCACATATCGTGAAATTACGATAAAATTTGTCACATATGCAAAATAAATTTAAAAATTATGTTTGAAATATCTAATTGCTTGGACTAATTATTTTATTTTTAATATGAAGTGACATTTTAAAACATATCTCCTCGTATGTATTAAAGTTAAATCTTGATGAATGAATAATTTCGAAACTAATCTTCTATTTATTTATCCAAGACCCAAAATTATTCATTTATTAAAATTAAGAATCTATTAGTATTTGTTGTGTTGGATGACAATTCATCGAAATTATTCATTCAATAAATTGAGGTTCTACTCGATGAAACCAAATTATTTCACATTCTTTCAGTTTTTCATAGTGTTCACTTTCACTTACCCCACTGCTTCTGTTATGGCCATACCAGAAGCTGGAGAGCATTAAGTAAATATATGACATATGCAAAGAAAAATGCAAGGGCCTCTCTTAATGATAGCCACAACCTTCATTGAGCACAGGATAAAGAATTTCAGACCAGGGGAGGTTCGAGCACAAATCTCTCAAGTCATAGTCACAGCATATGGTGTTTCTATTTGTCTAATGTCTATATTGTCATTTTATATGGTATCATCAGGCAATAGACTCTCTTTTTCTATACCAATACAGTACCTACCATACGTATACTATACTGCAAAACATCTTACATCTGGTATTCTCCAGAAAACAACTATAAATTTTCATTTCAGGGTTCAAATTATAATTTTTAATAAAATTTAAACATATATCGAACCAATTACAAACCTGATAACAAGAATACCTACCCTACCGACATGATCAACAAGAGTGCAACAACGATATTTAATTCAGAAAGGTAACGAAATTTCTTGTCGACTTGCGTACATACCTAAAAACAAATAAACCACAGTTTTAAATAACAATATTTTGTAACAGGACATTCGTGAGAAAGCAGATGTTCCTTTGAAATAATTATGAGGAGACTTTGTTTAATCATCCTCACAAGTAAAAGGCTTAGACGTCCTTTTGAACTATCTTGGACAGAACAAAGCAATGAACATTTATGTTATAATTCAGAATCTTAAAACACATTGAAGTAGTAAGAACTAAGAACTAAGTGATAGAGTCTAAAAAAATTCAGTGTGGCAAATGACTCAAACTATCACACTATAGAACCACAAAAGACTCGGTTTTAATGGAGGAAGAACAAAAATTAACCATAACATCACTCCCCATAGTGTATCTGATTATAGCAACACTGCAATGCCATAACTTGTCAGATGCCAAAAATATCCGAACAAGTAACTAGCAAAGAAACACACTAGCCAATTTTGATAGAGCAGCAAGCACATATCTGCATTTTACTCTGACACTCTAATCTTGTTGGAACTGCCAAAGTGCATGAAGCCATTTCAAGCTACTCTACAAGTTTTTCGGCATATTACTAAATAAATGAGAGATACACATACCTGCTTTCATCTCCAGATTCCATGTTCGAGCAGTTGTTTCCGTTTATTAAATATTGAATCATGTTCAAACAATCAAACTTGAACAATATTACCAGGAAAAGAGTTACAATATATATGAAACAAGAAATAAAAATGTGTTTAATGACCAAAAATGAACAATTTATTAGAACTTCCATGTTGAAGCTTAGCAGCCTTTTGTACAAAAATGAGATAAATGAACTCCCCTTGAAGAGACAGTGACAGTTGTCTTGACAAGTAATACTTAAAGGTAGCTGATCCAGAACAATCGCTTTTTCACAACCATTTATCCGCATTTTTTCGCGGATAGAAAAAACCCTACAAAGCTCCCTAAAAGCGCGGATAGGATGACGTAGCCCCCCGAATTCACATCAAAAACCTAGTGTTAATGCTATCCATGAAAAAAAAGCGTGGACAGATGGTTGCATCAATCGCTTGTCAGGGATCAGGACCCATACTTAAATGTCAGTGAAAAAACTGCAACAATGCAAGGAAATTTAAGTAGCAAAAATAAGATGAATAGCGCGGATAGAATAAATAGGCTATTATTAATTTGCCCTCGAAATCCCATGATTTGCACCCCTTTGCGCGCACGTGGGTGGTGGAGCAATACCATACTAACACATCTTAAACACTACATAAGTGTTCTACTATATAAAGGCATGTAAAACACTTTTCCAATTCAATGTGAGATTCAAGTTCTCATTTCTAGATTTCCATTTTCAAGGTACCAACTTTGGATAATCATATCTCATCCATTCCTTGATCATTTTGAATACTTAAATATGCGTTGGAAAGCTCTCTCGAAGACGAACGTACTCCAACCATAACTTGTTGCGCGCACGCAATCAAGAAGCAAGCAAACTTAGGCTCAAAATGTCTTGACAATGTAGGGCTTCTACCCACATTTTCCAATAGTTGTCTGATGTGTTTGTGTACACTTAAATTTTTCAGCTTAAAACCGAGCTGAAAAAAGCAATGGACAAAAGGCTGCTAAGCTTCCATGTTGAAAATGGCTCCATGGTTGATGGACAAAATGAGCCAAAAAATGGACACATAAACCAGTAGGAAACTTAATATGCAACTCACAGCTCATTATTCTATGAGCTCATTAGTCTACTTAATATGTAACTTACAAAAATAAATAAACCAGTAGGCAATGGACACATACCAGAAAGTATCACGATGATGGTATCAAAGCGCACATTAGCAACTATCAGGTGTTATAAAAAGCACTGGACTTCATCTAGCTAGCCAGAAAGCCTTGTCTCTCGAACAAATACAAACATTCGGATACAGTACAACTGTTTAGGAAGCAACAAGAACCAACTTGGTGACTTGTTAGACTACCAAGTACTGCCTAGCCTAATTAATGATGCAAAGCTATCATCAGCTCATGCAAACTACATCTACAATGGCATACAAAAGCAATTCAGCACAACTAGCAACATACAAGTAAAACGTTTGTAGCAATTTGACGCTACAATAAGCACACCAGAACACTTGTTGTTGCTTGAAAAATACACAAGTGGTTTGACACTGGTCGCGTGTACCAGAAACTTGATAAATCAACTTTTCACTAGAAGATGAAACAACAAAAGCATAAATATACATAACATCTGGGAGCTACTAGCATGCAAGAAAACAAATACTAGCAGAGCATCTTAAATGGGGCCATAGACTTAGCAGAGAACAAGGAAATGAAAAAAGGAATGGTCTGAAACTAAACATATATTACATGGATCATGAAAGTGAAGCAGTCAAAAGACCAATCGAAAAGAAAAATGCAGGATGAATATGCACTGCACATAAGCCAAGGAAAAAATAAATGGGGCCTGTAAAGACAAACTTTTGAAAGAAGAAAATGGAACAGCAGCATTGGCGATGAAAAAAAACAAGCAGAATGGAGTGCACTCAAAAAAACTAAAATTAAAATAAAAAGGATATTTAAAAGGCAATGTAGGGAGTATGTGACATGAATGTGAGTGAAGATCGAAATTACTTTCTTAAAAAGCAAGCCAGGTAGCTACACTTGATAGTGTATGTATGCCAAAGTTGCCACTTGAATAAAAGTGAGCCAGCTAAACTTAATAGTGCATGTATGGTACATGTTGTTGCTTAGGTATCATTGGACACGGAAAAAATTGGTTCTCAAAAACAGATCAGAGCCACTGTTTGCCAAAGTACGAGGCAGTGTTAAGAAAATATACAATTAATAGGAGGCAGTCTCAATTCCGTCCAAGCTCAAAGCACAGATAAAAACAACACAAACAACTTGCTTTTATTATCATGAGCTGGAAAAACATAAATGATCTGGTGTCATCTAGCTGCGGGAAGAAAATTATGGAGCTCGAGGCATTCTGCAGCAAATTCTGATACAAATAAATTTACAGAGCTTCTGACATTTGAACTCCTCAATACCATCTGCTCGACAGATTGCAGATGATTTAATTTTTCTTGCACTTGTAAATCTCTGTCATGCATAGAAATATATATTATAAAAATTTGTTTCAAGTCGAACAAGTGCCAGACTTGTGATCCATTGACAATCATTTGGAGACTTGTGATCCGTTGACAATACAATCACTTGGGGACAAAAAATTATTAATACTTTTATAAAATGTTCTTATATTCAATATATGTGCTTGAATGACTGGGTGATTTATCCTTAATTTCCTGATCAGTTGATAACGTATTCGGGGACTAAATTCGATCCGACCTAGACCAGTAATATTGTTGTTACTAGTAGCCTTATGAACAAATCAGTGTGGGGCTGAGATAATGTTATTATGGACCGGAAAACCACGTTTGAGCTATGTGGTTCATGGACAATTTTATGGCCTACGAACGACCTCTTATTCGTATGCGAAGAAAAGTTGGGTTGGTTAATTATTTATTTTTTCGCTCAAAGGCACAGGCTTAACTAGTCATCCCATCAAAGTTGATTTGGCTAGTCGATAGCTCTCGCTAAGAATACTTGGCCAATAACTTGGTACATGGGATTCACGAATCCAACTTTATTCCAGTTAGAAATAAGTCTTAAATTGATATTTTTTGTTACTAAAAACTGTAAAGACCAAATATGTTAGGTTAACATAAGGTGTATGCGTCGCCTAATCCTACTTGAGTCATTATAAACTGAACACCATATTGGTATTTATTTATAGAAATAAATGGAGCGAATTTTTAGTTTAATAACTTATAAAAATGTGAAGATTTAGTCATTATTTTTACCACTTATCTAGATCAATTTAAAGTGGTCAAATCAATAATATTGAATATTAGGTGAATATGATTTTATGACTACTAATTTTAATGACAAATTTAAAAGTATTTATTTTTCTTAAATAACGTGTAAAAACTAAGTAGGATGTTTATTTTGAGATGGGGAGGCTATTGTTTATCAAAAATATTTAAAATAAAATAAACAATAGAAGAATTCCCTCGAAGAAAATAAAGATATTTAGAAGTCAAAATAATAAGATATCGTACATCATTAGTGATGCATCAATCACCATACAAACAATTATAGAAACACAGCTTCGTCCACTCGTCATTTCTTCCCCAAATTCAATCACATCTCATATACACATCACCCAAACCCTAACCCTAATTTCCTCAATTCAATCAAAAAATGGATTTCTTCAAATCCATATTATCAGAAGAAGATCCAGACCCGCCATCCACCCAACCCGATTCCCCACCCAATTCAATCCAAGATCCCCCAAATCCAAGCCCTAATTCATCGTCACCATCCAATCCGGACACTACTTCTTGGAGCTTCGGTGGGTTCATGAAAACTCTAACGACCCGATCCGAATCCGTAATCGAAACCTACCGGCGTGATCTTGAGGAGTTCCGAACCGGGTTACAAAAAGAGACCGAGTTGTTTAAAGAAGCCGCGACCCGGGCCGTTAAGGAGCTTCCCGGGTCAATTGAAGTGGGTGCTTCTGTTGCTCAGGGGATGATTAAATCAACGGCTGAGATTATTTCTCAGGGTATTGCGAATACCGATGCTGACGTGGATGTTATTGAGGGGAGTAATGTGGGTGTTAAGAGTGGTGGTTCCGGGGTTTATAGTCGATTTGATGTGCAATTGAGGGCGATACAATGTGATGTGGGGAGTTATGTTGATGAACCCGAGGATATCGGGGAGTATGAGAAGTGGAAAGTGGGGTTTGTGTTGGGGGAAATGAGGGAGGAGGTGGAGAGGATTAGAGGGGAGGGTGGTGAGGTGGAGGGGATGTTTGTCAAGTTGGTTGTGTCGGGGGAGGTTGACGAGACGACGTTTTGGTGTAGGTATTTTTTTAGGGTGTGGGAGTTGAAGAGACGGGAGAATGTGAGGAAGAGGCTTGTGAAGAGAGCGATTGAGGTTGATGACGAGGAGGAGTTGAGTTGGGATGTCGATGATGATGAGGAGGAGGAGGAGGATGAGGGTAATGTGGGGTTAGCGGGAAATGAGAGTAGTGGAGTGAAGGAAGAGAGTGGTAATGAGAGGAAGGTTGATGAGGGGAATGTGGTGGGAGAGAATGTTGTGGTGGTGAAGGATGAAGGGACGACGAGTGCTGAAGCAAATGATGAGAAGGTTGTGAAGGAATCTGATGAGAATGCGGTTGTGAAGGGGGTGAATGATGTAGGTGAATCTAGTAAGGAGAGTAATGTAGTTGTGCCTACTAGGACTTTGTCGAGAGAGGAGGAAGATCTTGAATGGGATGAGATTGATGATGTTGATGGTAATGATGAGAAGAAAGTTTCTCATGACGAGAGTGCAAGTAAGGCTGATACACGGAAGAGATTGAGTGTTGTGGAGGTAGATGATGAGGATTTGAGTTGGGATATTGAAGACGACGATGAGCCTGAGAAAGCCAATGCCAAGTAAATAGCAATACTGCACTTGTCCGATTTGTTATAATATTTGTTCTATTCGTT
The DNA here is from genome assembly GCA_028671895.1 of Oenanthe sinensis. Lineage (NCBI taxonomy): Eukaryota > Viridiplantae > Streptophyta > Magnoliopsida > Apiales > Apiaceae > Oenanthe > Oenanthe sinensis. The sequence goes on along the minus strand of CM053813.1, from coordinate 39,772,557 downwards.
CTGTGAACACGTTTTTTTTTACTGTTTTGTGGTTTTTGAAGCTAGTTCTTGATAGGCATTCCTCTGAATACTTAAATGGCAAAGTCGTATATCACAGTAACACTGGAAAAAGCAATTGTGTTTATAATAAAGTGCATCTTTATCCAGTCCTTTGTAGACTTGTGTGTTTAAAGTCATTGTAATATTACAAATAGTATTTTTGTGGATCATTGATTGTGAAGAAGTATACTTGAGTCATGAGATAACATTGGTTAATGGTATTTCGAAAACATGTATGAAGGTTTTATGTAGTCTACAAGGCAATCCCCACTTTCCTTTGTTCTTTGGGTTATAAATCTGAAAGCACAATGACACCAAACTGTATAGTATGTTCTAACTCTATTATTCTTAAGATACCTGTAATGTTTATGCCAAAAATTTATTATCTTGTCAATACAGATGTTTTGCAAGTCAGAACAGAAAGATGTCAAAACGAGCAATACTAGCTACAAGTTTGATTCTTCTGAAAACCCTCTGTTGTTTATTTAAGTTGAGTGAAACATGAGTCTTAAGAAACTGTTTACTGTTTTCTATCTCCATGCTTCTAATATATCACCACCACCAACTCTGGCCAAGTATACTGCTTAAACTAGAACAATAGATGAACCTGATTGACTTAACCATGTCATTATCCACAACCTACATGGAGCATAGGGACAACTCCATAGTTCAAAGATTAGTCAAATTTCCGTGCTGGCTCATTTTCAAGGAGATTCATTAAATCACAACAGAGCTTCTAAAAGAACTTTATGTTCCTTAAAATGGATAATATAGTTTCAAAATTCTAAAGAAAAACTTGGTTTAAAATTCTAAAGAAAAACTTGACACAAATTTATCCCTCACTTTAGGGGCTACTGCACAGTTTTAACTTAAAACTTGACCATCTCTAGCGCACTATTAAGATTTGCATTCAGCAAGGTATAACAACCGACATTACTCTACGCTATTGTCTGTTCCTATAGGGAAAGAGCGAGGAGAAGTAAAGGCAGAATTAGATTCGAGGACCTTGACGCTTCCTCATACACTATATGAAGCTCTCAAACAAGTAAATGACATGAATGACAGTATCGTCTTTGCCTCCGTTCCTCACTCATAGTAACTTGGACTACTATCCCTCGATGCTTATCATGTCAGAATCAGTAGCGACTTCAGGTTTTTGTGTTTCAACTGAAGGAAGTGCAGGAAACCTTCCTTTCTGAGCACGGGGAGGCAGATGCCTTGTGTGCTTTCTTGAGTTATTAACATTCCGGGGAAAGAATACTCCAGTGCCACCATATGACATCCTTTTAGGGATGAGGTCCATTGGATGAACTGGAGGTAGCATAACCATTGGGGTTCGGAGAACACCCCATTTCGGAACCAAATGGTTTGGTCCATTCACTGCTGCATAAGCATGAGGGAAGCCAGGTTGCCATAGATTCATGGCTCCCGCCATAGGAGGCATTAGTGATGATATGTTCTCATGACCATCCATCCGGACTCGGAAGAATGATACGCTGATTCTTTTGTTTGGGGATGAAGACATTACATGCCTTGCAACATCAGCACTGTTTCCCCTCATGACTAAAAGTGACCTGCAGTGTGACCAGAATTATATTAGTGATCAATTCTGGTGTAATCAACTTATATTCTAGTGCAGGCCCAAAATCAAATTTATAAAATACAAGGTATTCTAGTACATACCCTTCCTTCAAGGAGAGCACGAGTGAGCCTTTGTAGTTCCCATCATTATCACATGCAAGAGTACGTCCAAAAGCCATTTCTGACTCGGAGAGGAGAAGTGTAGAGATAGGTTGGTCCAGGTGAGGTGGTTTCAGAAAAGGCTGTGAAAACTCCCCCTACATAATAAGGACTAAACTTTATTTCTTAATTTATTAACAAATTACTGGTAAAAGTTACAAAAACTGAATAACGCTCCAAAAACCTCAATCAAGAAGTGTAAATTGTCTCCATCATGCTTATCAACTACTAGGTCACCAAAGAAGAGAAATGAACTATATGGTTGAGTAAAAATTACCTCATCAAAGAAATTAATGATGCAGCTGTTTGGTTTCCTATTCTCTGGAATCAAATGACACTGAACCAGATGGTCAATGACACCATGTAGAGTAGCTGGAATTGGCTCTAAATGACCTGTCATAGATATCTCGGTAAGAAAGTATATGGATGCAGAATTAGCAGGAAAGGTAGTAAAGCTATTGAGAAAGCAAACCAAATATGTTTCAACAACAATGTTTTACTTACTCATTAGGCATTGATTTGTAGCATCTTCCTTAATCTGTCCAAAAATTGGAGCTCCAAGCTGAATTAACTCTCTCTTAATTCCACCCTTCACTTGCTGCTCTTTAGCCTGATTGTACACGATGAAGGTCCCACCTATATCCATTCACACAAACTCAATCATTAAGAACACCTCTTATAGATGGTTGAAATGATCACCCTGTATTTCCAAAGGATCTATTTCAATGTAAGAGACATAAAATTTGAAGGCCAACATGAAAAAGTGACTATGAAGTCTTGAGCCCATAAAAGGAAGATCAATAATAATCATCAAAAAATATTCAACTGATATTACGATCCTGAAAATTTTAAAAGAGCTAAACAGAATATCAACAAGGATCACTTGTACTCGAGCCAACTTATGTCTGTTCTTTGATGTAAAAATGAAAAATGACTTTTAAGCTATACATGGAAGCTAGTATCACCATTTACCAAGTACATGAGGTCTAGCTAAGAAAAAATATGAATGCTTCAATGTGTTAAGTGGACTTGCTTTACATGATTATTAAGGGTAAGTAACTGTAAGTACAATTACTCGCAGAGATAAATAATTAATGAATGGGCAAACCTTTTCAAGCAAACCTACAGAAGGTGTCCTCTAATATCTCAATACTTCATTCCCAAAACCAAACAACAAGTTTAACTATAAAAACATCACGAATCACAGGATCCACCTGATAACTCGCCATTCTGACCAGCAACTCGAAGCTCATTCACGTAGTCTCTCAGCTTAGAGAGCTCAGTCTCGGTGAATATGTCATCATAAAGTTTTAGGCCTTTCACCATATTAACCTGCAATCATGATTTAAGTAAATACAATCAGATTGACAATATAAAATATATATTAATTTCTATATTTATTTCTTGATTTCTTTACATATATAGAGGATATAGAAAAAGTCCTATATCTTCTCTGATAGAAAGAACTTGCCATTTGCCCTCCGACTGGTTCCATAGCCACGAACCCTTTTGCCATATTAATTTGACCCCGACGTGCTCCACAGTCATCATGACTAGAGCATATGTCCACGTACTGCAACCTGTGCCTCACTTGTTGGGAACCTGCAGCCAGAATAGTGTATTAGCAAAAGAGTTATAAATAACAGGACAAGAGTTTAGCAATATCATTAAATATCGTAACAATCAAAAAATTTCCTACTAATTTTTTCCAAGGAACAATCAGAATCACAATGTGGAAATTCAAATCAAGTGAAATCCAGATAGCCAGTGTTGTCAAACTACAATGTCAAGGTAACATAATTGTCACTCGGGCACCAACTCACCTGATAGCTGAGTATTGAATAGTCAATTAACACTTGCACAACATAACATGTTGTTAATTCATTTTGAATCTATAATGAGATATGATTTAAACCAAGCAAAGAAAGAAATGAACTGTTATTAATCATACAATTGATATTAGCCCTGAAATTAAGTAGATAGTACTCTGGTCTAGATAGAAAGTTGGCCTCAAGCATATGAAACACTTGCAAAGACAGGTCACTGTGATTCAATATTTCACAATGAATAAGGTAAGATTAAATAATTTCATTAAATCATATTTGCAGCACCTTTAACAACCCCACCCTAGTTCTCCTTAAAAAATGAAAATGAAAGGACCACCTATGATCACTAACTGGTCTTTAGAGTTTAGCAGTGGCAGCCCCAATACCAAGTTATATCTTCTTACAATAAAGATTCTTCTGGAAAACTCACTACTCCAAAGTGTTACTGCCTTTATCTGCATTTGCTAAAAATAAGACCTCCTAACCTTTCCTTTTCATTACTGTTTGGCACAGTCTTTTAATTCTGACCAAGAAAAGAAACAAAAAGAAAGACCCACAAAGACACAGCACTAAAGTAGGGTACATTAGGGCACCACAGAACAGTAACCAACAGCATAGAGAAAGTTAGCACCAAGGCAAAGGACAATAACTTAACTATCACAAAAAATTATATATACATATATTTAAGTCGACAAACATACCTGAACCTTTTTTTTTATTTGAGCAAACTGCAAACACATCGTATAACATTCAAAGTAGCAATGTATAACTGTATAAGATTAAAAAATTTCGCTACCTCTACATCAAAACATGAAAGAAGTTGTTTTACACACAGATTTATGGTATCAAGCCAAACTCATTAAGATACAAATATATTTTGTTGAAGAGCTTATCAAGTTTGAACACGCGTTTTTATCTAGTAGTTTGATTTTTTCGTTACAAAATTTTCAAATTATCTATCAAATTAAAAGCGGATCAAACTTATTCAATCCGAACTCAAATTTCATTTGCGCCTATACTCTTAACCGTTAACTAATTATTCCAATGATATGATATATAACTTCATCAAATATAAAATATGAAATATGACCGTACAATTAAACATATATATCGCACATATTAAATTTAACATTTAAATCGAATCGAACTTATTAAATTCTTACTCACATTTCAATCCAACCAATACGATTCATTTAGGACTCCACTCTTAACCATTACCTGATTATTCTTAACAGTATAAGATTCAATTTACTCAAAAACCATATAATTAGACATGTATACATATCGCACACTAGAGTAGTATACATAGTACTTTTAACTTTATTCACTCTGCTACACCATCCATTCATTTGTACTTTATTCTTCAATTCTTAAATCGGACAAATCAGAGTTGAGTCGGTCCTAGTCAAACGAGTTGGGGTTTAGGAAATTGGAATCACCCAAGTCAACAGCTATGACAACAAACAACCGACCGCAGTAAATTCGTAAACATCGTTAAAAATACGAGTAAGAAAGAACTGTCAGTTGTTTGTGACACACATCTAAGTTTGTTTTTTTAATGAAATGTCATGTTACACTTTACGAGAAAGTTTCGTTCAGTATTTTGTGTATCCCCAAACTAACTGTTTAACGTCAAATTACAGGGTTCATCTGTCTAGATATACTGATATACATATACTCACCCCAACCCCACACCAATATACCTCAACTTCTTAGACACAAATACGAGTACACGTATTCGAAAATATACGAAATACGAAATTACGGTTATCCTAATAAATTTTTATAAGAAAAGTATTAATAATAATCTTTAATTTTATTAAAAATGAAATCTTAAAGACAATATATAATAGTATCTTTATTATACATCTGTGCAAAAAGTCAAGAAGATAGGTAGAAAATGAAAGAGGTAGTACCGTATAATACTTTTATATATTTGTAAGAGTTGCGGTAAAAAAAACTTATCGTTGATAATACTAAAAAAAAGTATTATAAAGAAAAGAACTAATAACTGACACTATATTCAAAAGGCCACATATAAATAATGCGACAATGATTAGATTTCTATAAATGAAATATTTGTTACTAAAATTCGTTGTATATCATTAGACAACTATTATTACAAAATTTATACACGAATTAGCTGTCTATCTTTATTGGATTTTAGGTCCCCTTGCAAATATCTTTATTTCTCACACAAAAGTAATAATATTTTGGAATAAAGTCAATTAAAAGAATACATTTAAATAAAAGTAATATAATGAGCTGGTCTATTCATGTGGATACTATATTTATTTAATTACAGTAATCGTATATAGTCAATTTTACATGCAAATATACCCCTTCTCTTTACGAATTAAACAAATTTGTAAATTGAAGAAACAATTTTATAAATAAAAATATGAATTTTGATTTAAATTATTACCAAAAGTGCGAAAATCAAAAAAAATGTTTGTCACGGGTTAATATAACTATATTAGAAAAAAATATATGAAAAATTTGGAAAAATAATAATAATTCTGTAATAAATTATATATATACTATTACTATACATGACTGACTTGTATGAGTGATCTCAGTTTTAGGTGACTCATTCGATTCGCCGGAATCCTCACCTCCACCGTCCATCTTCCCCACCACCTTCTTGTCTTTCACCATCTCTCCCTCCTCTCTCACTTTCTTGGCCACCTCTCGTAGCTCTTTTGCCACGTCAGCTATCGAAAAAAACTTCTGCCCATGTAGTACCGGCATCCAGTTGAGTCGCCTTCGTTGTATAGCACCGAAGGCGGCCTCATAATTTTTGCTTTCGCCGCCATGTAGCTGAATTATATGGCTACACAGCTCGTTGATTATCGCGTTGGCCGCGGCGAATTCGCCGCGATACCAAACGATAAGCGAGTCTCTAGCGAAAGACTCAGGGATCATACCGGAAACAGGAGTTGTTGTTCCTGTTCCCGGTATAAGCATTGGGACTCTATTGGACTGTGATTTTTTGCCTGCTGCCGGCGTCATTTCTGGGCCTGTATGTAGATATAGATATAAAAATCTCAGTGAATATTATTGAGTTGGTGTATAGATATAGAACCGGCTAAAATCTCAATCTCGGGGTACTGTAATATATATAGGGGCACAGAGAATATATGTAATGGCAAATATGTGTTTTATGGGCCGAGAGATATTGTATATATGCCTTGATTTGGACCGGAGCTCGAAAATTTTTGCATATGTAAATAAAATTTGTTTATATAACTATATATAAAAATTGGTTCAATCAAGATTTAAAAATATGCGCGAAATATATATTTAAAAATGTATAAAATATAAGTAGAATTGTATTAATTTAAATTTAAATTTAAATTAAAGTTATAGATAGCATGAATTTTCAAAACTTCTGTCGTTTCATCCTACGGGGGCAGAGAAAGAGAACCTTTCACTGTCTTGGTTGTGTTACCGGGGGTTCCGGGAAAGTCGGAATAGGAGAACATTCATCTTAGGGCCGGCTTACTACTCAGATACTTTGAGCAGTTATCATTTCCGTACTTGGCTACCCAGCGGTTGAATCAAGATTTAAAAATGCGCGCGAAATATAAATATATCATAATTTAATTAGATCTGAAAATGAGCGGCAACAAAAGTATAAAAACAAAATTTGTGCTAATTATTTAAATTTAACTATAATTTCTATATTGGTATATATACAACAGTTAAATCAAGATTTAAAAATGCGCGCGAAATAATATATATATTGTGATTTAATTCAAATTTTAAAATGTGCGCCAACAAATGTATAAAAGAATAAAATATATAAAAGTCAATTTTTCCTTATCATTTCAGTTTAAAAAACTTATATATTACATATATACTACTAAATTAACCCCAAAAATTAATTCCTCTTTAGCACAAATAATTTATTATTAATCATCTATTTTTAAAATGTAAATCAATTTCCCATCTCCAATTTCTAACTCAAATATAAAATGTGAACCTTTGCATAGTATCAAATATTCTTTATTCATTTAATATATATATGTGTGTGTGTGTGATGCACTTTTTCAATAAAAAATATTTTAATAATATATGTTTATATATATAACTTTTTGTCAAATCCAAGATTATATATTAAGTATAAATTTAAATAAACAATTTTTAATATAAATAAATGACTAAGTTATATTAAAATTATTATTATTATTAGGTATTTATAATATAATTAATAATACATTTACTCTAATGTAGTTACTATATACTCCTTCCGTCCCAAATTAACTATCATAGTTGACTTTTGTGCGGTAAAATTGACTTAAGTTTGACAGAAAATTACATATAGTATATAATTGAAAAAAATTATAAAAAAATATATCATTGAAAAGAGTATTTAATTTATTTTAAAATATATTTTTAAATTTTTTAAAATTATAAAAGAATAATTTTGAATTCTCGATCAAAATTAAGTCAAATTGACCGCAAAAAGGTCAAACAAGACAGTTAATTTGGGATGGAGTGAGTACAAAATTTGGTAATAGTGTTAGAGAAACTAGCATAAAAGCTCGTGCAAGATACATACCGCTAGTTTAAGTCATTTTTTTGTGACACCCTCCAAATCCGGGGTCTAGATTTGGAGGTCACCAACCAATCAACAATAAAATAATATAAATCAGGTGCGCACCGACCCCGCCAAACATCCAAGGATTGCTAACAGGTTATAGTATGAAATCAAGCAACCAAAAACTAAAAATAAACCAAACCACTTTATTATAAGCCAACTATTAATCCACAACTCAAATCCATAAGTCTAGACAAGGTTTAAGTCTAGATTCAATTTTATTACAACCACTACCTACAGACATTCTAAAACTACTTAATACCTGAAAAACCCGAGAAGCGAGCTGTCCTGACACCTACCTCTCTCTACGCTTGATGGAACTGCCAGTATGACTCATTTTGACAGTCTGGTAAGATTTAATAGAAAGCAAGGGTGAGTCAAAGAAATGATCAGTAAGTATGTATAGAAAACAGTTGAAATAAAACTAGAATATAAAAAAACCAGAATAAAGAACAAAAATATAAATAAGTTTATAACGAAATCCGAACAGTAAATAAATCACAGTTTATATCAAAACTGAAAAGTGCAGTATATCATAAAAATGAATTATCTGCGAAATCACAATATATAATAGCCACACATGCAATATGGATCGGATACAACATATCAATAATATTGCCCCTGATCAGGTTCAAAAGCAATATGACCCTTTTATAGCTCATCAGTACATTTATATACCCATAGATATAACCAAGATTTCTCAATAGATACCAAATAGGCAAGTAATGTTAACCTATTGGAAGATGAATTGGTTACCATATCCTCCTTAAACTCCGTTGGACCTACCCCATGACCACTTACGCCTTAAACTCCGCTAGATCTACTCCGCGACCACTTACGCTAAATAAGTTTCAATCCAATAGAGCAACCGAAATCAAAGGTATGTTTAGTTTTAAATACAGACCATATCCTCGTTATTTACTAAAATAATTCGTTGGATATTATGAGTTTATTATAATCCACTTCCAATATCAAAAGTACAAATGTCAAGTAACACTGTTTGCACGATAAAACATTTAAGAATCATAAATAGTCTTGAACAACAACTATTTATCATGATACGAATAATCGAAAATAGTAAAATAAAAGTATTTAGAATGATCAAGAAGAAAATACTTGCTTGATAATGTAGCCGGTAACATAAGTGATAAAGTACTAGTTATATGTTGGTATACTATAATGCGTCTCTGAGTGTTATCTCGTTCGTCTCTATAAATATAATATACTAATTTAGACAGCTAGACAGTCATACAGCTCTTAAACATACGTTTATCTCAGGTTCTAGTATCTACTCATATGTTGTATCAATATCGAATAACAATTAATAAACAAATAGCATCAACTCGTAGGCAACTAGGCACATAAATCACGATAAGACCCATTAATAAAAGATCAGTCGAATAATTAATACTAAACTCTAAATATTATTCGAGTTAAAGTGGATCATTATTATCCCATTTGGATAATTATTGGATCCCCAAATTATTTTATAAAATATTTAATCCGGGTTTATAAATAAATTTGGGAATTAAAACTATTTTTATCACTTCTGGATTATTTCTAGGGTCTCAGATAAATTTGTTTCATTTAAACCGGGTAAACGGATTTTGAAATAAATAAATAAATTATTTTTATTTTTCAAAATAATTAAATTCAATTATTTTTAATTATATTTAAATAATATTTAATTAATTAAATTAATCAATTAATTTAAATTAATTAAATTATCATATAAATAAATTAAAATAATTAAATTAAATTAAATTTGAAATAAAAATAACTTATTTTAATTTTTTTTAAACAATTTCAAACTTAAAATGATTTTTAAAATAATTTTTTGGATTTAAAACTAATTTTTGAAAATAAAAACCAATTTTAAAACTAGAAACACTTTTTAGGATTTGGAGTTCGGGTTAGACAAGATCAAAACCCCTCTTGTCTATGAATGTCACCGAAAAAGTTGAAGAACACACTAGAAATTACCCAGATTCTGACGAGTTCTCCGAAATTCGATGACATTCCGGTCACCACCAAACCCTCAATTTCCTCACGATTTGTCTACGTTCTAGTAGCTAGCAGGTGTGGCCATGAACCAGCAACACACCACAACCAAACACCATACCAGACTCCACCAGGAACTCGAGTTTCGATCGAAACTCGGAGCCGGCGACGAAAACTTTTTCCAGTGATTCAAAGTCAGTCACCAAACTCGATAAAAATGATGTCTACAAGTTGTTGGACACAAGAGCAACACAAACATGCAAGTAGAATCAAGAACCCATTCGACAATCTCCGATTCCGATCAATCAAACATAAATCCGGCCAACACATAACGGAATCAAAAAGAAAATACAAGAAAAATATCATAAGCATGCTCAGACGACGATCTATCTACTTACATGATTCAATTAAACAAACAATCAATCAACAATAACTTGCGAATTAAAGGAAATAATTCGAAAAAGACAAAAATCAAAACCCATAGATTTTCCACGAAAAAAGCATGTAATCACATACTATGACTTACGGGATTCAAAACGGTTATTGACAATTAAAGTTTGGATAACAAAATCACCTTGAATGTTTCGTTTAATTCGTGGAACCTTAATGAATATGTTCTTCCCCAACTCTCCCCCAATTCATAAACTCAGCTGCTAATTTACTAAAAATAGTAAATGTAATTAAATTTTATTAATAAAATTTTATTTATATTTTTAAAAATTTTAGGGGCTTAAATTGGATTAAAAATAATGTTACCCCATAATTAAAATAAAAAGCCCAAAAATCTTTTTTATGGGATAAAATATAAAAATATTTATTTTTGAATAAATACAATATATATATCAAAATTCTTCAAAAATTATGAATATTTCAAAAATAATAAAATAAATTCATTTTGAGAATTTTACTATTTTCATAAAAATAAAAGTACCAAAAATACGGTCTCAAGTCTATTATAGGGGTTGGGTCCGATAATCTCAAATCGAAATAGCATTATTCTAACGAAGCAAAAATTATGGAAAAATAGAATAAAATATTTTATGTTACACAGAATTCACATAACACATAACAGACATTTTTCATATTTATTAAAAATCCCAACACAAATAATTGCATTAAAAATAATCTGACACGCCAAAAATTATATTAAAAATATATTTAAATATTATAAAATAAACGTAATTTTCTCGGTCGTTACATTCTTCCCCCTTATAAGGATTATGTCCCCACAATCCACTTAATAAATAAATAAATAAATGAGGGTACTTAACTAACATTTTACTTTCTAACTCCCATGTTGATTTCTCAACAAGTGGATTTCTCCACAATATCCTATTCGGAAACTCCAATATCACATTCTAGGTATACTTGACTTACATGTATACGCTCTTGGTTAACTATTTCTATCACTAATGCCTCATTTAACGTCCGATATTCACATTCTAACTTTCTCGCAAATTATTCCGAGATAAAAGATTTAGTAGCCCTCGAATCAATAAGTACTTTGGCATTAATATAATTTATAGGAAGCGCACATGTAACTACACCTGCATTCTGCACTGCATCTTGCCTAGTCATGTTAAACGTTATGGCTCTAGGATACCCTGCATTGCTTGACCCTGTAGCTTTGTTCTGATTCCTATTGTTGATGTTGACTTTGCAGTCCATGGATACATGGCCTTTATTTCTACACTTTTAACAAATAATTCCGACAGATGCTGGTAAGCTGCACATGGTGGCGTAATAACCCTTCTTGCCACATTGGTAACACTTTACATTAGTTAGATTGTACACTCCCCCATGGTTTCTTCCACAAATCTCACATGCTAGTAATGGTGATTGGTTCCTCTGTTGGTGATTGTTGTTGATAAATCGATTCACTTGTTGCTGGTTATCATTCTAGAATTGATTCCTTTGATATCCAAAGTTTTGACCTCCAGGTCCCCCGTTTCCTTGGAACTGGAATCCTGGTCTGTTTTTAAAATTATTATGAACCCAATTTTGCTGCGGATTCCACGATCGATTGTCAAACTTCCTCTTCTTCTCATCCTTCTCCTTCTCCTTCTCCTTCTCCTTCTGGGTCATATCATTTTTCGATTCTATAATCATAGCCTTTTGTACTATTGCAGTATAAGTCGTCAATTCAAAAATAGATACTCAACTTCTTATCCAAGTCTTTAATCCCTGCTAAAACCTTTTTGCCCTCTTCTCATCCGTATCTACGAAATTTGGCACAAATTTGGCCAATCCGCCACATTGCCTTCCTACTTCAGCTCCAAGAATTTGATCTCCATTTAATTATGCATGTAGCGCGGAAAGTACTTCTCCAAAAATAACTCATTAAATCGCTCCCAAATGACTACTCTTGTCCCCTCAAGAGATTTCCTGGATTCCCACCAATAATTTGCTTCTCCCTTCAGAAAGTAGTTAGCATATTCCGTCTTCTGATTATCCTCGACTTTTATCAATGCAAAATGTTTCTCTATTTCTTTTAGCCATGCTCTAGCCTCCACTGGATCTGTTGTCCCATGGAACTCTGGAGGTTTCACAGATTAAAATACTTTAAAGTTACAGTCTGTGGTGCTGGCGGCTGTTGCAGCTGACGTGTGAGATTATCAGTTTGTTGACGAAATAGCTCAAGTATCTACTGCATCACAAAAGAGCTATTGTGACGGATGTCAGAGTTTAAACCATGATCACTTATATGTTGGCTGAAAATTGAATAGTGTTAGTAGTTTTTGTTGATTCATTTACGAGATTTTTATATGAGTTGATCTCGCTAATTAACAAAACTTGGAGTTATGTTCTTTCCCAATGTTTTAGAGCTACCAAAATGATTCAGGGGTGGGATATTCTTTCATAAATTTACAGAATCACCTTCAAAAGTTTCAAATATATGAATTCTTCATACTAAAAATTATTAGTGCTATAATTGGAGCGTGCTTTAGTGATAATATAATTATGTTTCTGATTATTTTGGTGTTTAACTGTATTAATTTTCTCGGGACTGTATCTCTATTACAAAGTTATCTCTGTGCCATTAAGTTTGATAATCAAATTGAATTAATTTATTAACATTGATGTAAATACGATCCTTATATTAACAAATTTCGACAAAATCTTTCACGTCAAACTTGTTCGATGAAAATGTTAAAATTTTGAACCCGATTATCTAAAAAATTGGGCTAGTGCTTGCACCATCACCGATAGCATCTGAGTCCAACATATTAAGTTTCAATATTACACAAACAAATATGCACCAAAAAAGAGAGAGATTCTGGCATTCTTTAAATAATACAAACACATTACTAATATACATGTACTTATTATTGGAGGCCTTACAGGATCACAATAGACGAAATATATCCCCATTATATATTATAATAGATAAAATATTAAGTCATCTACATTATATATAGTAGAAACATCGATCTATATGAGGGCTTGCACATTATAAACCACACAATCAGAATAACTCGTTCTTACACTCAATTTAAATAATAGTCCTGTAACTATCTACTTATTATAGGTGGTTGCAAGAGGAAATGAATAGTAGTATATATGTAACTACCGCGGTTGTTATTACTCAGACGTTAACTGTTGAACGAATAACTATTCGAGGTTGTTCATTACTACGATAACTTAAACTTTCATGTTTAGATCTAAGATATTTTGTTAGTATAATCCATAAAAAAATTGAGTTGAAGTTGCTTGTTTGAAATTGGTTATGTGGGGTTTGTCCCACATTGAATTTGTAAAGGAAGGATAATAAGTTTATATAGCATCTTGTGTTAGTGTTGTTTACAACTACTAGTGTAAGTAGAATGCTTATGTCACATGATGCTATTGAGTACTTTATATCTTTTAATTGCAAATTTATTTGATTTATTTATATTGATTATTTAATATTAATATTAAATATATATTGAGTAAGAATTATTTAAATAATTAGACTCTATATATATATTGTAATATTAATATTACTTAATCTGAATAATATAAGTAACAAATAAAACTCATCTTGCAAAACTCTGTTTTTTTGTAAAACTTTACATCCCACATCGAGTAGAATAAGAGAAGAGCAACTCAAGATGTCTATATATTGAGGCGTGCACATCTAATTGAGGAGAGCATCTAGCTTGTGTGCCTCTTGCTTGTACCTTGCATAATTTAAAAATAAATTGCATAGGTTGTCGGGCAAATTGAGGTGTGCCTCTAGCTTGTTTGCCTCTTCCTTGTACCTTGCATAGTTAAAAATAAATTGCATAAGTTGTCGGACAAATTAAGGTGTGCCTCTTTCTCCTACATCGCATATATAAAGTGCATAGGTTGGGCAAACTCTGTTGAGTGCTACGTATTTGTGGACGAAGTACTATGTGCTGTTTTATCCTGGAAGTGATATTGCTGCAACCCAACACAATATAGTGGGGCAATAATCTTTTGAAGAACAGTCAAGACTTCTTGCAAGGATTGATGACTCAGCAGTTGTTTGGTTCTATCAGTGTATGCGTAAAAATTCTGTTAGAACTAAGTATTCTATCTTTTCTCTTGTCCTTACGGTTACTAATTTATATGTCTTGTTTTACCTTCGTGCTTTGTTTTGTTAATTAGTTTAATCTGCCTGTTCTTGTTAAATTATTTATATAACTGCCCCATTGTTGTGTGTAGTTTTTAATTACGCCCCAATAATTTCAGCATGCTCTCCCTGGCTATAATATATATATATATAATTTAAGTTCTATAAATTTATAATCTCAATATCGATAATTTTTATTAATTTATTGAGGTAAAATATACATTATTTTGTATTATGTTGAGATCGAGAATAATATCTTAAAAATATTAATTTATAGTAAGCTAGCTTCTGAAGATTCCTCAAAGACACGAGACATCGTTGATTATAGACGTATAGTTGGTGTACCCGGTACTTCATTGATCATGGTGAGTTGCATATTTAAGTCAATTAATTTCATCTTAAACTGTCTAGTCAAGTTTGATTATTTATAAAATATAGAACATGATGCTTATAAACAAATGTTTTGCAAGTACAATTTGTGTACAGAACAGGAGAGACCATTATTTTTATAACAGGAGGGCCTTAAATATTGAATTTAATTTGAAGCCTCGTGTGTATTAATATTAGGGAAAGACCATTCACATGTATCAAATTTACATTATTGCTATGTAAAAAATTAGTCATCTTCATTGTCCCTTGTGTATAAATCACAGAGGTTCTGCCTTGTGGAGTTTCCACAGCGGCAGTAACTTTTGTCCTGCAGTGTGCATATTTTGCTGCTTTACTTGTTTATTTAAATAAAGGTGTACTTATCATCTGTCATTTCAGGTTATGAATTCGATTCCGACTCATTCTCAACAAATACTCATAAATTTATAAGGCTATAATCCAACTTAATCAAAAAAATATTTTTTTTTTTACTTTTCATTTCTTATATTGAGAAAACTCAAATTGTACTCTTTGAGATAATAATAAGTTAACTAAACAAGTACTATAATGTGCATCCTATTTACATAATTGGACTAAGCGGTGCACTGTGAAATTTTAACATACAAAGCCCAATTCACCAACAATCAATGACCCTAGTTTACTAATTTGTGAACATTTTACTTGCTTTCTATATTTGCTCAGCCCAAGTTCACAACTATTGTCAGAATGTGCTTTTAACATCCTTTACAGTTGGGCTTTATATATTTAATAAAAGTCATTGGCAAAAATATATTGAAAACTCAGGCAAAGTTGAAAGTGTTTATTTATTGAAAGCTTTTAACAAGAAAATTATATATGGCATCAAACAAATCCCGAAAGAAAAAACAACATAAAATCATGCATATGCATGCACACTTAACATGTGTTATAGTTGCAGTAACCAATAACCAAATCACCAGCATCACATTAGTTTTATTTGTTATACTTCAATTATAATAAGCCACAGTTCTCCCTTGATCTTCATTTGAAAGTGACACTCTTACCACCAGCACCAGCAACATTTGATGAATTTTTCATCTTCATATGTGCACGACGAATATATTCAGACGAATGATCGTTGACCTTAACTTTATCATCAATGTTGTCATGCCCTGAGGATATTTTTGCGCTTCCAACATTTGATGAAGTTCTCAGCATCCCGTGTTTAACTCGGCTAATGTATGCAGTAAACCTGTCATTCATACTCCCCTGCATTTTAAGCTTCTTCTGCGGCTGCATTTGACCAGTTTTCCGAAAAGAACCTTGATGATTGGTTGTATTCTCTTGGGAATTCAGCAATTTTGGCAAAAGATGAGGATCAATCTCAATTGGTATAACTTCACCTGAACTTGGCATTTGTCGAGCAGGCAAAGCATGGTTTCCAGTTGCGGATACAGGGAATGTTTGTGGATGTGCAGAGGGGGCAGGACTTGAGGGCATTGGGCTGTGTGTACGCCAGCGGATAGCATTGTAAAGTTTTCCACACACCGAAGATTTATGGCTGCGTTGGTTCTTTGCCATGGATTTTTTTCTAATAGAATCAGGTACTAGAAACACAGATATACAAAATGGTATTGATATGATTAACAAATGATCACTCTATGCTATTTATTAAGTTGTAAAATGAAGAGAGTGAGAGAGTAACGAAGAATTTTTCTAGTAGGAACGCAAACTTTGAAGTCGGGGGAAACTCCATAATAGTTATTAATTAATTTGAGGAATCTCGTGGGAAATTTTTTGTTAATTTTCAAGTAAATTACTGGTTCAGGATCATATTCCACTTTACTAACTTTCTTTTTCTTTAAAGTATCTGATCGGTATGGCAAAAATGCAACGCAATGATTCAACACGCCCTAGCTGTTGCACACAACACACGCATATCTCTTCTCAAAGAGAAAATAAATGAATTGTAAAGTGCTTCCAAATGAGTTAGTTTCAACATTAGGCAGAAGAATCAGATTCCCAGAAGTGCCTCAGAAGTCCATTATTGCAATCAAATCAAAACTGGAATAATCTACACCAATGAAATACGACCACAGCTCTACCAAATTGCAAGTTTTTACAGGGATGAATACTAAATTGTCGTAAAGGAAGTAAACCTTCTAATTTCTAATCTTTGAAATTAGAACATAATCAATATATTTAATTAATGAAAAAAGACCTAATGTATATATTCTACAGAAGAAAAAACACATAAGAACAGTTGATCGCTAAATTACTAGTCGATATGCAACACCTTTGATCAAAAGATTTTCTGGAACACAGAGCATCCCCCAATCTGCCCCTCTGTTTCATGCACTTTGTTTTGGTGTCTGTTTATCGACAAGAAACACTAGAATTCCTAGGGACAGAGAGTAAAATTATAGTCACGTCCAACGACAGCTAATAGCCTAATACTACAGTGGAACAATCAAATATGGATCCATCAGACACACATTGTTGTAGAAGTTAGGGTAACAGGATAGTGATGGATTCGTGAACATTCCCTGAACCGTAAACACGTTTAATTACAATAATAGAAGAACATAAAAGAGCTGCAGTTAACTTTTAAATAGAATGACATCAACTATGGTAGAAGTCCGGTAACTTTTTGTGTTAAGGATTAATCACGGGAACTTTATTACTAGAGCAGAAACTACAGTCTGCAGGGAGTCAGGCAGAACAATTAACTCTGATAATAACTTTTTAGCCCGGATTTCTGAGAACCTGGTTCTAAAAAATGGAGGCCTGGCATTGAAAATTATTTCAACAACTTGTGCACCAGAATTTGATATATAGCAAGACTTGAACGTACCGATTAATCCATCAATCACATATTAAATTTTATTTTTTTAATATTTTTCTCTTTAAAAATATTAAAATATATTTATGATTCGGATTTAATTAATAACATATTAAAATCTATAATTTATATTATTATATTTAAAAACACCAACAAATGTTAAGAATTAGTTTAACGGGAAGTATTAAAAAAAGGTTATAAGAGATGGCTATCACATATATAAATATTTAAATAACATATAACTATAATTCATATATATATTTATATAATGCACTGAATTTAAGTTAATATCTTAATATAAATATATGATAAAAATAATAAATAGTAATAGGGAGAGAATATTAAGATTTTTTTACTGTCCACAAATACTAAAAGTATATCTTTATTGTTAAAATAAATAAATAAATATAAATTTCATAGAAAAACTAAAATAAAATATAATTAATATACATGCTTAATATAAATGCTGATAAAAATATTGAAAAATGGTTATGCATTACACTTATTTATACATATTTAAAAATCCTGTCAAAAAAATATATTTAAAAACAAACATTTATAAAACATAAATACTTATATTAAACAAGTCAAAATAAATCGTATGCAATACATATATATTATAATTTGTATTATATATATAGATATGTATACAGAAAGAGAGTGCGTATCTTATTTAAATAAGAACCATTCTTATTCTAAAAATTAGAAAATACAGGTAATTATAATTAAAATAAAATAAATTTGAAGATATAAAAATATACCATCTCTAAGGCAACTCTAGCATACACGTGTCATCTTCTTCCTCCAATTTCCACCTAGATGGAAAGTAAAATTAATTGGTTTTTATAAAGATTTCTCTGATATAAAATGAGTTACTTCAAATACATTTACTTTTCGGCCGAATATAATATTACATGGCTACATTAGAGTTTTAATTCATGCCTTCGCGACTCGTTTAACAAGATTTTGACTCGACTCGAACTCGTAGACGAACGAGTTTGAATACAAGTTTAGTTCGAGTTTGTTTAATTAAACTAGTCGAATATGGACCCAACCTCATTAAAACTCGGGTCGAACCCGAAGACCAGTCTCGACTCGAGCTCGTTTAATATTATAAATAAAATAATAAAAAATTTAATTTAATTAATTATAAATTGAAAATTCATTGTTTTCAATTTTTTTAATTTTATAATTGATGAGTTTGCGAGTATATTCCGGTTCGACTTGTTTAAACTCGGCTCGATTAACTCGCGAGGATATCTTCATCAAATGTCTATTAATGATGTTCATAAAAAAAAGTATCCATTATATTTTTAACAAAAATTTTTAAATTAATAATTTTATTAACTTTTAGAGAAAATGAATATTTTTATTTTTTAACCATTGCCCAAAATTATAAGCCCCATCCTTCCAATTATTTTTATTTTTATTCAATTAATAAAATTGTAATCTTCTTCATTGCTCTTTTAAGAGTATTTCTAAAAATCTCATGATATATTTTTTAAATATAATATAAAATATTAAATTATTAATAAATTATTATATTAATTTCTATAATACACTTAATAGTCATTATAATTATATTTTATTCATAAGAAAAAGTAGAAAAATAATTGAAATGAATTAATAGGTTATTATTAAAAGTAAATTAAGATATTGTAAAAACATTTTAAATTGAATAAAGGGAAAAGATATTTAAGTTTTGAAATTCACATATGCCCTTTGTGTTTCTAAAATTTATTAAAGAAATTTTATTTGTCAGTTTAAATACTTGGGTAAAGAGTTGGGTGTATTCAATTGAGATTGTGGAGTATTTTTTTGGATTTTAAAAATCTCGGGGTATTCAACTTGAATTGAAAAATATCTGTTAAAATATAGGGGTATTCAATTAGAATTTTAAATAATATTTTAAAATCTAGGATATTCAATCTGAATTTTAAATAATGATTTAAAATCTAGGAGTATTGAACTTGGATTATTATTGATCAATTAAAATTCAGGGGTATTCAAAACTTTATTAACATTAATGAATTTTAAAAATCCATAAATTATGTTGGATTTTCCTTTATATTTTAGATTGTTTAAAATCTCACATTAATACAAGAGCATGATTAATTATGCGCGCACTGTATGAATTATGTGTATAATCTTTGGAATCTTTCTACCGAGAGATGAAAATCAAATATAATTAATAAAAATTAATGTATTATTATCGTTACCTATAAATATGGATTAAATACGCCCCAAAGTATTTATACTCCCTCCGTCCCAACCAATTCTTATCACTTTTTTTTTCATTTTCTGACACGCATTTTAAGGTGGATTTTAAGAATAGTTTCATAACTTATTTTTAAAAATTTCTTTTTTTGTATAAAAATAGGATTGTTCTATATTTATACAAAAAAGGAAAATTTCAAAAATAAATTATGGAACTATCCTTAAAATTCACCTTAAAATGCGTGCCAGACACCCCATTTTGAAATGATAACAATTCAAAAGGACGGAGGGAGTATCTTTTAAGGATGACTCAAGTGGTAAATGAATTATCTCCCATCATTTTATATTTTAGTTCGAAATTAACTCACTGGACAATTTCTTAATACAAATACGATACAAGCCTAATTATTAAAAAAACAAAATAACATAAAAGTAACAATTTTAATCATTAAAAAAACAAGAATAAATAGCACCAAAAACTTTAAAAAAAAATTGGACACAAATCCGAAACATGTTCTAAAACGACGTCGAATAGTGTTTACCCTAGTCTTGCGCATCACTGACCTAAAAAGACACTAAAACCCTGTGAAAACCCCAAACACTCTGAGCTTTTGTAAAATGGCGTCTGTAGCATTGAGAAATCCAAACTCGAGGCGACTCGCTCTTCAGCTCACTCCCCAACTCATAAACCCATCTTCATGTACTTGTCGTGGATCTATCGCTTCTAATGTCTCTCATTCTATTCTCCCAAACGACGCCGTTTCTTCTTCTCCTTGGTGGAGATCCATGGCCACTTTTACTCGCACGTATGCTCTTTAATCCTTAATAGTTAATACCCATGATTTTTTCCCAATATATATGCACTTATGTTTGTTTTATGTATGTATCTTTGTTTGGTGTTTATATGGTGATTAGATTATTGTATTTGTGGTTTGTGTTGTTATTGTTGATTTTTGAGTACTTGTGGACACCATTTTTGAGATTGATAGTATTTTTTTGTTTGGGTGTTTTTTTTAATAATAAAGTTGTGAACTTTTTGATATATGGTTATTGTAGTAAAAGAAATGCTTTGTTTTTGCGGAAATTGCGAGTTTTTGTGTAGAAAGATGGACTCCGTTTTAGTGGAATTTGTAAACTTTATCTGTGTTTTGTGATGTTCATTCAGATGGAGAGACGGAAGCTAGGGGAGGGCGTATATGTAGTAAAGGATTATCAGGCAATTTTGGTTTATTTTAGCGAAATTTGTAAGCTTTGGACTGGGGGTAGAAACGTTACTTGTTGTTCGATATGTGAGATTGGTTTTGGATTACTTATGCTTGTAAGAGTTTGTTTTGGAGTATAATTCTTGCGTACTTCGTTCTACTTTTTCTATAGAGAATCACATTTTTGTAATTAAAATATGATATCCGTTCGACACTCTTAACAAGTGTGAATATGTTTGACGTTTACCGATTTACATATTTTTATGTGACATGATAGAGTGTCTGAAACCAGCAAAATGAACGTGTGTTATGGGTGACACTTGAGTGAAGGCATATGTTGATGATAAATGATAGTTTTCTTTGTATACGGGTGTAGGATATCTACAAGACTTTGTACAATTGTAACTGCATATGAATTGCAAATACTTTGTAAAAGTGGTTTTGCACAGCAACTTAAGTGACATTACGGAAGCTATAATTCTTCTTAATTATTTTATTTATTTTTAACATATGAATAATAGGATTCATTGTTTTATGGTTTAGTTGTAACTTGGATATGTCATCTAATTGATGTTTGACTACTTGCAGGAAACCTCATGTCAATGTGGGTACGATTGGGCATGTTGATCATGGAAAGACAACTTTAACGGCAGCAATAACAAAGGTGTGGATCTCTGATACTTTATTATGCCTGTTGCTGCTCTTTTTGTGATATAGGAATATTATTATTGCTTTATTATTGAGGTCCAAGTCTGTAGAGTTGTCTGATACTTATAAATTTAAGTGTTACACATGTTGTGAAATATTAATTATTCATTGCTAAGGCATGCTGTTTTGCTTCTCTAGGTGTTGTCTGAGGGAGGAAATGCCAAGGCTGTTGCCTTTGATGAAATTGACAAGGCCCCAGAAGAGAAGAAAAGAGGAATTACAATTGCCACGGTTGGAACATTTTTTTAGCTTAATCCCTTGACTAAGTTTGTTTGGCTTGTTTTGATGATCCTGCATCGGCACATTGATTAATACAATTTTGTGTGTCAGGCTCATGTTGAGTATGAGACAGCCAAGCGGCATTATGCCCACGTAGATTGCCCAGGGCATGCCGATTATGTTAAAGTAAGCTATATATTCAAGTCATTCATGAAGAATATATTTTAGTTCAGTACTTAAACTTACTATTTTGCGACAGTTCTAGGGATCATTGTCCCCTTTTGCAGGAAAAAATATTTTGAAGTGTGTGATTATTTACTCTGTGTCGTGTTCCAATTAGATCTGTAAGGGACTTCTTTTTGTTGCAGAACATGATTACTGGAGCTGCTCAAATGGATGGAGGTATTCTGGTAGTATCTGCCCCCGATGGTCCTATGCCACAGACAAAGGAACATATTCTGCTTGCACGCCAGGTGGCTGTCTATTTATAGAAGTCTGTAAATCTGTTTGAAATGACTGTTGCCAGTTCAGTTTTGAGTATGGCGTTTATTATTTCTTGTGCAGGTTGGTGTGCCATCACTTGTCTGCTTTCTTAACAAAGTTGATGCCGTTGACGATCCTGAATTGCTGGAACTTGTAGAGATGGAGCTCCGAGGTATATCCTTTTTCCCTTCTATATTTCACTCTTTACATGTAAACGACTTTATCCTGCACATTAGATAGAAAAGATATTCAATGGGTGATATCACCAACTATCATAACTGTTAAGTGCTGCCATTTTTTTTACAGACTTGCTCAACTTTTATAAGTTCCCTGGAGATGACATCCCAATTATCCGAGGTTCAGCCTTATCAGCTTTACAGGGTACAAATGAAGAAATAGGAAAAAAGGCTATACTAAAATTAATGGACGCTGTAGATGAATACATCCCTGACCCTGTCCGCCAACTTGACAAGCCTTTTTTGATGCCTATAGAAGATGTTTTTTCAATTCAGGTAAAAAGTGGCTTATTGCATACTTGAAAAAGTAATTTAGTTTGAAAAAGTGTATCAATTATTGTTTACACAGTCTTAAAAGTAAACTTTACATATCATACACATATCAAGATTCATTATACTAACGAAGCTGTAAGTAGATATTTTTAGGTGTGACTTGTATATTTATTACACCTATTTTGGTATGAAACCCCTCTTATTCAATGATATTATTAGTTTAGCAGTTCTATATGTTAAATCATCTCCTGCTAACTATGCACACATTTATCTTAAAGTTTCTTCTCTTTTTCTATGTGCTTGAGAGGGTTTATTATTGTATCTTTTTATCTGTACAAGGATATGTTTCTCTATCCTTAATACCATGAAACCAATGTTTTTTGGGTTACATACTTACATTTGTCTATATCAGGGGCGTGGAACTGTCGCCACTGGTCGTGTTGAACAAGGGACAATTAAAGTTGGTGAGGATGTTGAGATCTTAGGACTCATGCAGGTAAGTTTCTGAGTTATGTGCTCATGTTCAGTCTTTAATATTACATGTACATGATCTTAGATTGCCTAGTTTTTTCCTTTCTTGCATTGATCATTCTATGTAGGGTACTTTAAAGTCTACGGTGACTGGTGTCGAGATGTTCAAGAAAATATTGGATCATGGGGAAGTAAGCAATCGACTTGTACTCTTTGAGCGTCAGTTAAATTTATAATTATGTTCTCAAGTTCTTTCATTTTACTAGGCCGGTGACAATGTAGGACTTCTTTTGCGAGGGTTAAAAAGAGATGATATTCAACGAGGACAGGTGAGTTGCAACATTTTAGCAATATTCAACTATGTTACTATAATCATGAACTTAAATACAAGTTGACTTGTCTTATAACTGAATAGAGGCAAATTTTAATTCTGAATATTCTTTTTTTTCCTATTTAACATATAAGGGCTCTCTTGTATACTAGATATCAAGTACCATTGTGTAGTGAGTGGATGCACTAACATCTGAACAGAGTGGTGTTGGTTGTATGCCATTGTAGTATATTGAGTATGTTCAGTTGCATGTATTGTGTTTCTTTAAATATATATTCGTGGAATGCCTGTAATATCTAGAATCATGAATCTGACTGACAAGTTTGTTGTTACTTTGCATCATATAATGAAATCAACAATTTTCTTGTCAGTGACTTTTTTTAGAGAATTTACTCCATTATCAGTTGAAGATTTAAATGTACAAAGCTGTTATTGGTTTATTGTGTTGAAAAGTAAAGTTGGATCTTGAAAAATTTTCATTTTTTTACTATCTTCTAATTTACCTTGCTAAAATAGGTGATTGCAAAGCCTGGATCTGTGAAAACATACAAAAGGTTTGAGGCGGAAATATACGTCCTGACAAAGGATGAGGGTGGTCGCCATACTGCCTTTTTCTCAAACTACAGGCCCCAGTTTTACCTGAGAACTGCAGATATTACCGGTAAAGTTGAATTGCCTGAAGATGTCAAGATGGTCATGCCTGGGGACAATGTGACTGCTATTTTTGAGCTAATAACTCCAGTTCCACTTGATGCAGGTATGTTCAGACTCTTCAGATTGAAACCGATATTATACTTGTGATGTTGTCTTTATTAGTTATGATATTCTATTAGCAGAAAACATGTCCATGGAATTAGGTTCCGGTTCTGTTAGCTCTTTGAATGAAATCGTCATTTAAACAGAGGGTTCTTTCTTTTCCTATTTAAGCTGAGGCTTTTTTCTCTTTCCCATGATGGGGCTTGTATATATTTTTCTGATTGGGATCGCTTTTCAAATTTTATCTGGATTAAAAGTAGGGACAAAAAATTGGTAGCTGTTTTTTATTTATGTTTGTTCCAGTGCAAGACAAGCTATGTTATCGTTATGCTTCATACTTGTCTGGATTTCACTATAATATGAAGTGAGAAATTATCTTTTCAGACTTTAAGTTGCTCTTTATATGATCATTTATGGTACTCCAGTGCTTTTTACGAGACGGGCTTGCATTGCATTCTCTCCAAAGAAAGTAAAATCGTCGTGCTACTAAATTTTTTATGTTTAGCCTGTCTTTGCTTTTACTTGCTTTTCTCTTATAAGAAAATGATATCATATCCTTTCCAGTTACCCATCTTCTTTCTTCTGTTTGTAATATTTTGTTAATTTGTTTTAGAGAATCACGGAAAATGAAGAAATCAAGGTCTTAATATATATTGCTTGTTTACTTGCAGGACAAAGGTTTGCTTTGAGGGAAGGTGGTAGAACTGTTGGTGCCGGAGTAGTTTCCAAAGTAATAAGCTGAAATTCTGAGATATGAGGCATTATATTTTAGGCTTTTTTCTTGTACCAAACAGGGTAAGAAATACGCGGTATAGCGAAACATGTCTTTGAAATTATTTCCATCAGTACTTGCATATGAGGTTTTTATTTGATGTGACAAATTGCTATTGAAGTGAAAAGGCCACTGAAATTCTATATACTGGAAGAGGAAGTTCATCTATAAGTTGTTCCATCTGTAACCTATGCAGATATATATAACATTAATAAATAATATTATTGCTGCTTGGACCATTAACCGTGGTACTTGGATCACAAGTGAATATTTGAAAAGCTTCATGCTGCATTGTCAATCCCCCCCCCTGTCTGGTGTTTTCAAATGGATACAGCTACAGTTTGAATAAATGTAGTAAAATGACAGAGCCTTGGGGCTTTCTTTGCCTTGCTAACATATTTCCTACCAAGGCACATGATTTCATCTGATCCACGGGGAAATTTATTCTATGACATTTAAAACAGTAGTATTTAAATGATTAGGAGGGGTCCTTCCATTCCCCAGAATGATGATGCTGATTGTAGCTTTAAAATCCAACTGGGTGTGTGAGGTGGTAGCCTTTTGTAAATTCGGTTGGTGTAAATTTACCATGCAGCCAGGGATCATGCCACAATGAAAATAAGTAACCACTACCAGCTATGGAACCAATGAAATTGATTGCCAGAGATCCAAGTTTCAAGAACCATCTTTTTGAATCAATATTCCAATTGATCTTGCAAAAATCTGCTAAACAAACCTTAAAGTGATACTGAGGACCTTTCCTCGGAGAAATATCAAGTATATTGTGCAATTTACCAACAGGTTTTGGGTTCTGATGATGAAGGCTTCACTTGCTTGGGAAGTACCTTGCAAGAGACCGATCAATCTTCACTAGGAACATGATAGTTGTAATCCAGACGATAAACCTTGGGCTAAATCCTTTTTTTAAGCATCTAGGATTAGGAAGGATGCTCCAGTCTGCTGTGCCAAGGCTTCTGTAATGTCAAGTGAAGGGAGCAATGTCACTGATGCAATGACCAGGCAGCTTGATTGTGCCTAGTATTTGAAGGCATGATACGTGCACATCTGCTTGTCAACAACTTTGAGACACAGTTATACAAGGTAGTATAACCTGAGATTGGTCAGAAGTCCCTCGTGTGGGAGGCATAGGCAGCTTTTGGAATCAAACTTGTAACGGAGGTTAATCATTTTATGAATGTGATTATATCAGTGAAATAAGGTGATAGCACTTGCATTTAATAATTTGACATAACCATGAGACCCAAAAGAACTGTTAAGCAAAATATTACAAATTGAATTGGATCTCTAGTAAGATCTTAAAAGCATTTGTGATGCATGAATCATGATCAGACAGGCACAAATATATGAAAATGTCTTGTCATAGTTGCATTTAGAACCTCAGTCAGGATCGAATTTGGTTCCTCTAGCATTACATGAAGAAGATGGCAATATGAAAGCATCACAGCCAGGACTTTTATCCGTAGGTAATTATTGAATAATCTTGATTTCACTTTTTTGCTGGGTGATCTTTTCAACCATGAAAGGACAGGTTTGAACTTTAAAGTTAAGCTTACATTTCTTTTGAAAGAGAAGCAACCTTAGATATACTAGTCATCTCGATAATTTGCATATTCAAGAGTCAAGGTTCAACTTTGCTTTGTGGATTGGACTCTTGCTACGTGCATATATGTAAACCATGATTTTGAAAAAGCATTGATAGTGATCACATGCAGAAAGTCAGAATCAAGCTTCGTTGTTAGTAAATGGTCGATTTGAATAATTGCATGCTGAGGTTTCGTTTATATTCGGCATTTTTCCTGAATCATTCCAAGTATATATATTTGAATTAGCACTTACTAGTTTTGTTCTGTTTAAAATTTTAGTTTGGGATTGAAACTTTCAACTTACTTTTTTGTCCAGATTCAATTGTGATTGCTAATTCAAATATATAATACTTGGAATGGTTCAGGAAAAATGCCGAATATAAACGAAACCTCAGCATGCAATTATTCAAATCGAAGCTTGATTATACCTCAACATCATATAATCTGTTAATCATTGAAATCGAAATATGCATAAATATTTCAAAACTAATTACATGCAAAGCAAATTATCTATATGCAAGCCACAACTATACTCAGATTGCTTAGTTTAAAATGTTTTTCGGACTCAACAAATACATCATCAGCACTTACAATTGGACGCTTCAACACCACTAGCCATCCCCATCTCCTGATTTCAACAAAGAACCGCAGTCATCAACGTATTACGGCTAAACTCAACACGCCCGATACAAAATCTTTTAACAAACACCACAACCGAAGCTTGCATGAGGAGGAGAGAGAAAATTAAATAAAAGAAATGATTTGGTTTTATTTTTACAAAACAAATGAAATTTCTGGAAATAAATATTAAATAATATGGAAGCTATACAAACAAAATACAATTATATCTTTAAAATGTAGATAATAAAATTAGCTCTCTTTCCATATTTTTAAAATATTTGTAGGATGATTAAATAATTAAATATGGATTTTACAAGAAAAATACTTTTATATACAATACAACTTGTAAAATATGTCAAAAATATTTAAAAGCCAAAAATAAATATACTTATATTTTTAAAAAGTTTATAAATCTACAAGGAATATAATGAAACAGATTTCACGATTTTTGGACATTCCAATGATTTTATAAAAAATAAAACAATATTATAAAATAGCATTTTAAATCACTAGAAAATCATAAAATTAAAATTTAAACCACACGAATACAATTAACACTTGAACAAGTATTCAAATATTGTACCACACATGGATATTTTATATAATATATAACCTTCTAATTAGCAACTAGGACAATTAAATAAAACCGAATCATTAAATTTTAAATTCTAACTCTTGGAAATTTAAACACCAAAATCATTCTTTATTATATAAAATAATATTCAAAATTCTAGGGGTCTTATAGTCAGAAAGGCAAACTACTAAACAACAATAGTTGCTGGAGTTTTTAACGGATTCGAAAGAACATTGTTACAAGTTTTAAGCAATTCATCAAGCAAGCAAAAAGCACATTTTAATTAAGTTTGATCAATATCTAGTCCAATACAAAAATTAGCTTTATTTATATATGCACAAGTACATTAGTTTCCCATTCACAAGTCACCAAAAAGTTGCCAATCCTCTGCACTAAATATACAGGCCAATATACAAAATGCACTCCAAAAACTTTAACTGATAGATGATCAAAGCTAACCTTGAGGTTACATATTTCTTAAACGGCTTCTAGTCAAGAATAACAAAATTTCCAGCCCAACCCTTCGAACTAATTGCCTCGTACCCTTTTAACCATCTCTCAACTCAGAATGCACACATTTCCTTCTCAGTATTATCCCATTAGACATGAATCTATTCTTGCCTCGAGTTTATGCAAGCCTCAGAACCATCATTGCCATTATTGTTGCGGCTCTGAAGAAGATTTCCTTTACACTACTGTCCAGATTTTTCAACATTTCTACTTCCTTCAAAGCTCCCTTGTCTGAATTCTTGCTTATATGGATAATCATATCCCTCAGTCTATTAACTGCCCAAGAAAGCCACACCAGTCCAAATCCCAATCCCGTGTTCAAGAGCTTCGATGCACAAAAGGGTACCCTGCCAGTACCTACTTTACAGACGACAGAGAAGAGAAGAGCAAGGCCTGTCCCGGCAATGCTGGCAGAGCATTGAGTCAGAAGATGGCTTAACTCAGGACCAGATTTCTTCAGCTCAAAAATTGCTGTTTTTCCATGCCGCTTCTTGTCGACTATTATGGATAAAAGACTCTCACATGAATAGGAGTAGTTCTTTCTGTATATTTCCCTCTCTTTTTCTACTTTACGACTGAACTTCTTTTTCTGTGATGACCTGAGTCTTGTTTTCTGAGGACTGTGCACAAGAATAAAAGTAAGACAACAGCATTAGTGCCCACATTAAGGTATTAAACTAAAATATGTAAGCAACATGTGGCAAGTATACAGACACATGTACATGTACAAGAGTTAAAAGAATGTCAATCTTGAACAAAACACATATCATATATGCAGGCATTGTCTATGTAAAAGAGTTTGTATATATTTATTACCCATGTAAAGAGTTTCACTATCTATATGTAGTCAGTACTCACTTACCCGTCATGTATAAGATTAAAATTGATTGTTAAAAGACATTGAAAGAAGCTGAATAATCGCTTATTATACTATTTTTCGTTCTGTCATGTAAAGCATCCGCAAGCACTCAAAAATGGTCCACTATATAACTCTATAGGTTATTAGACAAGTGCTAGTCATTCTATAAGATAAAATATGTTGGGGTTATAGCTGAAATTCTCAACTCGAAAGTTCAAACTTAAGAAATATGCAGATATATTTGACATGGTAAAATAACTCTTTGAGAAATCTTATTGCATGAACAACTAAGCATTGACTAAAATAAATATAAAAGTGTGAAATTGTCATTATGGATCACCGGATTACCTCTTTAAAGGGACAACATTCACGGGTTCAAGCTTCACGGATCCACTGATAGTAGCCCTTGCTTCAGTAAATTCCAGCCTGCTTGATGAGAATTTTAGTTAAGCATTATTAATCAATGAACGGATGAACAGAGAAATATTGTAATATTAAAGAAAAAAATAAATTTTCTTTGTATGGAAATGCAACATGAAAGATCATTGTAACTGATAAACTGAATGCATGGAGATCAAATTAACAAATTTCAAGTTAATTAGATGATCTATCTCGTACTGAATTTCATGTGAGAGGATAAAGTTTCTTATTCTCAATGAAAGAAGTCCCAAGTTTTTAGTTTTGGATTAACATTACACAACAATTGAAGAAGATCAATTACCTGTCAAACTGAGGAACCAGCACTGATTTCTTTCTCCACTTTGCCGAGTGTTTTGACAAGTAATACTCAGCAATAACATAAATTCTATTCTTCATCTCAGTCCGAGCACTAGACAGTGCAGCTTGGTCATCCAGATAAACCATACCTTCCGACTTATGGTCTAAATCACCATCGAAGTTCGAAAGAGGCTTCTCAGAATAAAAGTTACTACTAGGACAAAAAACAGTAGGCTGAGACTCAACATCTTGGAAAGAAAACCCATAGTCTGGTGCATACAAACACTGAGACGTTTCTGTTGGAATATTTTGAATCCCCATCAAGTCATTTAATACAGATAAATTCAATCCACCTTCTTCCTCTTCACTTGTACCAGATGAGAGGAATGCTAAGATTTCCCCTTGATTTCTGCATTCTTTGGCAATTCCATTGCTGAATAGTATAGAGTCTCGCCTGTTGCCTGTGACAGATATAGAAAAACATTTCAGAATGATTTAACACCATAGCAACAAAATTTTCTTTATAATGAAAAAAAATAAGTAAAGCAGGTGAAATTATAAAAAAACAAAGCAATCTTAATGACCGTCTTAGTCCATCTTGATTCACAAAAGAGTGTAATAATATGCAAAGCTGCCTAATTCAGAACCAATAGTATTTGCAAAGTAGTCCAGTAATTTATTACTTTACTGCATAAATCTTAATCCAGTTATGTTACAAAACATGAAAGTCTAGAATGATCTACAGACCTTGCACATCAATTAGTACACGCCTTCTAATAGCTGAATCAATGGTAACAAGCTTGTTACTATCCAATAACCCTCTCATATAGTTCAATGGTCGCTCAATCTGATGTGGGCCTTGTGGATTCAGAGCAAGGAAGCCTGGGCGGACCAAATCCTGTGCTGATTCAGGACCAAACAAAAGAGGCTGATAATCCTGCAAAAAGCAAGATTTTGTTATTTCATTTTCAAGACATGATTTATTTGCATAATTAATGTTCTTTATTCTTGAGACCTAACACAAAGATTCTAAGCCGTGGGTAAACTAGAATCTGTAGACCACAAACTTTAATGTAATCTGGCCTATAACGTGACCCTTGTCTTTTTATCTTACGTACAAATGGAAGAGGTGGTCTATACTGATAGGAAATATAATATAAAGAGGACACATGTGAGGTAAGGTGCAAAGGGAATTCAATGCCGAATAAAAAGTAAGCAAGATAAAAAAGGAGGGGGATCAATGGTCAAAAAACACTAGCAACGACCCTAAAAGTTTCTCAAGTCATATGAAAGTGAGATTAATATTCAGTTAATTCTTTCAGTTTGCAGTACATGTGCATCAAAATTATCTAACCACTAATTCATAACATCATCCCGAAAGTGTTAGTTACATAATTAGGATAACTCAAGAAATCAAAAGTGAAAAAATACAACCAACGACCAATATACAAGTTAAAGTATGTTGCTTCATCGAATTCTGAAAACTTCAGTAGCCTTAAAGTACAAAAAAATCATTTGTTGCAAAAATTTAGGTAAACCAAACTTAACTAGCAAGTAGTAAATCTCACTCACAAGTAGCCTTAAACATAACTACTTAACTAGTAAATCTCAGTTAATCAGCAGATAAAGTGAAGGTACAATACACAAATTATAAACAAAAAAAGAAGTGATGAACTCACAGAAGAGAGTCTGCGCAGGCCTTGATCAGGGTTAAAGACAAAGCCAGGAAGACAACACTGAGAAGCCATTAAACACAACTTCACCATATCTTCTTATTGAAGAGATAAGAAGAAAAACCAACAAAAGCCCAGATGAGTAACGGGATTTTTAAGGCAAATTTGTGACTAAAACTTCAGTTTAATAACAACAGCATGTCTTGCTCTATTACCCATCAGCCTCAACATGAGATTTTTAACGATAAATCCCAGGAAATATATTGGGTGGTAGATAAATGTAGTGGTGTATTTCAAGAAACTTATTTTTTTTAATAAGAAATTTATGTGATGCAAGTAAATAGATTTTTTGTGCATGAAGACAAAAGAAAGGCTCATATTTCCAGTTCAGTTGTTGTTTGGAATGTACAGGGGAACTTGGGTCAGATTCATTCCAGTCCTCTTTTTTTTTACATTACACCTTTATATGTAAATAATTTTAAGTGGTAGGGAGTAGCCGAGTAGGGACTTGAAATCTAGTTTGAGTTGTAAATTGTAATGAATGACTGATTCTTTATGGCATGGCTGTCCCTGCCAACCATTATTATTATCGACATCGGTTTATGTTTTTTTGTTGAAGAAACATGAGTATCATTTTATCGACATGATCTATTTTATTTATTATTTTAATAATCAATTAAATTAGATAATTATTATTTTAAAAAAATTCGAAAACATTTAGGGACTATAACATTCTCTATTTTTAAACGCTCAACTTTTATCCTTACTTTTATTAATACGAGCTGTGCGTGGAATGTAGCATAAATCTCCTTACTTTAATGAAATAGTGCATCGAGATCCAATATGTTTAATTTATCCTTATTATTAACTAATTTTGAAAAATATAAGCGGATGGATTTCGATTAAATCATTCATGCAACACAAGGTCATAAATATAATTAATTTTATGTTCGATTATATTATAATCGTTATGGAATTTGTATCACAATTTATCTTAAATTTGTTTCCAAATAATCCTAAATTTTAAGGATTCTTCGGGACGAAATTTATCTAATGAGCTTAACATTTTTGTTGGGTCCAAAAATAAACATCTAACTAATAATTTTTAAGCGGATCTATTATTCATTTGGAGACGATATGTATTATGATAACACATTAACACATATATGACAACCATATATATTCATATCTACAAAATGTAACAGCAAACAAAAAATACCAAAATATTATATAAATACAAAGATGAATTTAAAATATTTAAAAAATTCATTAGGTTTGCCCCGAAAATTCAACATATCTCGTACCGGTTTTAAAAATCCAGTATGTTTAAATGATAGAATGCTCAAACAACATACTGTATATTCTATCAAAGATATGGTCATTACAATCCATTGGATAGCAAATCATATCATTCGAAACATATATTTCTATTAAATCTGTGAACCTTACATTCTTCTTCATTATCTTGGCCTTAAAATAGAAATCTGATTTATTTTGTACCCTTCACTCAATGAGAAAATGGGTAAAATTATATTTTCACCACCTTTGAAAAGAAAAAAAATGTGAATGTGTCTTTTATTAGTGATTTTTGGGACACATTGACTTGTCAATTTTTCTGTTAATTTCGATGATTATAACTGAATTTAATCAAATTAAAACTCACATCTACAAGTTTTTCTTTTAATTTGTTATAGAGATGTTACAAATAATAGAATTTCATACTTAATTTTTTAACTATCGATTATGCTCTAAGATCAAGTCAAAGTAAGACAGATATAAATAGATGGCTGTATAGCTAATCAAATTTATAGGAGCAACTACATTAGACCTTTTGTCAACTAAGCTGATCAAAACAGCCCACCATTGGGTCTAACAATTTACAATGATCAACATTCAGCATTGTTTTATTTTTGTAAAAATACAAAAAATGAACAAAATGGTATTTAAAAAAACACCAAAAAATCAAAAAGAGAAAGTGCTAGCTTCAAGGGATTTCTAAATGTGTTTTCATAAGCCTAGATTAATGGATTATGTCCCTGCGAAGGCGTATTGTTTGCTGAAAAACTAAAAGGATCTCCAAACGGATTCGTAGATCCCATATATGGTTGCATTTGTTGTTGCTGTTGAGGATATAGGGATGTATTTTGGTAAGATTGATGAGGAAACATCATCATGTTGTTTTGTAGTTGTTGTTGTTGCAGCAGCATCTGTTGTTGCTGCAGCATTGCCATTTGAACATTTGTAGGTGGCGCGATACTGTTTGACATGGCGAATGGATCACCTTGTTGCTCAAATGGATTATGTGCATTTGTAGACATTCCATATCCGTGTGTGTTGTACCCTGCTTGCTGCATCTGTATTTGTCGTCTGGCAGAATCATCCTCGTACAAACTATCGAGTAATAGCTTGTCAAATCCACCACCCTTCAATTCAAGACAAACCAAACTAAATTAGTAAAGTAATTAATAATAATAAATTACGCGAGTATCGAGAGTTTTACAAGAGAGAGTACAACTTTTATGATGATTTCCTTGCATAGAAGTAAATGTATATGCTTCTTAGAAGAAGCATGGGATGCATGAAGATTTTATGCACAGGACTAATTAGGAACACTATATCTATACATGTACCTACGTTGGTTTGGCAGTAAAAATATATTGATCATTGATTGAACGAAGTTCAGACACTAAAAATACCATCTGCCGAAATGCCAGCACCTAAGAGAGTTTCTTTAAGGTATTCTTATGACATATTCAGAATGCCATGCAGCCACAGTTATGTTGTATCATATGTTCGCATAATACTGATGTATGGAACCGTTATAATTTATCATAAAGCCTTATCATGTTAATATCAAATTGACGAGTGAAATCTTCCTTTGAACAATTTTGCAGTAGATCTAGCAAAAAATATTCTTTTTCTCGGGGACTATCTTTTTAGCAAACCGATGCTTATCATTAACTGGTACTGAATCAACTAAAATACCATTTCAAACATGGTAAATGAGAATCAGAACCCCAATAAATATCACAAACCAGTTTATTAATTTTAACTGATTATCTATGAAAATATTCACTTTTATCCCCACAAGGAGCCACAGAAAACCAAGGAAAACATATAGTGGGAAAAAGTACAAACCAGATTATAATTCTGGGGTGTGTTGTTATTGCTGGTGTTGCTCGGTGCTGTAACTAGAGCAAGCTCCCAACCTGATGTTTTACCAATTTCACTCAATGCATTACTTGTTGACTGAGGTTCACTACCTGCATGATTATATGTATCAGACTGATATTTAGCAACCTCTGAACTAGATATGAATTGGAATTTACCCACAACATATTAAAACAAACTACAAAAGAGGAGATAATAATGTTCATTACAAGATATTATTGCACCAAAGGGAAAAATAAACACTGATATTTCTCAAACAGGAATTTTTGTTAGAAAGATATAATAAAGATGGTCATCTTTAAATTACCAGGTACAAATGAAAAAATTTCAGTAATATCTGTTTATCCATTACCAGGTTGGATTATTGCAAGAGCTAATGCATTGCTTTCTTCTAGTTCTGCAGCTCTTGGATTTATTTCTTCATTCAAGCCCTGCATGAAAACACAACAAGACAGCATGCTACTTAATATGTTACCCAGCCAGACCCAAAAATAGAACAATTTCAAAAGCTGTTGAGTACCAGCAGGTCTCCGATTTCATCATGCGGTGGTGGAACTTCTTCCTCTTCCATAGCTTCAGGTTCAGCTTGAGTCTCTTCCACTTCTTGTTTCTCTTCAACTTGCTCTTCCTCTGGTTCAGATTCTTCAGGCTGCTCAGATTCTGGTTCTGGTTCATACTCCTATCGTCAAAGTAAAAGATTCAGTTCAAATAGGACTATTTAACTATAGTATGCAGAGGTAACTTAGCATATCAATGCCACTGTATGAGTCTGAGCAACCTAGACACATTTTAAATGTTATGACTCCGAGAAACCTAGACACAAATTTGATGCCAGGATATATACAGATCCTAGATAATGTTCTCAAGGAGTCCCAAAGCAAACCCTAGAAACTCTGATTTACAATAAATCCTATATACTTACTCTGCTATATCTATAAAGCATGTGCATGTATGTGACATGCTGTGTATCAACCTTGCTTATTCAAATGTTCACCGTGCTGACTTATCAACTCACATCACTGAGGAACTTTTACCAAACACTTGCAATAACAACAATATTACGAAGAAAAGTTGATAACTATGTCTGAAATCCTTCATCAACCGAAGCTGAGCAATGTACTAGAGATGTTTCTTCCCCATAAGTTGGATTAGTCATTTGCATTCCTTCAAGTTGATTTACCTAATGTGGGATGCAACTGAAGGATGGATCTTCCCGTTGGAAATTACATAACTCTATGTATTACTTTGTCCGTGATTTGTTGGCTGAGGGATAATGTGCAAATTTGAGTTGTCAGTTACGTACTTTAAGAAAAATGAAAACAATATCTGAAAACTTGTGACGCAAATAGTTAATTAGTTGTGACCTTTTTAATAATAGTAAACTCCGGAATAGAACATGAACTTGCAAGAGGCATAAATATTTTTCTGATAGGCTTTAGAGACCAAGTGGACTGATTTTTTACATTGAACGATTGCATGTCATTGATGTTTTACAAACCAGAGTCATAACAAGTGGTGTTTACTGTTTGCTGTTTACTGCTAAACTACCGGACTAGGTCAAAACAGTATACTTGAAACCAAAATGTTACAGGTTAAAATTGCATAATGCCAGCATGGGGTCTAACGAATGTTCACAATGAGGTAAATAGACATTCTT
Source organism: Oenanthe sinensis (assembly GCA_028671895.1). Lineage (NCBI taxonomy): Eukaryota > Viridiplantae > Streptophyta > Magnoliopsida > Apiales > Apiaceae > Oenanthe > Oenanthe sinensis. Next base: position 39,735,528 of record CM053813.1, on the reverse strand, counting down.
ACCAGTCTCTTGATTGAATCGGTACTGGTTTTGGGAGCTTCATTTATATATTCCTCCATTGTTGCAAGGAAGGAAGAAGGTGGCTGTTTATATCATAAAGAGCCGTGTGTCAGAGACTGTTCAGAAGCTAAAGCACGTGGAAGACCAAAAAAAAAATTTAAATAGATTAAACCTGTCTCAGAGTAGGGAACTGGAAGTTTCTGGCAAGATGCAGACCTTTGCTTAGGTCATAAAATTCGGCAAGACTTTCAGCCTATATTAACGAGAAATTTATAATCAAAATTTTCTATAATCAAAAGCTAATAAGAAAATAATTGGAAAACCAGAAAGTAACTAGTACTTTCATAGAAAAACATAGATGATGACCTGTTGTGCAGCTCTTTTGTAAATATCAAGTGCTTTAACTGCATCATATTTGTTCATTTCAAAGAACTGAATACAAAAATGTGAAGAAATCAGCATAACAAGAAAAAGAACTGTAATTTCATTTTAATTATAGGCATGTACGTGCATACCTGGTCCACAAGATTGATGATCCCATCATTGACGGCACAATATATTTTGAAACTTTCTTTTAGCACCTATTGTCAGTCAAATTAGAAAGTTTAGAGTAAAGGAAAAAAAAGAACAATCATTGAGATATAATATATGAATTATTGAACGATTTTACATCGTCAGAAAAACAATAATAATACACTAATATGGAAAAATCCCATGTTTTGTCTTTGGATAATGTGAAGATCCACTCACAGGAAGCGATTTTATTAAAAGGCCTATAAAACTGAAATGTGAGGAAGAACAAAATTTGAATGAAATATATCAAACATCTTGTTAAGACTTCCCTATAACACTACAACTAATACAAAAATACTAGTGGTTGTCAGTTTTGTTTTCTGGAAGTTGAGGTAAAATGTGCATACCAAAGCCAGGGCATATTGTACAAGGTAATTGTGATAAGCTGCTCCTTCAGGCTGCAAAAGTTGGAGCATATTAGAGTTCTAACTGGAGAACAAATTGTTGAATGACTAAGATAGAGAATACCACAACACAGTTTTGTAATGGAACCAAGTATACTGCTGTTGAAAGGGGAAAAAGAGAATTCTGTACTCTTGAATTTGATAGACCATTACCTGGCAACAAACCAGGCGATGCAGAAGTTGCTGTAATGCTGGTAGCTGCTCCAATAGTTCTTCACCATTTAAAAGCCGTGTTCTACTATGTGCCTATCATATAACAAATATTACTTGGTTGCATTCTTATTAAGTTATAATTACATGAAAACTGATCATCTACAAAAATAATTATCCTCTCTGATGTACAAATCACACACCTTGGATGTTCCTGGGATTGATTTAGTCAGACGTTCAGCTTCAATGTCATATTTCAAAGTTCTAAAACACTCTAGCCGTTCTTCAAGAAATTGGGCATATGTCCGGACCCATGCAGAACAATCCCAAGCTGTTCCATGTTTATAAACACAATCAAGAAAATATCACATTATTGATTTCTGTTTTCATGCTAGATTTGGAGAGTGTATAGGTTAACAACAATGAGAAACTAGATTACGAAGAGGGTTTTAAAGAGATGTCTTACCAAGAGGGCTTGAATCATCCTTAAAATTGTTTATCTGGAGAATTTGTCCCCTGTGTGAATAATGTAGTAATTCCTCACGAAAGGTAGGATCACCTTCCCTCAATGTCCTATGAATAACTATCAATGCCTTTATTGCAACCTGTTTGAATCGCATTATGTGTGAAAAATGAAGCAGATTCAATTGCCCATACCCCATATCAAATTATATGCAAAACTGCAATTGTATTGCTAAGCTATACTAATAGAAACCTGAGCACTACAATAGAGAATATAAGTATATAACTATAATAGGGAAAGCAAGTAGAAAGACATTACGATCCAGTTGCGAGTCTTTGACAATCTTCTAGAAAGTGCATGAATGCAGTACGCTACATCTGCACGAGGGCGAACTGCAGAAGTTGCCCAAAAAATTCCTGCAAAGAAACCACAGGAAGAATGATGAAACATCCCAAACCAAAAATGTCCGGTCTCATAATTAGCAGCCCTTTGCCGGTTATGCCTAGATTTCAATTTTCAAATATGTGAACACTTAACTAACTTGGATCAATGTGGCTGATTTTTTTAGAACACACACACACACACACACACACATATATATATATATAATGCATATACTATCAAACATAGAATACTATTATGCATAGAAGAAACTCACTTCTAATATGACGTTCCTTTGGGGGACACTCTACATGATTTGTAGCCTTCACAATGGCAATATCCAAATCCTTCCATCATAATGCAAACTTATAATCAGATTCTAAACATGATACTAACATGCAAACACATAATTACAAGGACTGCAAAAATAATCGAAACATGTATGCATGCATGTGAAATATACATGCATTTACACATAATTAAAACCAAAATGTGTGCAAGACCTTGAAATCACTATTAAGCTTGACGAGTTGGACGGTGGTGGTATCCTTTAATGCACCAACAGCTTTTCGAAGACTATCGAAAGAGCCCATAATTATCCCTTAATCCTAAATTAAAAAAGATTGATCTATATGTTACAGAAACTGATGATCATAATACTTGAACATATGATTTGAGCTTCTGATCATAATAAAAATGAAGAAGAGAGAGAAAGAAGAAGAAGATGTGTAATCTTCTCCCCTGTTTATTCTTCTCTCCCTCAATTTTTTTTTATTTCCTTTTTTAATGTTTCAGGATAAATTTAAATTTCCATTTTCGTTATGTTCCTTTAAATATGAGCAACTGATATTGAAGAAACAATGAAAAGGCTTTCGGTCCATTCGTTTAGTTATGCATGCAAGGTTATTTACTAATTCACCCAAGGTTGGTTTGTAAAGGATATTACAAACACTTCACACACACAGACACAAGAAAGAATCACACACGCACACATAGTAAGTTAGTAACCAACTGCTTATAAAATAACAGGAAAAGATTCGTATCAGGAGACGACGGAGCCAACAGGCTTCGAATCTACTTCATTTATTCAAACTTAGAAATGATAAATGAAGAATTACAGAGTTACTTGTTGAATTAGTATATAGCTATTGGGAAAAAAATGTACATTGCAATTTTCTCATGTATCATAGTGGCTCCGGTTTGCAGGTTCTTAGAGATGGTCGTTGGAGTGAGCAATACGCTTCCATTTTGGTTCCCGCAGACATAATCAGTATCAAACTAGGAGATATTGTTCCTGCTGATGCGCGCCTTCTTGAGGGTGATCGTTTGAAGATTGATCAATCTGCCCTCACCGGAGAAACTCTAACAGTGACAAGGAATCCTTTATGATGAAGTTTTCTCGGTATCTACTTGCACACAAGGTGAACTTGAAGATGTTGTTATTGCTACCGGAGTTCATACTTTCTTTGGAAAGGCTGCACATGTTGGGGAAAGCACCAACCAAGTTGGGCACTATTAGATGGTGCTCACTGCAATTGGAAACTTTTGCATCTGTTCCATAGCTGTCGGAATGCTAGTTGAGATCATAGTAATGTACCCAATTCAACAGATCAAGTATAGGGATGGAATTGACAATCTCTTTGTTACATTGATTGGAGGCATTCCTATTGCTATGCCCACAGTCCTTTCTGTTACAATGGCTATTGGATCAAACATACTGTCAGAGCAGGGAGCCATTAGAAAGAGATAACTTTCATAGAAGAGATGGCTGGAATGGATATTCTTTGCAGTGACATGACAGGAACACTGATCCTTGACAGGCTAACTTTTGATAAAAATTTATTCAAGGTCTTCGCAAAAGGACATGGATAAGGAATATGTACTACTTTGTGCTGCCAGAGCTTCTAGGACAGAAAACCAGGATGCTATGGTGCAACAATTGTTGGAACTCTAGCTGATCCTAAAGAGGTTTGTGATTACCTATCTCCCTATCTTCTTCTTCTTTTGTAATAGGCCATTTGGAGATGGAAAAAAACAGAACAAGTAAAGGCTCATTGTACACTTGCTATCATTTAGGATCGAGCTGGCATAAGGGAGGTGCATTTCTTTCCATTTAATCCTGTGGACAAGAGGACTGCCTTGACTTTCATCGACTCCGAAGGCAACTGGCATAGAGCTAGTAAGGGTGCCCCTGAACAGGTACCTTGGCTTATATATATATTATTTCTAACAAACTTGCGTCATGTTTCTCCAAAAAAATTGGTTTTCATTAGGCTCAGTTTTTTCGTATGAAATTTCAGATCATGACCCTATGCAGGGTGTTGCATGACAGGTTTGTAATGCCGCTAGCTCGTTGTAAATCTCATTTATAAATCTTTTCTCTTATTCATCCAATTAACATTGCATTTATTGATGCTGCTCTAGAACGTTTATATGAAGTCAGAAATTAATAGATAACGAAGGCAGATTATGCCGGTTAGTTGGGTTGTTGTATCTGTTTGATCTTCCAGGCATGACAGTTCAGAGACTATACACAGGGCTCTAAATCATGGTAATATAGTTACTCGTCTTTCAAATTAACAATACAATTATATTCTGTCACTTTTTTCTTATTGTTGTTTTTAATGCCTAGGTGAGCAACTTGCCATTGCAAAGGAGACTGGCCGAAGTCTTGGGATGGGGACAAATATGCATCCGTCTGCTGCTTTACTGGGTCAAAACAAGGTAGCATCGATTGCTTCACTTCCTGTAGACGAGTTAATTCCACTAGTTGAAGAGGTCTCTTGTTTCCTGGCTAATTTAGTTCCTCTATGAAAATTAATCGGGAAAAAAGTACAAACAAGAATTGAGCTTTTCCGCTATTTGTAATTGGGTAATGAAAATATACAGGGTTAGTCCTACAGAAACTTTGTATCATTATGTCTCAAAAATTCTACATTTGCTTGTAGGGATACCTCAGAGTACCTTTCGCTACCAAAAACAAACTGTGCCAGTAACTCTCTCTAAGACCTTCCGCCACGTAACAAGATTGTTGATTTCAGCTGTACTTGACCTCCTAATATTCACATTAGAATTTTTATACGAAGTTTCTAAATTTAATGGAATGTTATGATACAAGGTAAACAAAGAATAATTTGTAACTGTAAATCATCGTATAGATAATAATTTAAGACTACTTTCACTAGAAGCATGTTTACTACCCATTCGTGAATTCCTCTTGGTTGCAACAGTAATTGGGTAGCTCTCTTCGTCTATAATTGGTTTTCCATACTCACCGCCCTTGAAGATTGGGTGAATATATGCATCTTCTAGGAATGCTTTCAAGTTTAGGTGTGGTTCCCTGGCCTTCTCTAATATATCCTTGACCATTGCATCCTGAAATTCAGAAAACAAAATAGGAGTCAGTATAACTATGCAAGATGGAATGCAATGTGACCCGCCAAACATATTGCAGACTTGCAGTTCCAGACATTGGGCTGATATGCAGATAGAAACCATTGTTGCATCGCTAGTGTAGCTATTAAAGAACCAAACTTATACAGTCATTTTCCAACCTCACACAATTATTATTAGCAAATTAAATTTAAATTAAGCCAAGAAGTTGGATTATTGAAAATTACTGAATGATGAATACACAGGCATGTTAAAGGGAGCATTCTCTCCGAATGTAATTTGAGAAAACTGTGGATCGAGTATATAAATTGAAGCGCTAGAACTATTCCTATTTTATAACTTATGTTTCAAAGTGAATTTTCCTTTCAAATCCCAATTAAATGTTACCCAGTACCCACCTTAATTTTTATATTTTCCTTAATCTATCTAGACAACAAAAGTCTCATCTATATAATATATTATATATCTAACTCTTAGGGAATCCATATATAAGGAGAATAATGGTGATGGTCAGATCCTATTATCACAATATTCAACATATGGAAATAACAATTACAACTAACATATATAAGCTACATAATCAACTGGCATCGACTATTATCACTAGCATTTTACTGCTCACATAATATTGACCTTAGATATTGACGTATACCAACAATGTCCATGATACTAATAACAATAGTTTTTTACCATAGGGTAGTAGTGGCATCCGTCATTCTATAGGGGATTCAATTTTCCGTAGAAAATCTGCCTCCGCTTCTCTATTTTAAAATTTGTATGTAGTGGTGGCACTTGGCAATGATATATCCAACAGTAAATTATCATTAAAAATTCAGATTGAATGTAAATATAAATTTTCATATAAACTTAACATACTTAATTGTACTAAACTTGCCTGTAATGGAAATTTTACGAATGCAGATTCGAAGCGCCCCTTGCAGAATAGATGGAACCAGATTGTTAAAAGAGGGAGTACAATCAAAAAAGGCGTTGTTTCGCCTGCCTCTTTTGTGCTTAATAATCCCAAGAGAAGAAGTTGTGATATAACCAAACCAATCATTATACGACTATGCACATCTGGCCAAAAGGAGGCCCCACTCTCATACTTCTGATCATATACATTGATAACCTTGAAGTGGGAAACATTTAGATGAGTCAGCCAAAAATTGTTGTTAACATTAATGTAAGAGAACTGGAGGCATCTATACATTAAAACAGAAATCTAAACCTAAAAAATCTATAAGGTCCATAGTCATCTAACAAACTAAATTCGACTAATTAATCAAGTCATTCGTAACCATACCCACAACTTCAGAATATGATCGCAGCTACCCAATTAGAACTGTAATACACTTCAAGGTCTATGCTGATATCCTAATTAAATATTTCCCTAAAAAAAGGCATCCGCTAATCTGGTTCTCACTAAGAACAGATGAAAGAAAGAGTAACAAGAACTCTTCCATAGAAAACTCTATTTTCAATGTGGTTTACCAAGAACAATTAATAGATATAGTAAACTAAGGTCTACCAAAAGTTTGTGATTCCCTATTTTACAATTTATAATTGCAAAGGGTGGTGGAGCTGTACTATTTTTGTTGGCAACTCCCGTTACATAGTTTTGGAACATAGGGTGGAAAAGTATACAAATAGCGGGCTCACTTATAACAAACCAAATGGAGAATCTGATCCTGTAACAAATCATTGTCTTGTATATTTCCAGAAGGACAAAGTGTAAGGCGTGAGGTGGGCTTGGGGGAGAGTGATGGAGGGATGGGAACTGATCAACTTGTTATGGCAAGTCATTATTCCATTTTGAAAATTTTACAGCGTGTGGTTGAATTTTAAATAGTTAATTGCAAGATGAAGTGCCACATTACTTTAATTTTGAAGCCAAAAGATAACCTAGATGCTTTTACCTTATTCATCATCTCCAGTTTCACTTTGCCAAAAGATAACCTAGATGCTTCTACCTTATCTAATATCTCTAATATTATTTTGATCTACACATATAACAGTAGTTCTTCCTTTTAAGTACTTAATATGCTATAGATCCATTTCCCTTTTATATTAAAGTACCTGCACCTATCTAGATGTCAACCTATGGCAATTACAAAGCAAATATACCTGGTCGTGGAAACAAATGAGAAGGCAAAAAAGAAAGCAATTATAGCAATCACAAAGAACACTTACCTGATGGCGGAAAACCACATAGGCAAAGGCAAAGAAGACAACAATGAAGGGAAGAAGAATAGGAGAGACTGGTGCATAAACAAGGCCCAGCAGAAAATATAACTGAATGCGAGGTTCTGATATAGCAAAAGTCAATGAACCAGGATCCATTGCTTCTTCCCTGTCCTTTTCTGTCTTCACCAGAAACGTGTTCTTTATGTGGAACATAACAAATGGAACCAATCTGAGGATCTCCCCAGCAACTCCAGCCCAACCATCAACCATTATATAAGAGATAAAAAAAGTAGCTTTCATTGGTATGGACACACCAACAACTTTTGGTATCCTGCAAAGAGGACATACTTTTGTGATTCAATCTTCTCACTTGACTCCTGAAATTCTCATGATATACAAGAATAATCAAAGAAAAGTAACATCTTTTTATAACATGACTTTACAATTAAGATGCACTAATGGAAACACCAATGGGTCACCGCCCATGTACAAACTGCTTTTACCTCACATGCATTAGCAAGCCCACTACATATTGAACCAGGGTAAAGATATATAACTAGGAACTAAAAATATCAAATATGTCGTAAAATCTTCAAATCCAAAATTGAAAATTTAAATTTGAATTTAACTTTGTATAGTAGTTGACTATAACTGCCATGAACCACTTTTGTTACAGCACCAAACGGAATATAGGTTTCAGACTCTCAGTTATATATGATTAAAACATGAGTGCAATCTGTACAAAGTAAAAGGTTCGCAACAAGAAACAACATACCAGGCATACGAGTCTTAATAAAGGAGGATGAGTTAAACACTTGAGAAGCTAAGGGGTGCAACCATTCACCCAGTCATGTCCAATATTGCTGTGAAGCATATTCATACTAGTATTTATACTTGAGAAGCATATTTTTATAATTATTTAAACATTATATAAATATATTATTTATATTATTGTGAAGGTCAGAATATACATTATTTTTTCACAGTCTTGAAATTTTAGCATCACATGAACTAATCATCTATCTCAACTTACAAATCAGTGGAGTGTGACAAATAACTATTCACACTAAAATGTTCTACAGATGAAGTTAAAATTGGTTGTTTTTGCAAGTCAGCAACTTAAAATGGAAATAACTGTTCACACTAAAATGTTCTGCTGAGGAAAATTTGCAGAACACAACATATAAAAAATGAAATATTTTGGTTCTCATGGTTCCTTGATCCTCATTCGAACCAGACCCTATACATATTTTACTTTAAATTTTGGGACTTGGACAAAAAATTTCCTGGGGATGTGTAATATGTTATCTCATGCAACAGATTTTTTTAAGTACGTAATGAGGATGAATGAGGATTTGAAGGTCATGGAGGAGGGTGAAGAAGCCTTGCCACTAGGCTATCAACGAATCCTCAAATTAGGCTATGTTTCTACAATCCCCGCACTATCTACAATTTGCCTCATTTTATCACGTCCAATCTTCTAAAATAATGTAATGGACTGTTCTTTATCACTTTCTAGTCATTGCATTTTTTAAAGAAGTGACTGTGGCTCGAGCATGTTATGATTATGGTACACTGAAACAATAGTAAGACCCATATTAGACCATAGTACGATTTGGTTTTTTAGGTATTCAGTGGTACTGTGGATGAACATTTTTGTAATTATACCTGCTTATGCTTTTAATTTTTATCAATGGATATGAGTCATATGACCATTTTCAGGTTGAATTGATTTTGATTAGCTTATGAACTGCAAATAAGATAATGTACTATTATAGCTGAAGCCTTTTTAATTTGTCTTCTATCATTGGGGATTGGATACAGGTGCAAAAATATTGCAGAAACTGTTTTCCAATTAATGGTCATCACTCATCAGTGGTTGAATTTCAGGGGTCAAGGACTCGACCCAGCACTTCAAAAAATGCTAGGCATGGCCAGCCAGTGAAAGGTCATTTGGTGCCTATATACTGTTGGCAGTGATGGGAAGTGTACTCTAATGTCAATAGATTAGACTGTGTAATCTTTTACTTTAAAAATGGAAAATTGATATTGATATTTATCAATTTTGGTGATTAAAAAATAAATACAAACAAATTATGAGTAGGGATGACAACGGATCGGGTTCGGGCGGGTTTTGTGAAATCCAAATCCAAATATTTTCGGGTTTTAAAATTAAATCCAAATCCAAAAATCAATATCCAAATCCAAATCCATCGGGTTTCGGATCGGATTGGGTTTTTTCGGATATCCAAAAATTGAAAAATAATTTAATTAATTTAACTATCAATAGCGCACATAGAAAATTTGTTCAATATTCATTATATTTATACAATAATTTATATACATATTTCACCGATTAATACCTTAATATAAACATAATAAAAATTTAACCAAAAATGTGTTTATCACTTTAATAACCTTTTTTCTTTAAATCGAATCACAATCGTTACATATTTTGAATATCTATATATATTAACAAATAGAAAAATATTAAAATAATTTTATCTTGAATAAATCTTAAAAGAAATATTGAAGAAAATATAATAAGACTCTTTCCAAAAAAAATAGTAAGTAAGTTAATTATATATGTAATCAATATATATATATATATATACATTAATCGGATTTTTTCCGGGTTTCGGGTTCGGATCTGATTTCGATCAGATTTCGGATATCGGATCGGTATGCCTCAAATCCAAATCCAAAAAATTTCGGGTTTAAAAATTAAATCCAAATCCAAAAAATCGGATTCGGTAAATCCAAAATTTCGGGTTTCGGATCGGATTTTTTTGTCATCCCTAATTATGAGGTGACTTTCGGTTATGATTAAAATTACCATAAATAAAGAATGAAAGGGGACAAAGGGGTGGGCTGAAAATGAAAATGAAAGTGAGAATAAATTTTTTTGGTTCTATTAAAATCAAGTGTCATGATTCCACCCTCTCCCTTTAAAGATATTATCCCACGGAGATGAAGTATAAAGGGACTGAATGTGATAGTTGAATGATTTAAGTAAAATACAGAACAATAGGTCGACATTCTGGGAATGTTACTTCCATTAAATCGTTATCGTCCAACTTACCGGGAGGTCGAATAGTGTTTTGTCCCTCCCTCCTGTGTTGTGAAAAGGAAGTGCCCTATAAAATGGATTAACCAAGTTCATCTATATGAGAGTGAGGGAATAACTAACAAGTTCGTCTTTGATCTTCCACGATTCTGCTAGTTCAGAATCTAAGGAGGACAGGGGCCGATAGGTCAGAAAAGTGAACACTAGAAATTTCCTCTTCACGGGTTAATCTCATGCCAGCAAACAAAGAAAAAGAAAAAGAGAAACCAACAAAGCCTTGAAAGTGCCAACTTATCCAATAGTGTAAGCTTACGTTTGGATCCCGCTTTCTCACACTGTTAAAATTCTTTTCCACAAATGATAAAGAGATATTTTGAACCTATTCAATAACTTTGCTATAGCAGTTTGGCATACAAAGCATCGTTAACATTCTCTCCCTATGTATTCATGATAGTCTGAACATGGATTATCATTCTAAATTCTGATAAGGAGTTTGTGCTAAGAAGTTCCACCATCTCACTTAAATCTATGTTCACAACAGAATTCGACATAGTTCCATAGATATAAAAATTAAATGTTGGACGATGTAATAGAGAACCATTTTGAATCATAAAACTAGAAAAGCATGTAGTTGGGCAAGGAAACATACTCTGCTGGAGATTGATTTAGAAACTCATGGATTTGCTGTAGTGCAGTTCCTGCAACAATGCTTCCAAGAAACACATTAACTAGAATAAACTTATGGTATTTGGAAGCAGATCTTCTCTCCAAAGATGAAAGAGACGTGAAGCCTTCTATTTTAGACATAATCATGAGTAGTGTTGGAAGAAGAATGAGGAATATCTTTAGTACAATGCCTGGAAGAAACCCTTGAATGAATGACTTGATGACTTTTCTGCAACATAAAAGTTCATATCAGAATTTTACCTCATAGTTCATATGCATCTCAAGAGATAGCCAGGAAGCCAGAGACTTTTTTCCAGAATAAAATTATGTCTTATATATCTTACTTTCTAAGACTACCAGTAAGGGACCCTAGCTGCAGGGTACTGCAGTATCAAATATATGTATATTTCAGATCAATCTTTATTAATTAAGGCTCATATCACCATCTCTTGTCAGTACATCTCAATATCAACTGAGAAACTAATTATGTGTATTTTCCATCATTAAATTAGAATTATAAAATATCCATAGCTAAGTGTGTATACTAAAATTTATCAGCATATGCCATGAACAATATATGGTATTTATAGTTGTTCAACAACAAGACAGAAAACAGACTAGTATATACTCCAAACAACCATTTTTGATTCAGACAAGAATGATAACTTACGCTTCTATTACTGGCTTCAAGAAAGGAAGGACCTTCTCGATTCCCTCAATGTTGGCTATCGACTGAACGATTGTTATAGGTATCATAAAGAAAAACACAAGGAAAAAAAGAGCAACAGCCATGAGAAACCTTCGAACATTGAGTTCAACATATGGTATGGCCAAATTTCTCCAATAAACATCTCGTGGTTCGGGAGCCCATTCAGTCAACCAAATGGTAGGATTACTTGTTTGCTGGGTTTGAGCACAAACAGCAGCTCCCCATCGTGACTTAAATGAAACAAATGCGGCAGGAATTATTGCTTTAGGGTCGCTCATAACCTTTTCTCTTTCCGAGTCTTCCTGAAATTAACAAGTACATCATTTAAGTAAATATACAAACCCCATATCCAAATTAATAGCTCTGACCAAAGACTAAACACTGCTTATTCAAGAATTCAACCAGCACAAGTGTCAAGTGTTATGTTTGATTCCCTCCTACCCCCAATATTTCTCATAATTCATAATGGACCCCAAAGATGGGCTCCTAGTGATACACGCTCGACCTAAAATTGGCTTTTGAGTGAGGGGGGTGTTAAGATAAAATATAGGATCCTATTAAGACCTAATACCTTGAGGCTTTAGGAGAATTAGTAACTTCAAAACAAGTTAGATAAAATCGTTTATCATTTGGGCACGCTGACAAAATCATTTTTACTCAAATTACATGAACCATGATTAGATGAATTCAAGCATAAAACTTTGTAAAGAAGAAAATTTATTCCAGGTCTTGAAATTCTTAATATGATTTTTCACTCCATTTCCCAAGAGATCAATGTAATTTGCATGACTGATTCTAGAGATTATAGGTCATTTAAATACTAAATAATATTATTTAAGCCATCAATTTTGTTGGAAGAAATTTAGTGATATTTATATAAACATAAAATAGTAAAAAGAAGGAAATTTGTTACAACATACATCGAAACAACAAGATGTGTCAAAAAAGTACTCATATATACATCTTGTAATAGTATTCAATCTCCCAAAGAACATCCAAGGCTCCCTTGCATACCTAATGTAAGGCTTGATCAGTTGTTCACTAGATAAACCATGCAAGGGGTATTCATTTTGGGGAAGAAGGAAAGGTGTAGAAGCATCAATATGGTTGCTAAGCTGGGGAAGTAAGATTAGAGAACTTAATAATGAACACCATGTGAAGGAGATGTTGCCAGGCTACAAAGCATATTTTATAGTCTTACATAATCAGTAGATCACAGGGCCAAATTGGGGGCGAGAACTAAATTTATCATCCATAGCCTAAATAGGATTATAAAGCCACCAAAGCGTTGACTGAAAATTGGAACCATTAAATAAATGGACTATCAAAGCGAACTGATGCCAAAATTCAGTTGTTCCCTTCTCTCCTTGTCGGTTTACTTATGTTCCAAATTTACTTTTTTATGTTTAAACTACAAGCGAATAATCCAGCTCTTCCTTGTTTTCCACTTTCTATGCTTGCAAATAGAATCGTGTCCTTGTCAGCATACTGGATTATTTAACACGGAGTAACATTCGGAATTGTAAAAGAACTATGTCAAGCTACCAATTTTAATTGGAGAAGATTTGGTATCTACAAATGACAGATATTTCATGACCTTAACTTCACCATAACTGACCATTATTCTGTTAATTCAGTCAAAAATTAGTTGATAGAAAATTAGGAGTTGGAATATCATGAAAAGACTTGCAGGCAGAAAAAACATGTACACCCCTCAATTTTACAAACTAAAAAAAGATTAAAATATTATAAGAATGTTCTCAAATCACATACTAACATAAATCAATTGTTTTGTCCATCTCCTGTCAAATTTCACTGTATAAGATACACATGTTATAATGAGTATTTTATTGTCAGCATTGTCTGTTTAATAGTCAAGTATTTGTGCTTAGGTTTGTATGAAGCATTATGCTACTGCGAGACTTTAATTGTCTCTAAATAGCGGAATGATCTTTGTAACGAAGAAAGATGAAAAACAAAATGGAAACTAGTTTTTCACACTACTCTTTCTCCAAATTTCTTTTATTTAGATCTCTGCCCTAGCCCCTAATGATTCCTAATTTATAGATCTGATAATGTCTTATGCTTGTTACTTATTTTATGGCAATATCATATGAGTCATACAATCCAAAAGTAGAAAACATGGTATGTGAACGGAAACTTACTTCTTCACTCAGCTTAGATATCTCAGCTGCGTAGTAGCTAATTGCATCCACTGTCTGTCCCCACAGACCCCAAAAACCTGTCTATACACATAGATATGGTCCAAGTTCTTGTTATCAGTTGCTGAAGTGAATCATGGGTAATTGATATACAAGTATATAACACAGAAAGAAATGCTCAAGATGTATATAAAAAATTGAAAAGGATAACGGAGTTGGTACCTTAATAGTTGGCTTGTTTGAAGGATTTCTTTCGTATTTGTTTTGGTAATAAGTAAGCCAATTGTGCAAACTCTTCTTATTTTCCACCAAAGTAGCGAGACGGTTTGCATTGTACACTACCTGAAGGTTCAAAATAGTTAACTAATATGATTTCTGATATTAATAAATACAGAACTTAACTCCTAGCCACTTGGACAATATATATTAAACTGAATTTTGAATTATATCTTTAACTGTATGAAGAATGAATATGCATCCCATCATTCAGATCTTGTTAAACCCCCGCCACCCTCACCCTGTATGAAATCTCCTCTTTATCTAAAAAATACTGAACCTCAATTTTATGACAGACCTGGTGAGTAAGGTAATGATCTGGATGATTGACAACAAAGAAGTGATCAACATGCTCACTAACTGATTCATCAGGGTCCGAAGGGACATTTTTCACGAGGACCTGCAACAGGATTTAGAACTGATTAAACATCGAAGGAAATATGAGAAAATGATATGCAAGACTGGATCGATATATTGAAGTGCAATATTTATCTCCTCAAAGCATCAACATCCTTGCTACTTATAACATATCATTCAACAGAAGAGAACTTGATAATAGAATTGATTAATTATTAGCCTTTTACTATAGCACATATCTGGCTTTTGAAGAATCACAAATAATCTGCAGATTTTTATATCTGTGTGCCTTAATAGTTGATACCCATGTTAGAAAATCAAAAACAAATATAGTTGTAGAACAACATCATTTGTATATATGCAATAAACTGTATATTGTGTCCAGCTAACTGACTACTCCAAATTAGTGCTAATAAGCAGTTGGTCATACTAGTTGATTAACTTTGAACTCTATATGATTACATAGTCCAATAGATAATTAGGCAAATTTGACCACCTTCCCCGAACATACGAAAAAATAAGGATTGCACATTTAAGCAGTTAGTTTACACCTGTTCGATCTAATTTCTTTATCATTTAGGATACATCTAAGAACCATTAGCACTTTCTGCTGTTGATAATATAATGTCAGTTTTTAGAACAATGGAATGCTTTTTATTCCATACTAGTAAAAACATGTTATTGCCACTTCATGTTCAAATTATGTACATAAAGGCAAAGGAAGAAACACGGCAATTTCATTAGGTTTTAGCAAGCTACAAACAACTCGATATGATGAAGTTGTTACTAATAATTTACAACATATCTTTTACCACATAGATGCACTCTTGTGATACAATTTCCAGAGTGCAATGTATGCATGACATTAACATAAACACATGAAAGTTAATCTATTAATAAGTTGATAAACTCACTGTATATTGATCTGGACGGCGACCTTCAGAAGCTAGGAAATGCAACCTCATAGTAGCTATGATCTTGTATTCCTCATAAAGCTTATACATTGTCCAGAAAGAGAACACATATATCATTCCTATATGAACCCAAAACCTGTAGAAAAATGAAAATAACCATATAAGAGCACTTGTCACATATGGATTCCCAACAGAGTCTGAGGTACCCTGCTAAAAGGACTGGATGTCATCTGCCTTGATTCATACCTGGAGGATCCAGCAGGAATATTTGATATTGAAAGTTTGTCAAGATCACTAAACGTTACATCTTTAAGTTCCTCCAAAGTGTTGTTAGTCCAATTCAGAGGCACCAATACGACAAAAGCAAGTACCGTTATGGGAAAAAAGATCTTCAATCTGCATAACAATATTACATGTCTATGAAATATAAGGAAAATAAATTAATTGTAGCATAGAATTTTCGCATGCAGTCAGCTTCCATTTGTATTTATCTGTAAAGGCTTGTTTTCCCCAAACTGTTAACGGAATGCAATCCTCTGTGGTACAAAAATGAATATGAACAAAAGCACAAACATTTAACTCACCCGAGAAGGTAAATCCGAATATATACAGCCGAATCAAGTCCTGCATGATCTATAAGCTCCGGTTCAGGCATTCTTAAGGCAGCAGGCATCCAGTTCCAGAACTTCAGGTACATTTTTGGATCCAAGTTTACGATTTTCTTCAGGGATCCTGAATTTATTGGGCTGGCTCTTATACCCATCAAGTACCATTTTGGGAAGTAAATTCTGTCGTTGACAGGTTGAAGTCTTAAGATCGCAAACACCATAAGAAATATAAACGCCGTGAGACTATTTATACCGGCTGAAACACCAATATCTTGCAGGCTAGCCATATCCTTTCTTGAATAACACAAATCACCTAAATTTTAGTGGAATGGAAAGGGGTGAGACACGTTGCACTTAACATGCTGTACAATAATTCTTCAATTGAACTTGAACATGTAATTGATTCTGCATTATGTCTACTTGGCAAGTTACCATCATGACACGATGTCTTCAAAACAATAGAGTGCATAACAAAGTGAATTATTGATCAGTAAAGATGTAAACAGATAGGTCATTTCTGCTAAGATATACGAAACCAACCACATATTTAATATGTTACCATATCCAGATCGTAACTTGTCTATCACAAAACGTTTCAAGTTACATAATTGGCAAGAATTTTCAAAATAGTTTCTTCTCCCAAGAGTTACCTAAAAACATAATCATGAATGATTTTCATCCAAAAGTGACATTCACAATAATAACCCGACCTAAATTCTTAACTAGTTTCCTTTTATGCCAACACACTATTACATCAGGCAAAAGTTGCCTCAGACAACTTGATTGACTAATTACCAAATGTTTTTGTACTAAGCTCAAATAATCGTAACATAGTTGTTTGACATTACCAATACACTCCAAGGCAGAATAACTGAACCAAAAGTGAAAAGTAGCAGATCAGATGTCTCCTCATCAAATTGATTTTACCTTCCAATGCCTAAATATGATAAAGGAAACAGATCGACACCACTGTCAAATAGCATATACAAAATGTACATATATACCGGGGGTCACGTTTGACTATAAAGACTCTACCAACTACAAATCATCTGTCAGAGTACTAAAAATCATCGATTTTGTTAACAATACAAGTAACTAGTTTGTATTCAAATGAACACCAACATATAAATATGCGTGTGCAGCTGTAAATATGCCAAAATCAACAACAGATAAAAATACTCGAAAATCATACTCAAAACATGAGTGGCACAGAAACTGCATGAACTCCATACAACTACTAGTTTCAATACGTGTGATTGTTCACTTTGCATTCATCACACACAAATTCAATATCAAAATCTAACGAAAAAACACCAAAAACAAGAAAAGTACCTTGAGATAATCTGCTTAAAGATTGATTGAGGTATCTAAAAAAGCTGAACAAATCTTTGTCTAATGCAGTTTACCAACTCAACTTACTTGTTAAAAGATGAACGTAAAAATAAATAAATTTAGTACGTAATACTGTATAATTTTGGTTGAGAAATATAACTAGTGAGGGTTCCTCGAGAATGGTGAACAAGGAGGGCGGCAACAGGAACAGGTCCTTGTAGGCACGGCTATATATGCATTGTGCCACTTTGTATGTATCGTTACTATATATACATGTAAATACAGAGTGTCAGCACCTTTTTCCAAACATTTTACGTTTCCTAGGTTACCCTTTTGCCAGCTAAGCCAAAATCTACACTTCGAGTATTTTTTGTAACTTCCAAAACTACCTTCGTGATTTTTACTCTCTCATTTTCAAAATATTATCTTTTTGTGTTTAAGTTATTTGAATTTTAATAAAAATTATATTATATTTTCAAAAAATATATAAAATCTATATTATTAATATATATATATAATTATTATAAGTGAAACCATTTTGTATTTTGATGATTACTGTGAGCGAACTGAAAACTTGATATAAAATAGCAAGATGTTATTATATGTGCTAACATTGTGATTGCACGAAATTAACTTACTGATATTACATATGAGTATAACATGTTATAACATAGACATCAAGCTAAGAGCATGGGACCAGGTTGTATCAGTAAGTTAATACTGAAAGCACACAAGCTGTTTGGATAAAACTTGAAATCCGAATTTTTTGGAGATTTTCTAGGATTTTCAATGTACGAGCTTATTTAATATATATATATATATCATATAAAATTAAATACTATATAATTTCATTTATAAATATATCATTAAATTTTGTATATATATATATATATAATTACATAATCTACTTAATTAAAATTTTGATACTAATTAAAGTGAAATATTAGAATTAAAATTGTAACTTATGTATATACGCATATTGATTTTATTTTTATCTTTGAAATGAATAGTTTTTATCGAAATAATTAATATTTACATAATTAAGTTTATCGATGAACTCATTCATTCCAACCCAAATCGACCCGAATCGAAATATGATAAGTAGGGTTGGGTTATGAATTCATTTTTTATGGATTGTGTTAAAAAATTTCAAATCAATATAATTGAGTTGAGTTGCTAAAATGCCAGTGAACCCGCCAAGCTATATATGTACATTCAGAATTGTGAAGAAAGCGTTCCTTGTTTTTTTTAACTAACTAGTATAGTTGTTAAAATATGTATATATATTATTGGAAAAAAAGTCAGTGAAATATTTTTAGGTGAAGTATTATATGTTTTGAATTATTATTATATATATAATATTATTAAATATATTTTATAACATAAAATATTTTATTTAAAAGTATTTCATTAAATTCAACCCTGTATAATAATACTATAATAAAACATAAATAATTATTGCATTGAATCAAAGAAAAATGCTAAATCTCAACTACAATTAGATGCGAAGCATTTTAAAAAAAATATTCGGCATGCAAGTAGTTTGACAAAGAATGGAATTTTACTGATAGCAAATGAAATAATACATGTCATTTATCGTTCCCACATCTTCCAATCGTTTGTTTGCTGCAACATGACAACTAATGCTCCCAATTGTCACCTTCTGCTATTTTTATAGACTTATGCAGTCCATGACTTCTTAAATATATAACACGTACAAAGGTTATTTACATATTATTTTCTAAAATTTGTTCAAATAAACACGTAAATTTTTTTAAATATAGTGTATCTATATACTTCTTAATTTTTTTATATCTGGATCCTTTTTTTCAGTTTATTCCAAATGTGTCTTCGCTGGAGTAATATATATCTGTTGAATTTGATCGGAAAATTGAATTAATTATTTTTTAATTTTTATGTTTTTACGTCGTTTTGCACAATTGTCGAATCTGAATCAATAAATTTCTCAACAACTTTATACTCCCTCACTTCTGAAGTATTTGCTTTTTAAGATTGTTGCATATACATCAATATCTCATTTATTATTCTTGTTAAGAATTAGAGTTAACAGAAGTTTACAGATATGGGTGAATATATAACTTCAAATTTTCACGTCATTTGATTTTGATGAACTGTTTGAAAGTATATGTAATTTTAACAATTTAAGTGTACAAAAACATAATGCGGAAAATAAGGTAAACACAGAATTTAACTTTCAATCTAATTTGTATTAGAATTGAACTTTGCTACAATTTGAAATTCAGTGTGAATTTCAGTTTCTTGTTCTCGGAAGATACAAGGTATGAACACTTGATAATTTTCCAAAGACACATTTCACTAATGAGGCAGTGCATAAGCTATATAGATAACATGTCTTTTGGCACATGCTCTCACAAGTCAGTTAAGCTAAAATTAGAAATAGACAAAAATAACTTTACATTTGACTACTATCTATTTCTAGCTAAAACATTCTGTTGACAGTCTGATACTTTCAGCCTTATCTCTTCTGTCATTTGTCTTGTGTATCTTCCAAGTTTCATTGTAGACTTGTCTTTATCATTACAGGTTTGACTGACCCTATAATGACAAATCTTCAGAATCACTTGTCTAATTCTTTTGCAAATCTCCTAGAATTCAGACTTTTGAATCATTCGAATATTTATCTTTATTGCACTTCGAGAAGTCATGATATTGACTTCTCGATCGAGTACTAAGAGACTTCTCGAATAGATATGGCTTTGATGACTTCTCGATTGGACTAGACTTCTCGAATGAACTAGACTTCTCGAATGAACTATCACCACAGACTTCTCGATTGATCCAATTCCTCATACTTCTCGAATGGTTCAATAACTTACTTCTCGATTTGTTTTCTGTACTTCTCGAATGCATACTATTTTCACACTACTCGATTGGCTTTAATTCCTTGACTTCTCAAATGATCACTTCTCGATCGAATACTGAGTCAATGAGTATTTTGAGACTTCTCGACCAGTTACACATTTCTGACTTCTCGACCCGTTATTTGCCTTAGAAGAATTCTCAGATTGCATTCATTATTCTTTAAGAAGTCTTCTTTGTCTAGATGCATAATTCAACTTAAATCTTCTAACATACTTTATTCTTTGACTTTAATTACAATTTGATTATACTTCTATCTGCAATAGTACATTAAAGTATCTAAGTCACCAACCTAATACAAAATCTTTAAATGTGTTACAACAAGACAAGTAATTATACATAGTAAGCTTGATTTGATCCAACAATTCTAAATATTAGTGTAGTTAATTTTTTATTTACAAAAATATCACTTATAGTCAAATCATTTAATTACAACATTTATTATTTTGTAGGAATATAATTGGAACTCCAACATTGATTATATCTTGAAAATGAAACAAAAGCAAATATTTTAAAACAAGACTACTTTTCTGAAAAAGCAGATATTCAAGAAGAGATGGAGTAATTAGAAATCCAATCATAATTCGTAATTCGGCAAGAATTTAATGCACATTAATGTATTTCTTTTGAAGTCGGATAATACAAAAATAAAAATATAAAAAAGTGAGCTGTATATGTGTCCCTCGCTGTATATGTGTCCCTCGCTAAAGAATTAATTGTTGTTTCGACCCAAACAAGAAAGGGTCACAATCCACGCCCCCGTTGAATAGAAGTAGACACGGCCAACAGATCTGGACCGTTGGTGATCAGATCTAACGGTCAGGAGGTCACTCCCGTAGTGTTTCATTAATACTCCTGCAATGAAATATTACGGTAACAGAGTGATGTTTTTATGCCCGAGAATATCCTTGCAGCAAATATATATATAAATATATATGAGTTATATAATTTGTTTTGTAATAAAATATTAATTTCTTTTACTATATTTGTATTGAAAAGGAGTAGAAGATTGAATCGTAATTTTTTTTATTTTTTTACTTACATAAAATCAATATTTAAAAACATCCGTAAGATTGAATCGTCCCAAAAATTATTTAAAATAATCATTTTATAAATTGAGAATTAGTTTTGATATACTAGCCCTTTTTACTATATTTATATTAATTTTAGGTAAAAAATAATAAAAAAATTACAATTCAATCTTATACTCTTTTTTAATACATATAATCAAATATATTAAAAAGACTACTATATCGAAACTAGTTCCCGAGTTGTAAAATTATATTTTTAATAATTTTCTGGATGATCCAACCGTACGGATGTTTTTAAATATTGATTTTAGGCGTGTGAAAAATTAATAAAAAATTTACAATTCAATCTTATACTCCTTTTTATTACAAATATAGTAAAAACGGTTAAGATATCGAAACTAGTTCCCGATTTACAAAATGATTATTTTAAATAATTTTTGAGAAGATCCAACCGTACAGATGTTCTTAAATATTGATTTTATGCGAGTAAAAAAATAATAAAAAACTTACAATTCAATCTTCTACTCCTTTTTAATATAAATATATTAAAATTGGTTAGTATATCGAAACTTCCTGATTTATAAAATGATTATTTTAAATAATTTTTGGGACGATCTAACCATATAGATGTTCTTAAGTATTGATTTTAAGTGAGTAAAAAAATAATAAAAAATTTACAATTCAATCCTCTACTCTTTTTAATACAAATATAGTAAAAATGGTTAGTATATCAAAACTAGTTCCCGATTTATAAAATGATTATTTTAAATAATTTTTGGGAAGATCCAACCGTATGGATGTTCTTAAATATTAATTTTAGGTGAGTAAAAAATAATAATAAAATTATAATTCAATCTTCTACTCCTTTTTAATACAAATATAGTAAAAAAGGCTAATATTTTATTACAAAACAAATTATATAACTCATATATATATGTTGCAAGGGTATTTTCGGACATAGAATTATCACTCCACTACCGTAATGTTTCACTGTGGGAGTAGCAATGAAACATTGCTGTAGGCGCAATGCTTTCTTGTGGAGATCCTTCCTGACCGTTGGATCTGACCATCAACGGTCCAGATTTATTGGCTGGTTAATGGTCCCAGCCAACCTTCGCTCCAGACCAAAATCCAACAAGGAATCCAAGAATAGCTTATCATTTTTAACATAAGAATTCGGTCCCGTTTGGTATTGCTGTCACTGACAGCTTTTTGTTGAATAACTGTCAGGAAGGTGTTTGGTAAACTTCAAAAGTTGTGTCAGAAAAAACGTTTTTGGTCTAAAAGTTATTTGTTAGATAAAACATATCCCCTCATGCTTTTGGAAAAACTGCTTTTCAGATTTTGCAGGAAGTAAATACAAGTTTCATTATTAAACATTCCCAAAAATATTATTTTTATATATTATATCTCAAAATATGCACGAATAAAAAAAATTACCAACACTTTTTTTATCAGCACTTTTTTTCGCAGCACAACAGTTTTCAACAGTACTCCGAAACGGAGCCTTCGTGTATCTAAATGAATATGTTTAAGAGCCTGTTAGTCTTAATTTAAAATAAGTTACATAGGACTTAAAGTTTAATATATTTAATTTTGTGATTAAATACTAAAAGTAAAATTTGTGATTTGTTTGAGTAATTTGACTTAAAGATAATATAGTATTTAGTAATTTTTTGCTTAAAGTAACTTTTGACATAAAATATTTAATTTTTTTATAAATGAAGGTACAAATACGAAATACATTAATAAATTAAATCCCACATATTTCATTAGCAATTGCGAAGGATAAGCTAGATAGGGGGAAAGTAATAAGTTGTTGTGGGCTGTTTTTTTACCAACGGGCTGAAACTTACTTTAAATTCAACAAATAAGTTGGCACCCAAACAGTTCATTAAGCCCTTAAAGTCAAACGTGACTGACTTGTTTAGCAGCCAAACAGGCTCTAAAAGATCAAAGTGCTGATCAATAGAATATTATTATATTCAATTATTTTGAGCTACGTTTATGATAATTTGATGACTTAAAGTTTCTGAAGTAGTCTGTATTTTTTGTAAATAAAATTATCAAGATTCTAAGTCTATTTGACAAATATTAGGACGAAAATACCAGTTTCATGTTTAGTATTAAACTGTAGTTTCAGTAGTAACTTTGAAAAAATATCAATGTTTACAAAAAGTCTACGGTTTTGCTAATTAGTCACTTTTGTCTGTTTAGACCGCGCCTAACCTTTTTAAAATTTTATTTTATTTTATTTATCATTAATCAAATATATTGAAAATGTGGCATTTCTCTGTCTTAATAATCAGCAAAATGTAATAATGCTCATGGATAAAAGACCAGTTCTCTCACTTTCTTACTAGTGCCAATAAGTTATATGGAATGTGTAGCATACAACTCAACTACTCAAGTACAAACATTCTGCAAACAACTATGGCAATAAATACTTTCTTTTTTAGTTTCATAGTGAATTGAATTCACTAATTAACTAGAATTAAGAGATAGCAGATTTGATCTTTCCCATTGTCAAGCTTGTTATTTGAGATTATATACCCCCAGAGAGATTCCCTGAGTTATCTATATACCATGAGCAATGTACCAAGGAGGTTTAAATTTGAAAACATAAAACTTCACACAACAAACTACATTAGCTTTCCAGATCTAATACTAGAAAACCAAAAATAGATGTGCAGCCGGACATTGACAATTATTGAGCAGCATTTTTTTAACAGTTTCAGATTGACGGTGAGCTTGTCCTTGGTTTTGTCTGCAACTAATTGATTCGAGGGGGAAATTCCGACAAGAAAGCTATATCATCAAGAAGTGAAACTTGCATAGTCTCTTGCAGGGTTCCACGTAACAGTAGCCTAAGTTAAATGAGGATCTAGATTAGACCCTGATACAAATTCAGACTGCAGCTCTGTAAATGGAATAGTTGTAGTAGGGGTAGACTGAAGCAAGTATGGAGCAATTGCCATATCATTGAGAGATGATGCGGATGTGTTGTATCTTATAGGTCCCACCGGATGATCAAATTTGCAAGTCTGCCCGAATTTGCAGTATTTATTCTGCATATAGAAACTGCAAGGTTGCACGCCCTGTTCAACAAAAGAAAATTAGATGGAAATTGTATTCCAAAAAACAAGCATAATCTGTGTGTGCGGCAACGGCAAGGGGACAGATCACCAACATCCCTTCTTGTGGACATCAACAAAATAAGACCCCCGGTGAATTAGTATGATAATAGCATGGAAAAATTAAGAATAATAAAGGATATAAGTTGGCAGATAAAGATTTTTGGGTGGATGCGTTCAGAAAATTTTATATAACTATACTAAGAGGTCATTTGGTTATCCTTGAAATACACGGGAAGTTCAAATATGAGGAAGTAGATTTTAAGAAAGTTGTTTGGTTAACATTAGTAAGGGAAGTAGAAGTTCCAGGGAAGTTTCAATACCCATATATTATAGAAAGTTGTTTACCTAACCTCATCTTGGTAACTTGCACTTCTTGTAGGAAGTTAATTCCCACATATCAACCAAACACATTTTTCTACTTCTTATTAATTTCAACTTCCATGGTAAATATGACTTCCATAGGAAATAACTTCCTATTATCAACCAAACAAGCACTAATACTAGTCAGCAAAAAACCCAAATGTTTAATTTATACAATAGTTAACACATCAATACCTAGGAAGTCAAAGTTCTTAGGAAGTAGATAAATGTAAAATTGTTTGGTTGACAAAAGGAGGAGAAGTTTAATTTCCTTGGAAGTGTGAATTCCCATAAATTGTGGGAAGTTGCTTACCTACCCCCTACTTGATTACTTGCACTTTCTAGTAAGTTAATTTCCTACATGTCAACCAAACAATTTTTTTAACTTCCCATATATTCAATATACCAAGGAATAACAACTTCCTATAGGAAGTTAATACCTACATGCAACCAAACAAGCACAAATATAGGCAAATGGAAATATATTAACATGAGTAATATACTAGGATTAAAAAAATGACTAATGAGAATGAAATTAGCTGCCTAAACATAACACTACCTGACAAAAATATTCATAGCAGATTAAACTGTGCACAGTGGTCTCTATTTACTTAAACAGAGCCCAGTGGCACATGTAGTAGGACTAGATATATTATAAGAATATACTTCACAGAAAGAAAAAGTGGTATACATTCCCCTCCATGGCACTGTTACTGTAATAGAAAACCTAAAGAATAAGATAGCAGTCCTGGAGAAAAAGATCAATTGGCTCTTGACAAAAAGTTCTTGTCTTCTCTACAGATTATTTGGTACCATCAATTTCCAATCATGAAAAAACTTATACTGCGTTGAAGTTTGTTTTTACCTAACTCCTGCTTGCTCTATCTCATAGTTTCTTAAATCTAATATTGCATTTCATACGAATATCTAACAGGCAACTCGAATGTATCAGCAAGTCAATTAGACTGGTAACAGTAGTCAGAAAAATATTACAAGAGCACTCGATACAAGTGCGTAATTGCCTCACAAGTACCAGTAATGCACCTGACCTCTCAAGATTTCTCACACGCAAGAAAGGATGAAACACAAAGGTGAGTGATGGAACCACTATTGACTACCCATCTAGCCTCAATCGCCTTCAACTGCATAAGACTTTTTAACTAAAGTTCAGTAGTACATATATTCTCTCAATAATCAAAGGAAGGACCACTACAAAAATTCTAGAACATCATTTCTCAAACGGTTTTTTTTTATAGATATATAGGAATAAATAAAATAACAAGAGAAAATAAATAATATTAGAGGAACAAATAGTGTTTTTTCTTTTAGATATAAAGCCTCTTGAAAGGGTATTATACCATTAGCACAGATCAGAAAGAGTACTATACCTTCGTAGGTCCATAATTTCGAATAAAGCAGCATTACGAGAAGTCAGAACTTCTTAATTAAAAAGTCATATCAAATATAGCAGGAAGATATGAATAATCATATAGGACTTGCATGAAAAATATCCACTCAGATATAGTGCATTGAATATATCAGTGACATTTACACATCCATTGAACAATCATATTATTTGTTCTTCATTCTGTTTGTCTAGCTAAGATGTGTGAATATATAAATATATGAAACTAGTTCCAAAACCCTGCAACATGGATTGACAGACACTAGAGATTTTCAAATTTCAATGATTTTGATGTGGTTCATTCTGGAACACCCTGAGAAGTTGACATCTTATTGCTCCAATCACTAATTATTATACTTTCAAAGTTATTCAAATCACTATCTTGAGGGTGACAGGATAGCCAGTGATAAGGGCTTATCCTATGTTTATCCCATATCCTGGGTTCGATTCTCCCTCACTCGAAAATTATTTGAGAATGGATACTACTCACTAGCTAACAAGCTATACTCAAATAATCACTATCTTGACTTTTTCTAATGTTCAAATCCGAAAAAAGTATGGAGGTTGCAGCTGGAAATAAAATATTAAAGTACAGCCTTCCATTTAACTAGTCTTATCTTATACTCTATCTTCTCTAAAGCTACTCAAGGATCGCTAAATGTGCTATCAAAACAAAACAAAAAAAATGGAAACTTAAAGTAAGCATAAATTATAATTTTCAGTATTGAAGTTGAAATGAACTGTTGCATCAGCATAGAGACTACATCTGCACTAACTCTTACTTTTTATTTGAATTAAGAATCATACTATCATAGAAAAAGATAATTATATAATTAGCCTTCTCATAAACTTCACACCTATATCTAACAAGACACGAAGCAGGTCTTTGGGGGAACTCTTAATTTCCGTTCATATAGATTACATATAGGGAAATCGATTTTTGGGATCTTTGTACTTGTTTGAACCAATTAAGAGCCAGTGACCACTGAAAACCTAGAATCCATAATCGAGATTAGTAGATTATCAGTCAGTCTTCCAAATTAACGTATCTAAGAAATGTATTGAGGAATCTGAATAAAACTACCTCTACAGGAAAGGCTTTGCATAAAGAAAGAACTTCAGAAGTTCATGCAAACCGATTTACTTGACAAAGTAAATTTTGCCTTTGCCAAAGTGAGATACTAAGACCTAGTTGAAACTTATGATTTTTAGAATAAAGTAGTCCCAAGCATATTATCCATACCGGGCGCAAAGGTAGTCCTACATGGCTGAGAATGCAATTTGTCTTTGATACAGCCCAGTCTGGGGGATGATGAAATTTGCAAGACGATCCAAATTTACAGTCCCCGTTTTTAATGTAGTATTGGCATTCAGGTTGGCCAGGTCGCTCTGGAAATAGGTGTTCCTTCTGGCTATTGCTTGACAGACCAGCTGAAGAAGGTAAAGGAGCATAAGGTCCAGCAAATGCAGGAGCAGAAGAAGATAGTGGTGTCACACCATATAGGGAAGCTGCTCCAACTGAAGGTTGAACACCAGGAGACATTACAGGGCTTACATGTCCCTACATCATGTAGTTTAGCACACAATAAGAAAGATAGTCAGAAATGTGTTATGTTCTCTAAGCAATTAACAAACAAAACCTACCGAATAAGGACGCCAGTTCGGAATAGGCATCACACTTTGGGGAAGCAGCAGGGGACCATAAGCACCTGATACATATGACCCCGGCAATAATGGCGGTCTTGGAACCCTATAGCTGGTTGTTGCTCCTGCATACTGTTCAGTAGATTGTGAAGACTGCACAGTTGGATAACATGGACGTACAGATGCTGGAACTGATATACCAGGCAGCTGAGGATGATGAAATTTACAAGTTAATCCAAATTTGCACTGCCCCGTTTTCAAATAGTAGGAGCATTCTTTCTCACCCTGTTTGGAAACGCTTAATCAGGGTTATATTCATATATACATGTCCTCACAAAAAGGGAAATTATTATATGCGAAAATATAATTACCGGTCGTAATGGGTATCCATATATATTTACTGGTACATTGCTAAAAGATCCACATCCATTTCGGGGGTGATGAAATTTACAGGTCGCACCAAATTTACAAGTCCCAGTCCATAAATAATACTGCAGAATAAGAACATAGTGCATTATGTGGATAGTGAAACTAAAAATTGAAGAATGATTAATGAGGACTAGAATTTGTCAAGAACGAATGACTAAACCACTTAATCTTAGAAGCAATTAACCTGGCATTCAGGTTCCCCTATTCTCTCTGGAAACTCGTCTCCTGCAGTCTTTACAATTCCACCAATCTGAACCGAATATGCCTATTATTAAGAAAAGCCAAAAGTAAAAATATGAGCTCACAGACCGCTCCTATATGCACATCAAAGAACTATATGTTTCTAATTGGAGTTGTATATATTAAAATTTACAGAACAGCTATATTTTCTCTTTTAAAATTATGTACAGGGAAATGAGGAGGATTGCGTCTTTAATATTTTATTGGTCAACACAAACACAAATTAAGAAGGATTATTAACATATTGGCCCTTGAAATATGCTCGTTTGTACACATGAACCCTCAAAGAAAAACAACGTTCAATTTAGCACTTTAAATTTGGCTTCTGTATAGTTTGAACCTTTTCATTATTTTTTTCCCAAAAACATCCTCGCTGAATTTTAAAAATAGTCGGATTGTGATAACTAATTTTGGTCAGAATCTTCAAGCATTACATAATCAATTTAGGCAATCAAGCAGTACTTTCCAATTGTGATTGTAAAGTGTTTTTGTAGTGTGTTGAAAGAATATACGTACATATATAGTTGCATACATTTATATGTATGCATATGCATATATATAAATAATAGTATTATACATTTGGTTTGTAGTTTAAAGATCATATAATCAGGTATATAATGGGTGAATGTTGATATATGTGATGGAATTGAAGACACCGCCAAAAATTACTCCAGTTTCCTGTTTTCAAAATCCGGCACGGTGTTTTAGGAAGAAAAATGGCCAATATGGTTGACATGCACAAAAGCCAAATTTAAAAAGTAAAACATATGTTTTTTCCCTTTAATGGTTGATGTATCCAAACAGACATAGTTCAAGGGCAAATATGTTAATAAGATACTCCCTCCGTCCCCTTTTAATAATCTATTTTGCAAATTTCGCCCATCTTAAGAAAATTCAAATTCTATAATTTGTTCCTACTTTTACCCACAATTAGTGCAAATATCTAATGTGTATGTGAAGAAGAGGCAACATTGGATATAACAAATAAAAGGATGATATTGGAAAACTATTTACAAACTTGTATTGAATAAGCTCCAAACATTACGAAATATAAGCTCCAAATATGCCTCTCATATGTAGTAGATTATGCATACTATAAAAATATGTTCTACACATTACTAAATAAGCTCCAAAATTTTGATAGTCCATCTAGCAAATTTTGAGCTCAGTTTAAAAAAAGAGCAATGTTATAGACCCCAAATTTGTTCTCCATTACATATGGCAAATTTTAATTAGTGGTGCATATATGCATACAGGGGGGTCCACTAATTTATGAAGGAGGCCAGTAATAATAACTTCACCTATCAATTTGGGGAAAAACTTTTTTTGGAATCTTTTTGGGACTGTTGCATTTCTCTTAAAAAATATTTGTTATATCCATATTTAAATTATTAAGATATAGAATAAAGAAAGTTAGAGTTAAGTATAAGAATAATGAAGAATAAAGAGAGATAAGAGATAATTATGACTTAAGAACTGAACAACCAACTCAAAGTTTAAAAACTTGATACTACCACTAAATAAGGAATGATAAAAATCTGGGGCCTTTCTTTTAACTAGGGACCCGAGCACGTGTCTTAATTGCCTAGAGGTAAATTGGAACCGTAACCAAGCATTATGTGTATATGTTACATTATTATATATTCATATACTCTACAAAACCAACCTCGCATGTGATCAAGTATTTAGTTAATTTTATCTTTTTATATGATATTGTCAATATTATAGGTTGTGTTAATTTTGTGAATTATTTGTGGAATAAGGGAAGAACTAAAGATTAATATAGATTTTGGATTTGGTTACGTATATAAATCAAATGGAAAAATCAATACAAAGGGCTTGAACAAAATGTGGTGTCTCAGTAAAATCTACCTCATTATAGGCAAAAATAACAAAACACAAACATGACAAACTCTGTACACAAGTCCATGGAAACTGCACATGGTACACCTATTTTTTATTTAAATAAATGCTATAGATAACCAATACAACATCAGCTGCATATAGTTTTCCCTAAAGACAAAATTCCACCTAACACTTTTTGACCTTGAACTTGGTACTAAAACTAAAGAAAAGATTGCAAATTAGACAATAAGAAAGGTACGAAGTATTAACTAAACTACACAGAAAACTAAAATCAACAAAACAAAAATAACATTACATCCCCTAATTTATTTATTACATGCAAACACATTTATCATACCTTACCGAGTTAAATTCACAAGGATGATTGCACCGATATTTGTTACCAAATCCGCACATTATTTATATGATGAGTATTAGTTGCTTTTTTTATATGATATTGTCATTAGACATGGCAATTTGTGTCGTGTCATGTACTTTTCGTTTGGTGCACTTTCGTGTTGTGTACCTGAAACACAAACACGACACAAAATGAATTCATGTACCTTAAACCCAAACACTGACACGAAAAAATGGAACGATACGAAAGTACACGAACTTTTTGTGTACACAAAAATACACGACACGAAAATTACACGAATTGTACACAAACTGATAAAATAAAATATAAATTAATATCAATTTATCTAAATTGATAATATTTTATCAATTAATTATTATATTTATTTTATTTATAAAATTCTACTATTAAGATCAAATTGTATACTACAAATTATGTTTTAATACATATTACAAATTATTATTTTATTATGTCATGTACTTTAATGTCGTGTACCCAAAGGATAAACACAAACACAACACTAAATCTAGGTTGTGTACTTTCATGTCTGTGTACTTTCATTTTGTGTACTCAAAATGTAAACATAAACACTACATTTTCATGTCGTTTCCGTGGTGTACTAAATCGTCGGGTCTACATAGGTTGTGTTATTTTGTGATCTATACATGGAATAAGTAGAAAACTAATAGATTATCATAGATTTGGGATTGACTACACATACAAATCAAATGGAAAGGTCAATGCAAAGGGCTTAAATAGAATGTGGTCTCTCAGTTAGATATACATCCTCATAATAGGCATAAACAACAAAATACACATGAAAAAGTAAGTACACTAGCACACTTGAACCACACAATTTACACCTATTTTATTCATGAAATTAATGATGAAGATACCTAATAGAGCTTCAACTATATATACACTTTTCCCTCTAGAGAGAATCCCACCAAACACTTTTTGACTTCAAACTTAACACTATGGTTAACTTAAAACTACAAATTAGACAATAATAAAGGTATGAAGGTGAAAATTAGGACCAATTCAAGAATATATATAACATACATAGATTGCATGACATACACACGTGCACGTCAAATGGCAAGATCAATGCAAAGGGCTTGAATAAGAAGTGGTGTGTCACTTAAATCTACAACCTAATAATTGGCATAACCAACAAAATAAACATGGCCATTGAAACAACACATTGTACATATGTTTTATGCACGAAATAAATGTTGTAAATTACCGACATAGCTATAGTTATAAATACTTTTCCCTATAGACAAAAAATCAAACTGAACATTTTTTGACTTCAAATTTGACCCAGCGGCTAATTAGACAATAATAAAGGTATGAAGTATTAACTCAACTACACATAACAAATTAAAACCAACTCAAATCTATAGATTACATACATGTATTGCATGACCGATGCACGCAAACACACACACACGGAGATATATAATACATATGAAAGGGCAAGATCAATGCAAAGGGCTTGAATAAAAGTGGCCTCTTAGTCAGATCTACAACCAATAATAGGCATAAAGACAAAATAAACATGAAAAAGTAGGTACACAAGCCCCTTGAAAAACTACATAAAACTGTAAGTTAGACAATAATAAAGGTACGAACTACGAAGTATCAACTCAAATACACATTGCACATGATAACCAACTCAAATATTTAGGTTACATATATGAATCGGATATCAGCCACACACATACACAAATGCCTATATATATGTGGGGGGGGGGGGGGGTTCGGTACAAACTTTTTAAAATACAATCAATACAAAAAAATTCAACATGTTGAACTTTGGTTATATTAAGTGTAAATTTTGTAAATAAATGAAAAAGCATTACCCTTTTATTACAAAACATAATGGTGACATTTTTTGTTATTAACCGAAAATTTTGTATAATTAGGGTTCAACACATATATAACTGACAGAGATTGCATAACATACACAAGTGCATGTCAAATGGCAAGATCAATGCAAAGGGCTTGATTAAAATTAGTCTCCCAATTAGATCTACAACCTAATAATAAGCATAAATGAGAAAATAAACATGAAAAATTGGGTACACAAGCCCATTGAAACCGCATATTGTACACCTATATTATGAACGAAATAAATGCCATAGATAATTGATATGGCATCAGCTACATCTACATCTACTTTCCCTCGAGATAAAATCCAACCAAAAACATTTTGACCTTAAACTTTTTTTTACAAGATTTTGACCTTAAACATAAAACTAAAAGTAAACATAAAAATTGCCAATTAAACGATAATAAAAGGATGAAGTATCAACTCAACTTCAGGTAGCAAATTAAAACCAACTCGCACATATAAATTACATACTTGGATTATATAAATTTTGGATTTGAACACATACACACACACATATATCAAATGGAAAAATTAATACAAAGACCTTGAATAAAAATGTGGTACCTCAGTTGGATCTACAATCTAATATTAGCCATAAACGACAAAAATTAAATACGAAAAACTGGTAGCAAGTCTATGGAAACTTTACATTATACACCTATTTTATGCACGATATAAATGCTACAGATAAGTTAGCATCAGCACCGCATACTCTTCCCTAGACACAAAATTCCACTTCTTGAACTTAAATTTACAGTAACACTAAACTTAAAACCGCAAATTCAAAAATAAAAAGGTAAAAGGTATACGCTATACTACACCTAGCAAATTAAAACCAAGAGCACGAAAATAACAACATTAAATCCCCTAAATTACATTCTAAATGCAAACATGGACTTACCAAATTACGATCATGGGGATGATTGTACCGACATTTGTTACCATATCCACACGAACCGGTGCGCATATAGTAAGCACAATTAGGCACACCTCCTCTCTCCGGATAGAACTCTCTGCCTAACAACCCTAACCGCATCATAGATTCTACATTCACAAAACAATACCAAATCACCACAAATTTCAAAACCCTAGACACACACACACACACACACACACTACAATAACAAACACAAATTCAAACAAACCCCGAAATAAACAAACCTTCAAGTCCAGTTTCCTGACCCGGTGTAGCCCATTGATCCGGCTGTGACCCGTTTCTACTATGTCCGTACAACTCCATACAAATATCTAGACAGCTAAAAAGCTTTCTCTCTCACACAGTCACACACTACCTTTACAAAATGAACACTATAAATACACAAACACACTTACACACAATCACACAGTGATTTGAAACGATCGATGATGAAAAGAGTGATAGATAAATATGTACAGTGAACCGTAGAGAATAGAATTACAGAAATATATGGTACTAATAATATTTAAGTATGTATACATCAAAGGTTTGTGTTCGAGTCTCTCTCCACAGAGAGAGGGAGAGAGAGAGGAGAGAGATGGGGGGGTTAATTATAGTCTGTTTTTGATGTGAACTCCAAACACTTGGCTTCTTTTTTAGTACCCGCCAAACATACCAGATACTTGCACTTATTAATGTATTTTTGGAACTAAATCAAGTAGCCGACACTCTTTTTCACTTTATTACGTATTTGCCCTTCTCCGAATTGTTTTTGTACACTGGGAGGAGTGGGGGGTTCTGACAATTTCAGTTTTCTGTTTATGGGTAGAAATTTTTTACAAAAATTGCAGTCAATACCAAAAGTTAATGATCACAATAATTATTAATTATAGTAGTACATTTGTTTGTAAGTAATTTGTGGCGTCATGCTGATTCTCAAATGAAAAATATTGTTGCTGATTACTTTAGAGACTTGTTCACTGCGGAGAATCCGAGGGACTCGGAACATGCACTACCAGGTATTGAGCATTTAGTTTCAAATAGGATGAATTCAACGTTACTAGAATAACTGACTGCAAAAGATATCAAAAATGCACTTTTTCAGATGCATCCTAACAAAACCCCTGGACGGTATGCAGTAACACACTGTTTTTTCAAAAAATTTGGAACATTTTGGGACTAGATATTGTTCAATTTGTCCAAAATTGGTCGAAAGATGGATATAATCTTTGTAATGTGAACAAGATTTGGGTGGTGTTGATTGTAGAATGCAAGGATCCGAAATGTATTGTTTTAGACCAATCAACTTGTGTAATGTATTGTGAAAGACTTGTGTAAGACTTTTCTTGCCTCGCTAATTTCAGTTAATCAAAGTGCTTTCGTCTCGAAACGATTAGTCACTGATAATGCTTTAATTGTTTTTGAAATTTTTCAGACGATAAGGGGAAGGAAATGGAGGAATGGTTGCTCTCAAGTTAGATATGAGTAAGGCATACGACAGAATCGAATTATCTTTTCTAGAATTAATGATGCATAAATTTGATTTTTGTTCGAATTGGGTTAGGCGAATTATGAGCTATTTATCAAGTGTTTCATTCTCATTTAAGCTGAATGGTTATATTTTTGGGTCTGTGGTCTCTTCTAGAGGCCTTAACCAGGGGATCCTATTTCACCATACATTTTTTTAATATTTCGACTTACAATCTTTATAAATGATTATGTATTTTAAGAAATTTCGAGATGAGTGATAAATCCTTGCCATTTCTTTCTTTGTGTTGATACCTTTTCCATATTATTAAATAAAAGAGCAAGGGAGCATCTTATACATGACATATTTGCAAGGGAACCTCTTGGGTGTTTAATCTTTTTCTTCACTGATGGTGACAAACTATCCGCTAAAGCAAATCTGCAAAAATGCTCCAAGCTGGTTGAATAATAATATGAAATAACATTTAATATCTAATAAAAAAATAATTGAATGATTTTATTTACAATCGGATAAATTTAATAGTCTTAGTACAATTCAGCTTAAAAGATGTAATTAATAATATTTATATTTTTATTGTCTCAAATTAATTTTTTATTTTAATTTTTGTGATTATACTAATTAAATTTTTATTAAAATCATAAACTAATTTTTTATAATTTTATAAAATGAAAATTTTACTTTTATTATTTTAAGAAACTGGAAAATATATATTAAAATAAATTAAATATATTTTCAAATAAATATAATTTTTAACTATATTATATATAATTTTCATTGAAAATTTAATCAATTTAATAACAAAAGAAATAAGATAATCAATTTGGAATTCGGGGGAGTAATAATTAAGAAAGTATTTATAACTGATGAGTCATTTGGCTCGTGAATTTTAGGTGACATTCAAAATCCATACATGTTGTTTGGTTGAAATTTTTTAATTTTAAAACATATATCTCAATATTTTAGCAGGTGGTTATGAAGCTGGAATACGTGGAATCAAATAAAAAATTTGTTACTTTTATATTTATTTATAAAACTACATATTGATTTATAATAATATTGTTTAATAATTAATAAATAATAATGATTTAATTTTCAAATTAATCACATGTATTTTTTATTTATTAAAAAATATTAAATTAATAAATTCATTTCATTATTTAACTAAACAAATGATATAAAAAATAATAATTTATTTTCATATAGCCCGATTCCTAGTTTCAAACTTACATGAACCAAACGATGCCTCGATTTCTTTCCCAATATTCACACATCGGTTATGCGAGTAGTATTAGGATAAACCCCGCCCGAACCCATTTTACAAGCGTGCACTCACAGGGAACCTCTTTCCTCATCCTTACTCCACAAAATACAAGTTATCATCATATTTATCTAGCCATGAATAGCTTAACTATGGCTACAATTTCACCCACTTCAACTCATTTCCCAATACGACACCGTTTTCATCCCCTCAAACCTCCCCACTTGTTCCGCCCCCGTCTCAACAAACTCGTTTGCATGGCGGTTCGTTTTTAATTTCTCTCTCTCATATGTTTACTTTAATTTCACATTTTCACCTCTACTGTGTGTGATATTGTGTGTTTTTTTATTGTATTTTACAGGAGCCTTATCTCATTACCAAGCTCGATTCTGCTGAAAAAACATGGAAAGAGCTCTCTGTATGTCATATACATTTAACATGTTTACGGTTTTATTAGGAATGTTTGTATACAGATTAGGATCAAATTAATCGTAAACTGAAACCGAACTAAAAATCGCCAGAAATGCCACATAAGCGCACCAATTGAATATTTGCTTTCGGTTTTTTCGGGTTCTGTACTGTTTTAGTGTTAATTTGTTGTGAATTTTATTTGTATGATGAATTGAGTGTAGGTTAAGTTAGCTCAACCGGATATAGTTACTAATCCTAGTGAGTACCAAAAGCTTGTACAGTCTATGGCGGAACTTGAAGAGGTACATTATTCATTGTTATCGAACTTTGTTGTGTCTTGTACTTTATTAATGGCAGTTTTGTTTTCCAATTGTTTGGCTAGTAGGTTGTTAATACGTACCAGAGATTCAAGGATTGTCAGATGCAACTAGAAGAAGCCAAAGGTTTTTTTTATGTAGCTTGGATATTATGATAGTAGAATCGATGATATATGTTGTGTAATGTTTATCTTATTATCCGATTTCTGTTTTGTATGTCAGCATTGGCAAAGGAGGAAGTCAGTGACGCAGATATGGCTGAGATGATCCTTTCGGAAATCGAAACTTTGTCCAGTCAATTGAAAGAACTCGAGGAGAACATTAAGGTTTTAATTACTATGCTGTACTTTGGAAAAAGTAGTCTTGTGTTTGTTCTTGTCCTGTAATGTCTTCACATCACCTTCTAAATTAGTCTTATTTGATTTAATTAATAGCAATTGCTGATTCCTACTGATCCCCTTGATGCGAGAAATATATTGCTTGAAGGTATGTATGTTCTTTCCTTTCTTTTAGATGAAATTCTGCCACAACAATGTTCAATACTGCTAAATTTTAAAGATTAAGTCTTGCAGATATAATATATATGAACTTGGTGAACAGTTTATTTAAGTCCATTTTGATTAAAATCGAGAATATATTGGAACAATGGGCATGTGAGTGGATAGACTGTATGCATATGAATCTTTATAATACATGAAAGAAATTGTGCAAGTCTAGTCAATGCTCAATACATCGTTGTTATGTCAATGTAAATTTCAAAATTGATAGATATCTACAACTTATTTCTTCAAAAGTTAGATGAAATGAATCGAGGTTTATGGATTTATTGTTTTTTAGTAAGGGCTGGTACGGGTGGTGATGAAGCTGGCATATGGGCTGGTGATCTTGTAGGTACATGCTTCTCTTGTCTTTCCAATTACATGATGTATTAATGTCTATGTAACCCATGCTGTTAACAGGCTATTCAAACTGCTGTATGCATTGGTTTTGTATGTGCGTCTGTGCATGCATGATTATACACACATGTATATATACATTCGTACATAAAGACATAAATTGAGATTAATGAATAAAATATTTTCATTATAAATCTTAATTTGCGTATGCTTGTTTGGAACTTTTTGCTCACAGGATGACGGGGAAATGATATGGTATAATCTATGTTTTGTATTGAGCACAGAATGTTATATTACTGCAGCTTGTTTCCTGTCTACTTGAGGAAACAGCCACCCATCTAATTGCTATATGACTTTTTAATTCATATATTAGAATCTGATGTACTTTCTTTCTTGTCTAGTACAAGTTCAAAGGTTAGAATTGTTCATATTCATATTGACCCTGCTGTTGTATATAAAATATAAACACAACCCAGCTAATAAATATTTAAGGAAGTTAAGTAATGATTTTCCAAATTTTAAAGTTTCTATACTTTGGTCAACACTCGAGTAGCTTGGAGGTCATCCTGATATTCTTGATGCTCTTTTAATTTGATATCTTATAAATCATCATTATTTCATTATGGTAGTACATCTTCATCTCCTTTAGGTACGCATGTACCAGAGGTACAGCGAAAGGAGCTCGTTGAGGTACTCCCCTGTATCATGTTCTGAGGTATGTCTTCAAAATTTACTTTGACAGTTTGCCTTCTGTTCCTTAGACTACAAGCGGTTAAAACATTTCTGTAATTAAGGCTGAGAAAGGAGGATTCAAGACTTATGTGATGGAAATAAAAGGAAAACGTGTTTATAGCAAGTTGAAGTATGAGTCTGGTGTTCATCGGGTTCAACGCGTTCCTCAGACAGAGGCTCAAGGTCGTGTTCACACATCTACTGCAACAGTGGCTATCATGCCAGAGGTAACTCTCTCTCTCTATGGTAGGGGTGTGTGTGATGGTCTAGATTTAGAATCTTGTAGTTTACCCATGTTAAACCTTATCAAAGTTAGAACCTTTGGTGTGTAAATGTGTTTCACAATCATCCTAACAGCAATGGTTTTGGCGTAATTTGGATCCATACTCCCCTTTCATATATATAGATAATAATAAATGTAGCCAATATTTCAGAGTTGACAATTTATAATCTATCACCTCTCAAATATAGCTAGGGGCTTACAAATTATTTCGAGACTATTAACTGTCATGCATCAAGAATCCTCTTTTATCCTGATCCATTTTTTTAGGCAGCTGTCTTTATGTTATTCTTAGTGGAGGCACTGTTTCTTATGTTGGCAATTCATTTGCTACTTTCACATTACAGGTTGATGAAGTCGAGATTGTAATTGATCCAAAAGATATTGAACTTACAACTGCAAGATCTGGTGGTGCTGGAGGTATAGATTTACAAACATTTAATTGACGAGCATATCAAGAAGATTGAATTTCATTCTTCAAGTCTGTGATTCACGTTACAGATAATTTTTTAAAACAGTTATTTCATAATTTATTCTCTTTTATACAACAGAAGTTAATTTTGTGCAGGGCAAAATGTGAACAAGGTGGAGACAGCTGTAGATCTTGTCCACAAACCAACGGGAATAAGAATTTTTTGCACAGAAGAAAGGAGTCAGCTTAAAAACAAAAACCGTGCCCTACAATTGTTACGAGCAAAACTGTAAGACATTCTTTTAGAGAAAATACTCTCCCCCTTTTTTTTTAATTTTATCAAACTGTAATTTGGGAACTTGTGCTTTACAGAATTGGCTTCTTAGGTATTTTGCGTGAAGTTACTAGTATAAATTGTTATAATACATGGGAAAAATAGCACAATTTTAGATATCTATTGTAGACTGCAAGATATGTTGCAGTATGTGTTGACATATAAAGTTGATCTCAAACGAGTTCCAAAGAAAGTTGTTTAAGATAATGACTTGTGCACTAATTATACTATTATAGTCTTCAAAAAAGCTTCTGCAGTTCTATTGTTTCTTATTCAACCTTTGTTTATATGCCGACTTCTCTTGTGTTGTCCGTAATTCTATTTTGCTTGCTGAGAAAAAGAATACTCGCATTCTTTTCGAATATTTTAGTTTTATGTGTATTACAACATTTGAAATTGTTAATGACACCTACTCTCTCTTTCTCGTATTCTTAGTGCTAAGATTTCTCTCTTTTTAGTATCCAAACATCCGTTCGCTAATATTGAAATTGACTAATATCTTACAACTGTCTCTCTTTGATGCTTTCTGCATATGTTTCTTTCTCGTTAAATTGTATAAAGTATAAACACATTTCCTAATGCTATATAAATCACACGTGGTTCTGTTTTGCTTTAGGACAAATATGGAGTGGGTTTTAACTTTTTATACAATCAACAACAAAACATCCATCATCTTTTTGATATATGTAAAGCATAATAGACTTCACTGATAATATATACAACTCATACAAGGGTACTGCAGTTGTGTTCTTCCCTCTTATTCTGTGTTGAGATAAAAACAAATGATGTTGATTAACATAAAAAAAGCAGCACATGTTTTATATGACATAAGTAAGCATATTACTGTCGTTCATATAACTTGTCATTCCGGGAATTGAGCACCTTCGCATAACAGGAAGTTTAGTTATTTTAAGCAGGTTCAATTTCAACCGCTGTTTGATATATTATCTCCTGTATACTAGGTATGAGATCAAATTGAGGGAGCAGCAAGAATCCATAAGGAACGAAAGAAAATTACAGGTTTGATGTCTCTACTTACCGAATAAGCAGATTGAGCCACAGTTTAGCAATTCCTGTGACCTGTGTAATATATTGCCAATGCTCTTGCGTGCCTCCCTTTAGCGGATCTAGCGATTGAAGACACTACTAGGATTTGTGTCACCCACATTTAGAAACTTGCTCGAATAATCCACTGTGAACTTTCGAAAAGTTATTTCAGATACTAGTGACGAATGATTTAATACCAGTGCCAAGTCTATTGTCGTAAGATCACCAATTGTGTCATGTCCTACGCAGGTCCCTTTCTCATAGAGTTAACTCTTGAAAAAAATTTGAATTTTACCTTTTCTGCTATGCCAATAGAGTGTTGAATGTATCTGTTTTTTTAAAGACCAGTGAATTAAATTTGGAATTTGTTAACTTATTGAAGATCCCTGACATTACATATGAGTTACTCTTACACAAGGATGATATTTTAGTAACCACGCGATATGATCTAGGTGTGAATCGACCCAACAATTTCATACACGACATGTCGACACAATAATTTTGTGTTTGCGTTTACCTTTTTAGGTACACCAACTCAAAAGTACAGTCAGATTCAGTGTCATATTTGTGTTTACATTTAGAAACACGATATGAAATAAATGTATTAATACTTTAACATTTGTATTTATAATTTAAAAATATATATTTTTCCATATAAATATACATATCTTTTATAAAATTGTGTATATATATATATACTTTATTTAAAATATTTCTGTAAGAATATACATAAAAATATAATATCTTCAATTATTCATTTATTTATTTCTATTTAGTGTCACAGAAAAACACGACAGGAACGTACACGAACATTAAACTACCTGATCCCATTTAGTGTCGTCTTTGATATTTAAGTACACGAAATAGTACATGACATGAAAATTCACGACATGATACGAATTGCCAGGTCTAGGTATGAAATTCTGATATTTCTTGTACATAATAAATTTGAAAATGCACATTCTTAACTATGTGTCTGCGATGTGTGCCCTCATCCCGAATATTTATCAATTCCTTCTGTGCCATACAAGCTTAATGTAGTTGGTACTGCATCAGTTATATTCTCGGCACAGGAAACTTTCAATTTAGGTATTTATCTATCGTGCGCTATATTACCCGGACTCGGCTCGAAGTGTCTAACTTGGATAGAATTTTTGAAAATTTTGCATGGATGCATGGGCTGTTCTCTTCTGTCTTGTCATGCTTTAATACAGTTCTTCCAAATTGCAGGTTGGTAGTGGTGCTCGTGCAGAAAAGATTCGGACATACAATTATAAGGTAATATTTTGAAAATTTAAATGATTTAACATGATAGCATCACAGAATTAGGTTAGCTGTATAAGAATCAATAACAATTAATAAAGAAGGAAGGTAGCATAACAGAATCAGCAGGCTAGCTGTAAATGATTAATGAGATGCAAGAGGCAAGTTAGTACTTGCTCTAGCCAATTGTGGGGTCTAAAAATTTCAATTGCAAAGTTGAAGAGGTCCCCATCATAGTATTTACCTGTGGCGACACAGTAAATGAATCTGAATTGCTTGATGTAGATTATAGGTGTGGTGGAAATTTTTTATCCATCTCTACGTTGCTTACATTTTAGGAAGGAGATGGTGGTTTCTGTGGCAGAGATTGTATTAATCTCTTCATTACCTATTTTGTAGGACAACAGGGTTACTGATCACCGGTTAAAGATGAATTTTGAGCTCACCTCATTTCTTGATGGGGACATTGAGACCGCTGTTCAGGTACAACTTTCTTTCTTACTAGGTTGAGTGTCA
The DNA here is from genome assembly GCA_028671895.1 of Oenanthe sinensis. Taxonomy (NCBI): domain Eukaryota; kingdom Viridiplantae; phylum Streptophyta; class Magnoliopsida; order Apiales; family Apiaceae; genus Oenanthe; species Oenanthe sinensis. The sequence continues at coordinate 39,692,771 of CM053813.1, read as the reverse complement.
CCTTTCTACTTGCTGCCCTCTGCTTTAACCTTTTGATTTAAAAATCAATCTCTCTTAAAACTTGTAATTCAGATATTTTATTCTGGAACTACAAACAGGAAAAGAAAATAAAAATTTATCCAATTTAAACTATGGATACGATTTAAATATTTCAGAAATATTATAATCATATTTTTCAAGCAAACATGTTTGTTTTTTTAGCTTAAATAAAATAGTAAACATTGAAACAAAATATTCAAGTATTACTAGAGTCAGAAAACTGGGAATTTTGAAGGTTCTTGCATCTCTAGTTATTGGGAATTATAAGTTTGGAAGCAGATTCTTCGGATACATTAGGCAAAAGATGATTTAACCAGATTCAAAGTACAGATAAATTAGTATGTCGGACAAACATAATGAATTATTTTATATTGAAACAAACCACCTACCCAACTTTAAAAAGTGAAGATAAATAGACCCGGAACAAAATATTGAAGTATTTGTTCAACCAAGGAAGCAGAATTTTTTAGCTTGATTATACATCTCAAGTGCCTACTACTATGTTATTAGGGGTGTTTAATTTCTCTCCCATATAAAGTGCCTACCATACTAAGTTAATAGGAGTGTTCAGTTTCTCTCCTATGGATATATTACATTGTTTAGGACTCCAGCACTACATTACATTGTTTAGGACTCCACCACTATTTGGAATGTGATTCCTCCATGATTATTATTTATTATTGCAGTCTTGCGCTACTATGGAACAGAAGGAACTACTTGAAGAACTTGCGGAATCCGTAGGTGCCCCTGCTAGATGATATATTGTTCATTACTGTACATTTCAATGCATCGGTTGGGCTGGTGAAAATTTCTCGGGTGAATATCAGTTGGGCTTATGACAGTGAAGATGTTTTTTGGGTGAATATTAGTTGGATGGGCTTATCACAGTGAAGATGTATCTTTGATGAACAATCACGCCTGATTGATTCTCACATCTACGCAGTCCTGCAAGTTCATTGTAGAATTATTCATTGTGTACAAAGCATGCGTTTCTGCTTGTAGATGTGATGTGCAAGAGATCATTACAAATGAAACCATGACTAACAAACATATCCGCTGTTTACTGATTATTTAACTATATACTCATTTTGTACTTTCTTTAGTCATAACACATTTCACATTTTATTTTTATTTTGTCAATATTATTAACACAATTATATTTTTTGTTTAACATTTTCATATATAGTTAATATTTATGATAAAAATACTAAAGATAATACTGTTCTAAAATTATGTACTCTGAACATATATGTTATTTATCCCATTCAAATAAAATATGGAGTACATCAGTGATATATATTCAAAATTATTTATATTATAATGATATTTTTAAATAGAATATAAACATGCATCGACCCAAAAGGTAATCTGGTAATAAATTAATGTTATTTTTTAAATAAAATAGATATAATATAATCGAATATCACCCTAAACCCAGTCTAGTAATAAATAATGAGAAAACTTCTCCTAAGGATGACCTTAGGTAAGTTCCTAAGGTTATAATGATTTTGTATGTAAAGCTGAGTGTCAAATTTGTAAATATTTTCCCCATCCCATGCATTCACATAAATACCCCTCTTTTATTATTTAGTTTTAGTTTAACCTCAGGTATATTACCTCAGGTCATCCTCAGGAGTTTAAAGCCCATAAATAATATCTACCTAGTGACCGAAAGTCCGAAACTAACTAAACATAAAAACTAAGTCCAAACATTTTCAAAGATATCGTTACACTACAGAATCTTAAAGTCACAGTATCCATTATGAGGTTAAGAACTCAAGATATCAAATTTGTACAAGGATGGAATATAAACTCATACATAAACTACAAAAAATGATGACCAACAACATTCTGAGATTGCGATTGTTATAAGTAGCCTTTGTCAACTAGACGTTTAAAGATAAATGGATTTCACTTCATGCAGCCAAGTGTCTTTGATTAAAGCAAAGTATCCTACTCTTTTTTACGGGTTAATGAAGATTCCCCTGTTTTATCAGGTTTAAATTGTAAGTTAATATTATTTCATTAAATTGTAAGTTAATGATATTTCTTTTAACTATTAAAAAACTTTTTTTAGATTTTGTAGAGGGCACTCCAAACCTCAGCCACAGCTCTCCTATTAATAATCCAAGAATATCACATAATTAAGGAAAACAATCACTTAAATAATCTAAGAATACCACATGCATATACATTAACAAGAACTCTATAAAAATCACCAGAAAACTTAAAGAAAACAAAAATAATACAAGATGATTAACAAGAGAAGAAAAACACCAGAACACAATTAAACCTATCAAACAAGTTATGCACAGAATCATCTTCTTCTTGTGTATCTTCTTACATGCACATAACTAAAATCCTATTTTCGAAACTTCCACAAAGAGCACTCAAACTCCTGATTCCATTACCCGTCTCCACATAAACTCCTAGTCCTTTAATTCTTGCAGCAGTGCAAGAATTCACACAATGCACCACCTTAATGCCTTGTTCAAGAAAAGCTTTTGTAATAGTACAATCATCTATGAAACAAAAGCTTACAAAAGCTTTTGGGTTATATCATGTGTATAATTATCGTATGTATAATTACTTTGGATACTATTATAATTTTATCATCTATGGAAACTGGAATCCTGACGGAAACTGTTATAACATCTTTAACCATTACTAAGTTTCTACTCATTTTTGCTTATTTTCTTGAATAACACACACAAACGGCAGAGCTTGCTTCTGTTTCTGTTTATAACGGGTTTTGGGCCAATTTAGCACAATTTGAAAGAAAAATGACCAAAATAGCACATTTTAAAAAGCTGGTATTCACTGGCATAAACATAACGCGTTTCAGTTATGCGTTATAGATGTAACGCAACATAATTTTACGTTATGAAAGCAATGCATATATGCGTTAATAAGGCAACCCAATTATTAAACACGTTATGGTTTTGTAATCCTCTACCCATCTTCAGCATCACAATATCACATATCTTGTTAACAAATACATTCTTTAGCACATTTATGTGACTCCCCTTTATATTAAAAGTCAATTTTCACTTTTTATCATGCTTAAATGTATATTCTTATATTTGTCAATATGTTTGTGTATTCTCTAATTTTCTATTTTGTTCGTCCTTACTTCTTGCCATCGTAACTTCACTTCATCGTTGGCAAAGTGCCAGTTATTATTAGTGTAATATAATAACGCATGTTTCAACATCGTTGGCAAAGTGCCAGTTAGGATCAAAATTTTGAACTGTGTTATTTTGGGTATTAGGCTATAAATTTGTGCTAATATGGGCATTTTTTCGTTTATAACAGGGGCTATTTCTACTTTTCTTATTGCTATTATTATTTTATTAATTTTACATCCATGTAATCATGAAAGATTATATAACTGTTTATATTTACATTTTATAGATTTTAAAATTTTAAAACATTTTTGGGTTATATCATGTGTATAATTATTGTATGTATAATTACTTTGGATACTATTATAATTTTATTACTAATTATTAATTTCAAGTAAATTGATTAAGATTTGATTACTCACAAATACCAAATTCAATTTAATATTATTGTTAGAACTTAGAAGTAAATTTATTAAATTTTAGTATTAAAATTAAATAAATATAAATATAAAAAGTTTTAAGAATTAGAAAATAAAATGCATAACTAGTACATATATTAATATTATATGGGGTTAAGGAACGATAAAATTCTTGTGATTTAGGTGTATGAGCAGATAAGCCCTTATGGTTTAAATTTGCTCAAATAAGCCCCCAAATTTAAATTATTAATTCAATATAGCCCTTATAGTTAGTTTTTCCTCAATCATGGTTAGAAATATTATTAAATATATAATTAAATTAATATAAATATTTGATATATATATAAAGTATATTATTAATTATTAATCTTTTATTCATAACATTATTATTTATACACTAATATATTTTATATATAATTAAATTTTATTAAATAATTCTATAAAATAATAAATAAGTAGGTAAATTTTAATATCAATATTAATATATATATATATATATATAATATTTTTTGTTATTTATCTATTAATTTATAAGTTTTAAATATTTACGCATTAGTTCGTATTTTGCTTTAAATTTTACTTACTCGACGAACATTTATATGTTTTTAATAACTAACTAAATATGAGTCACATTTTAATATTAAATTATAATGTGACTCATATTTAATTAGTTATTAAAAAAATATAAATGTTCATCGAATGTAAAATTTAAAAATAAAATATAAACTATTGCATAAATGTTTAAAATTATAAATTAATAAATAAATAACAAAAAATATATGTTATATATATATTTATTTATTTATTTTAATATCATTATGACAATTTAGTATTATTAAGATATTTTTTGATTTTTTAAAATCCATACTAAATAATATAAATCTTTAATGAACTTACCAAAATTTATGTTAAATAAATTAATATTTTAATAGATTATTTAGAATTAAAACCGAACGAAGATTCCCTCAAATCCAACCTTAAATTTAAAATAACATATATTTTAATAATCCTTTTAATATATAAATCGAATGAAGCTCCTCTCAAATTTAAGAGGAAATTTCGGATTTTAAATTGTTTCGGGGTGGATTGAGAGACTCAAACAAAATTTCAATCCAACTCAAATCTTACTCGAAATATTGATATATAAAAATTAATTATAAAAAATCGTATTATTTCAAGTAAATTTCGAATAATGTAAAACCAACCCAAAAATAATTCGATAATTTAATTTAATTTAAAATCAAACCCAAAACTAACTAACAGCAAGGGTAGGAACAAAAACCAAAACAACTTTGACCTGTTGAGACTCTGGGTCCACCTTCTTTTTGTGTTTAAAAATACCACGGCTCCACCAGCTTTTGCCTGAAAGTAATACTATGGGCCCACGCCTATCCTCTCAAACAGTAGCTGCTACGCGCCAAATAGACAGCACACGCACCTCGTGAAAAATGCTGCTCAGAAGCGGAGCGCAGTCATTATTTAGTACATTTAAATTAAAATCTTTGACGAAGAGAATATTTATTTAATTCATATCCTAATCATCACATCTTCCGAATATTTCTCACTAATTTCAAAATATTAGCATAAAATTTACTGAATCACCTAAAACATTACATGTAAATTATAAATTATTAATAATAACTTTCTAAATATTTCATCATTTTAGGTGATAAATTAATAAAATTGCAGCGCGTGAGACACACTCGCCGAGTTGTCGCTTGTCACATCACACAATTCATATGTTGAGACAACTACGGTTGTAAAAATAAGCGGAAATATTACCGGCCAAAGTAAACAAGTTTCCAACAAAACATATCGACAAGTACAGGTACACAAAATCTAAATCTATACATACACATTAAATTAAAAGCCTCTTACAAGGTCTGTGGGCTTGACTAACAAAAATTATTCCAAGTAATTAATAATTATTCTAAAATATAAAAGACAACCAAAAAAACGCGGCTGCTATACACCAAACCCTCTCTCTCTCTCTCAATCTCTCTCGTTGTGCATCAAATTTTTATAGCTTTAACAGATCGAATAAAAAGACGATTCATTGGAATTATCATTGTTTGTATCGGATATCATGTAAAACTCAGCTCTGATTCTCTTAATTTATACATACATAATTTATATATGTTTATGTTTATGTTTATGTGTTGGTAAGGGATTGGCAGGTGGTTTAAGATTGGATTGGTATGTTTTGATCTTAATTTTGTGTTTTTTTAGTTGTTTTAATTGTTATTTAAGCTTGTTTTTATGGGTTTTATGTTGTTGTTGATGAAATGTTGTGTTTGAGGATATGAAGGGGGTGTTTGGTTTGATTTTTGATGTTTGATGGTGTATGTTGCAGAAGTGGTGGAGCAAGGGTGCTAGGGTTACGGTTAGGGTTTGGTGGTGGAAGGAAGAAGATGGAAGAGACTGAGTTGGAAGAAGGTGAAGCTTGTTTGAACAAGAACGATGGTGATTCGAGTTATGACCCTGATGTTGATTTTTCGTATCTCGTAAGTCATTTGATTTACTTGATTGAGTTGAATTTAGTACTGATCTTCGTGTGTGTTTATGTCAGGTGAATTTTGTGTTTTATTTGTTGTTTGTTTGTTTGTCGGGATTCGAGTTGACTTAATTGTTGTAATGTGAATTAATGTATGAAGTTTTGTTTCTGTTTTGGCGTTTTCGGGTTGCATTGTCAGTAGCTAATTAATGATCTTAGGTTAGTAATTTAGCACTTATAAAATGATTTTGTGTTCTCGTAACGGTCAAATTTGCTTTATTAAATGCTATATATGGAAGGCAAGCGAGCAATGCGTCACTAGCCCTTTCTATAAAGGTAGCAGAAATTCATATCGTGATTTATGTGGAAATAGTTTTGTTTGAAAAGGTTTTCTGTACTAAAATAAAATAGTTCTTTATTTCGGCTATGCTGAAGTTGTATCAAGTCGAGATTTTTATAGTTGTTGAATTAGTATGTGTAAAATTTAATGTTTTGGGTTGGAGACTGTGCACCATTTATAAGTACTTTCACTAGAGCAATTGTATCAATTTGATAATGATTATTTGCTAATATTGTAAATATGTGTTGATGATCTATATAGAAGCAGCATATTACAAAAGAGAAAATAAGATCATGTTCTATACTGAGGGACAAAACTGTCTAAAATGTCCTCACGTGTTATCCTGATAATTGTTGCCATAGCCTTACTTTATACCAGCTCTCATATGTTCTATTGTTTTCTTTGAAGGATGAGAAACTTGAGCATGTTTTGGGACATTTTCAAAAGGATTTTGAAGGCGGAGTCTCTGCTGAGAATTTGGGTAAGAGAAATTAGCATTAGTGTTGATCTTCTACTTAAGAAAAGAAAGAGAAATGTAGAACTGTGGATTTCATAACACTGAATGAGTCTGAATAATTTATATCCAAGAAGTGCTCATATGGCAATTGATTAAATCTTACAGGATCAAAATTTGGTGGATATGGATCATTTTTACCGACATACCAACGATCTCCTGTTTGGTCTCATCCAAAAACTCCACCAAAGATTCAAAACCATAATGCATCAATATATCCCAACAATTTGACTCTGGAGGTAGAAATATCCTTATTTAACCCACTGTTGTTATTGACGACATATATTTTGTTAGGCAGAGAATTACAATAGCTCTTTGGAAACTTATTTCGCCTGCAAATTTTGATTTATGTTGCCATACAGGGTGCCCGAGGTCACTCTGTTTCCTCAAGTGCATCTCTATCTGCTAGGCATGGATCAACTGCTCTAAGCATGACAACCTTGCCTGTCCCCAGGTCCTCATTTTTGGATGATTCTGCAAGACGAGAACTTGCCATGCGTCTTACGAATGCTGAGAACAAATCTGATAGTCCAACAGATCATATAAATTATAAGGTCCGAATCAAGATGGTTTCTGATAATTTGTCAACCAAAAAAAATGCTGAAATATACAGTGGACTTGGCCTGGATGTCTCGCCTACTTCATCATTTGAGGACAGCCCAACAGATGGTGAATTGGCTCGTGAGCCTCAAAATTCACCACAGGAATCTCCCACAAGTATTCTTGAGGTGAATTATTTCCTATACTGATTTCAACTTATAGCTTCCCTTGGCGTATATCTGAAATACTGATTTCTAGTATCTAACTTCAATTTTTTTTTTTGTCAATGTGGTGGAGCAGATTATGACATCATTTCCATTGCATGGTATCCTTCTGTTGTCACCTCTCCACGATGATCTGATTTATTTGACTGACAAGGAAATGCATTTAAGAAAGAGTAGAGTTGTTCCCATCAGGCACAGGGGGACCGAAGAGGGTTCCCATATATTTGTCAATGGTTCTGATTCTAGTAGGTCTGATAGAAAAGTTGTTGGAGAGAAGAAACCTAAACCGTACGAGAAGGCCTTTACAGCGGAATTAAAGAATAATTATGTTCACAACACCCAAAACAGCTTTGATGTTATTCTAAAGAAGGAAACCGATGTTAACACCTTTGTTTGTGATGAAATAGTTTCTAATGCTTTCAGGGTCCCTCTTCTGTCAAGTTCATACCGTAGTGTTGCTGATTCAGTAAAAGACACTGTCAAGAATGCTGATATATATAGAGGGGTCAATAAAAGCGGGATAAAGGAGGAAAACTTTCATGATTTTGGTAAAGATGAACTTCAGGGACCAGCATCAGTTCAAGACAATGGCTTTGTTGGGAAGGCTAGTGGAAAGGCCGACTCACGTATGAAGAAAACTAATTCATACAATGATGAGTCTGGATATCCAGATAAAGGAGAAAGCTTGAAAGGTGAAAGAATTGATATTTCGCTGAGAGTTGACCCACATGTGTCGAGGGAAAGGAAAGGTTTTAATTTTGAACTCATGGATCATGCTAAACATAGAAGTGGTCAGAAATCTGTATCTTCTGTTGACGATGACATGAAAGTGTCTTCTGGCAAGGAAGGTATATCTTCTGCTAGCAAAAGGAAATCAAAAGGAATACAGAGTTGTGTTGCAGAAAGTACCGCAGAGGTGCGAAATGCTAATACAAAGACTGATGTTGTTTCTACACCTAATAGCAGGAAGAGCACTGTTCTTAAAACTCGTATGTCTACTGGTGAAGTGAATGAAAGTAAACAAGATGTTGGAAAGTCAAAGGATAGATATAAAGAGTTCTTTGGAGAACTAGAGGAGCTGGGAGATGATGATATTGCTGATGACATGCCTTCTATTGATAAATCGAGTAGTTTTCCGGAAGTTGAAAAAGGCATTGTTGGATTTGATAGTGTATATGAAGATCGATTAAGTAGTAAGAAAATTGAACAGATATCCAGATCAGAGGCATATACAAGAGCGGCGTCAAGTCTGGTTCCTCCTACTGGAAATATGCTCATTCCTGATGTAGCTGCACCAACAGCACCTTTTGTTAAAGAAGATTGGGTATGTTGTGACAAATGCCAAAAGTGGCGGCTTCTTCCAGCTGGTAAAAATCCACAGTCTCTCCCTAAGACATGGGTGTGCAACATGCTTAACTGGTTGTAAGTTTTCTTTCCTTGCAACAAATTTTCATCTTGAAAACTTGCTTACATTACAATTACATACCCCATAAACAGTAGATAGCCATTAAGCATATGTGTAGGGTCACGTTCCACTACAAACCAAGCACAATTACCAGTTGAAGAGTTACAGATCGCCCTGTCATAGTACTACAAATCACTTTGCAGTACTAGAAATCACTAAAACCATGGGATAATACATAATGGAGGGTTGTGATAACTTTGTAGTATGTTTCTAAAAGAAGGTTTCTTTGTAAACAGACAAATATGAATGTATTGTATGAATAATTTACTTACAAACAACTACACTCTTGAGAATGCAACATTTGTTGATCAAAATATGTATGGTGAACAGTAGTTCCTATCTGGTTCTCTCCCCCTTCCTCCCATGTGAATTTTCTGGAATTTTTGTAGGGATGGAATGAATCGGTGTAGTATTAGTGAGGAGGAGACAACAAAGGCTGTATTCGCCTCTCACCAGTACTTTGCTACTGATCCTGTTCACGAAGGTCAAAATATTCAGAAAAGATACTCTGGTGTGGTATCATCAGGGGTTGTTGATGCCCTGCATGTTGACCAAAGCCTTCAAGAAGGTGGAAGGAAAAAACATGGTGTCAGGGATGTTTTTAATGCATCCAGCCATAATGGCTCCTCCCCACATGCAGACTCTAATAAGAAGATTCCTCAGGCACCAGTCAAAACTTGGAGCTTAAATGGGGAGAACCATTCTCCTAGCAATGAAGTTGACTTCGAGCTTTCTGGCCAGTCTAGTGGAATAGTTGGGCAGAAACGCAGACATAGGAAGAAAGGGATCATACCACTTGCAAATCCCATCGAAGGTACTAGAGAACTGCAGCACCTTTTTTTGACTCTTTTGTCATGCAATATCAATGTTTGTTCTTTTATACCATGTGTCCACAGGTGATTCCAAGATCTCAATAAAAAGAAAGAGTAGCGAGAACAATCAAGAATTTTCTAAAGCCCCTAAGAAACTCAAGGCAGGCTGTGCTCATATTGATGAAGACTGGAAGTCTGATAACTGGGGTGGTGCTTTGAAAGTGTGCCGCAACTCAACTAATAGTTTGTCGGTGAATAAGTCACAGGAGCATCAGCACAAGCATGATGATCATCCCAGGGACTCAAAGCGAGACTTGAAGTTCAATGTTAAAAATTCCAAAGACCGGACTCAGTTCTCCTCGGATGCCAGTTTGCTTCATGCTGAAAATTACATTGAAAGAGATGTAAAGAAGAGGAAGATCAGTGAATATCAGGAAAGTCATCTGTATACCACATCCCGCAGTAATGAAGGACATCATCTCGAGGGTCGCAGGGATTTTATGGAAGAAACCAGTGAAAGCAACCACCGCAAGGAAAAGAAAGCAAGGGTGTCCAAATCTGGGGAAAAAGAAAGCTCCATGAGTAAGGGGAGTGGTAGGATTGAAAATAAAGGTAGAAGCCTAAAAGACCAGCAACCAGAGGCCGAGCTTGAAAATAGTCAGTTCCGCAGAAGCTTGGATGTTGTTAATTTAGTTAAAAAGGATATTGGATCTACACAGCCACCTGTTGCTGCCACTTCAAGCTCTTCCAAGGTTTCCAGTTCTCGTAAGAGCAAAACCAATTTGCAGGAAGTGAAAGGTTCCCCAGTGGAATCAGTTTCCTCGTCTCCCCTAAGAGTATTTAACCAAGATAAATTTATTTTAACCAGAAGAGACCTTGGAGCTAAAGGTGATTCTGAAGAAGCCGTAAATTTGGCCACAATTACTCCAAGAAAATGCTCCGATGGTGTAGATGGTGCACAGATTGATCAATCGAGGATGGTACAGAAGAATACAAGTATCACCGCCATCAAGCATGGTTCCTTGGAGTCCTCTATGCATGATTTTGAGGACAGGAATCAATCTCACATATCTAGGAGAAAAGTACTGGCAGAAGATCCTTGCAAGCCTCATATTTCAGAACAGTGTCCAAACGATGATAGTGGGAAGAAAAACCTGTATCAAAATAACGGGTCTCGTCGTAAATCCAGTAAGGGGCCTTCTTCAAGATCTAAAGACAAAAGTCGTGGCACCAGATCTGACTCTGAAAAAGGTAATCTGAGGGAAGTAGGCTCCAACGGATATGCAGATTATTCTTCTCATATCAAAAATTCGAAAGCATGGAGTAAGTTGCCGGAGAAAATTGCTCTAAAATCTGAAAAAGTTGAAAATAATATAATTTCTAAGAATGAGCTTGCTGCAATTCCATCGACTGAAAGTGGTAAAAGAGAGGCTCAGTCAAATTGGGCACCACTTGAGAGCTCAGATATAGGAAAAAATATAACCAAACATGGCTCAGAACGTAACCAGCCAATGGATTGCATTAGTGAAAAATCTTCGAAAATGTTTCCTACTGGCAAAACAGACCGGACTGATGTATTAGGGAAAGGGAAGTCACATTCATTGCCTCCATCAGGAAGAGGTCAAAATGAGATGACACGCTGGCCCCAACCTATTAATGGAATTCAGAAACACCATGGTGTAAATTTATTAACAGTCGGTACTAGTGAAGGTGATGATTCATTGAAGGCCAGTAAACAGATCAAGAAATCAGATAATCAGAGTGGTAACAGTAATCAGCCTAGCAATTCCCGAACTCCAACAAATTCTCATAAGGGTCGGGATATTGATGCCCCAAGTCCTATTCGAAGAGATTCCACCAGTCAGGCTGCTAACAATGCTGTGAAAGAGGCAAAGGATCTTAAACACCTGGCTGACGACCGTCTCAAGGTTTGTAAACTGTACTTTCTTTCTATGGTGTGTTCTTTTTCAATTTTTTGCTGTTTCTCCTGACTTTTTCTGCAACTTCAATATGTATTACAGAATTCTGGATCAACCCGTGAAAGTATGAGGCTATATTTCCAAGCAGCTCTCAAGTTTCTATATGGAGCCTCTCTACTGGAATGTAGCAACAGTGAAAATTCCAAGCATGTGGAGGCAATTCAGTCAATGCAAATGTATAGTAGTACGGCTAAACTTTGCGAGTAAGTAATTTTAAATTTTAAGCTGCCCTTATCTCTGAATAGACTTTTTCTTGTTCTACCTTATCTCGCTCTCTGTATATGTATATTAGTATATGGACCTTCATGATGTTTGTGATCATTGTACAAGTGTATGTTTATGTATTCCGTTAATTTAAAATAGGATTTGGAGATTGATATCAAAAGACCGGTGTTTATTTATTTCATATACATATACCTGATTAATTGAATACCCTTAAACTTCTTAAATCTACTGGTCCTTTTTTAAGATTGCTCTAAAAATCCAATCAACTCATCTAACAGTTCCAATCTTTAAATTGAAAACAAAGTAACAGTTCCCTTCATAGAAGGGATGTGAGTCTAATGTTCAGTTGTTGGGAGGGGAGGGATTTTTGTATATGAGGATCCGAACTGCATTTTTTTCTGCTCTTTTCGAAAGAGCCCTTTATTTTTGTTTTTTAATTTCCTTTTAGTGATTCCTTTAAAGTGTATATTACTTCCAACTCCCAGCGATTACTTTAAAAGTGTATATTACTCCCAACTCCCAGAGATGGAAGCCCATTACCTAGATGATTCTAGATATTGTTCATTACTTCTATAAACATCTTTACGACAAGGGATAGCAAAACGTGTCCTTAGAGCTTTAATTTGATCAGGGAAGACTTTGAGCTTTATCATAAATAGGGATCAAAGTTATGCAATTATGCTGATAATTGTCGGAATGAATTAATTGCTCTTTCCGCTAAATTATTCCTTGTGTGAATTATTCTAGGAATTTGTCCCTAAGTTGTCTTCTCAGACCTTGTACCCCTTCACATTTCAACAGAAACACCAATAACTGTTTGAATTATTTAAAATATAATCAGTTTGAATGCGAATTTGAATTTTTGCAGTCATAGTTTTGCTATATTGTTTGAGGACACACACGCGCGCGTGCGCACTCACCCACACACTCATGCGTGTGTGTGTGTGTATGCGTGTGTGTGTTTGTTCAGGGACTCCCAGTTGAGTATACATCTTAGTTGCTAGTTTCTATCAAGTAAAGCAGAACTATCTTTGCTACCATGTGGTCTTATTTATGATATCTCGATATTCTATGGCTATGATGTGGCTGCCTCAATGTTAAATCTTGTTGGGCACCTTCTGTTAATCTTTTGCTAGCCACTTAACAAAGTACATATACCGTATTGAATACACATAGTTTTGGAAGTAACTTATGTGTAGCTTACTGAACTTTTTGCTATGCTTCAGGTTTTGTGCTCATGAGTATGAGAAATGTAAAGACATGGCTTCTGCTGCTTTGGCCTATAAATGTGTAGAGGTGGCGTACTTAAGAGTAATTTATTCTTCACATTCAAGTGCAAGCAAAGATCGGCATGAGTTGCAAACCGCTATGCAAATAGTTCCTCCAGGTAATTTTTTTAATGAATGCATTTACATCTTTATATTCTCTGAAGAATCTATTTCATTTCATGATGAAATCTAGTGTGAATTTTCTCTTCAATTTAAGGTTTAGATTTGTTGAATAATATGATCCCGGTAAGTCGGTTTCTTAACATCTCGAGGTTCTAGGAGAACTGGTAACTTAACATGGTATCAGAGCTCTAGTGGTAGGAGGTCTCGAGTTCGAGTTCCTCCTACCCCCCAATATTCTCATTTAATGAAATATTGATGTTGTGCTATGGTGGCCCCAAAAAGGGACGAGATCCCCTCCTAGTTATTAAAATTTTACTGGACACAAGGTCCAAAAAGAGATGGACGAACCACCTTGTGATTCACTCTTCGACCCATAATGGGCTTTCGAGTGAGGGAGGATGTTGAATAATATGATCCTGGTATATATCTTGAATGATAGTTTGCGCATCACTGGTAAATTGTATATAGACATTGTCTGCTTTCTTGTAATTTTTTTTTCATATTACGGCTTTCCTTTAGAAAACTATAAATTGTCGAGGGGAATACAGGTAGAGGTGATCTTTCCCTGCCATTTTTACTTTTAGAATCACTTGCGGTGGTCTGATGGTAATAAACTAATAATGGTTCTCTGATAAGTGATAATTTTTGATGTTCTGAAATTTTTATTTTACATAAAAGATAATTTGGTATAGTCATTACCCTAATATGCTTTGCGTTTTTCTACTGTCTCTTTTTCTTTTTTTCTATAGACATAGAGGTATTGTTTTTGCTGTTTAACGTTTTTTACTCAATGCATTTATTGCATAGGCAGATTTGTATCCAACCATCTACATTGTCTTTGTATCTCATTTTTCTTAAATCTTCAAAGTTCTCAAACTTGCTTTATTTTCAATATATTTAAAAAATTTGTGAACTTAAACACCGCTCTTTTTTAGGGAAGTAGCCTCTCTACTTTAGGTGTAGGTGTAAGGTCACCCTCCTTCTCCCTTCTTCAGAGTGGAACATGATGGGTAATGTTTGGTTTGGTCATTACTTGAAAATGCTAAAATTGATGTCTAAAGTAATAATAGATTTATATAATGAAGAGGAATGTTTATATTACTCATCTCAACTTACAGTCTTTTCAATTTCAATAGGCAGTTTGATATCTTAACTTATCTTCTAGTTCAGTCAAATGGCAAATTTAGTAACTGCTGTTGCTAACATCTAACACTTTCAGTGCATGTCTAAATTGATCTTACATAGTCCATATCCTGTTACATGGTAAAATCAGTTTCTGGAGGTGCTAATGTTATAAAAAGATGTTAATGGCTTTTAGTATTGATCTCACATGGTTTTCCATAATATTACCAATTTTAGGAGAATCTCCTTCTTCGTCTGCTTCAGATGTGGATAACTTGAACAACATAGCGACCGCGGACAAGGTTAACGTGACCAAGGGTGTTAATTCTCCTCAAGTTGCTGGAAATCATGTAATACCTGCCCGAAACCGACCAAATTTTGTGCGGCTGCTTAGCTTCGTAAGTACATTAGACTCTTGTTTATATATGTTAATACATGATTTAACCAGAAAAGTGAACATGCGTAGGCTTTGGGATACCTTTTGCTAAACTATCTCACATGTAATCAGCCTATAATTATATATCTTCAATCTCCATTGATAGTTGTACATTTTGAACATTGTGAGGTTGTAGACTTGTAGTATTGAAGGTATGTGATTGTTTGGGAAATAAGGTTTAGTGGTTGGAAAGATGAGGACATAATAAATGTCAAGCAATTAATGCTAAATTTATAGTGGTGAGGTCAAATGGGTAGATCAAAAGGTTGTTCACTTATTATAGTATTTTTATAGCTCCTTTAGTACAAAAATGAAGCTGAACTTGTACGTACATTATGTGTTATACCTCCATGTGGTTGTTCTCTTTCTTTCTTTGGGTGTAAATAAAGAACTTGCTTCTGCTACTATCACTTGTTATATATAATATCTGACTGGATGTAATTCTTTTAGTTCTATGTCTGTATTATTGAACTTCTGTATCTCCAGTTTGTCCTGGCATTTGTTTCATTTTATCACTTGCATATAAAAGTGTGAATATCTGCAGGTGCAAGATATTAATTTTGCAATGGAAGCCTCCAGAAAATCACGAACGGCTTTCATAACTGCCAATTCAAGAGAGGAGACCAAGTACCGGGAGGGTTTGCCATCTGTTAAAAAGGCTCTTGATTTCAGCTTTCAAGATATGGAGGGATTCCTGCATCTGGTACGGCTTGCAATGGAGGCTATAAGCCGTTAAACTGAGACATAGCCGTAGAAATGCTGTAATTTGAGGGAAGAAATTTCTCTCCCTCGCCTCCAGAATCTTGATCATAGTTGCGGAGAAATGAAAAATTGGATCTATAAGCTGCAAAATGTTGTTTCTATGATTCTACTCCATTTCCCGAGCACCGTGGAAGACTGAGTCATGCTATGCATCTGTTGAGAGATGAACTTATCAGCCCCTTCTCTTTCGTGCTCTGTACAGTTTTAGGATATTTTTGAAAGTATTTGATATCTGAACCTATTCGGGGCTCAAATTTCGTCAATTACTTTGATGATAAGAATGAATTGAAACTTTCCTATAAAGGACTCACATTTGGTATAAATGTAGTGTGCTACTGGCCTTTCGAGCTTGTGTAGAGTATATATACAGAGGTGGTTGGTAGGCAATCCTAGATCATTCCATAAAAGATGAAACTCATAAAGTTTGAGTTTCCATCATTCTGGCGTCCCTTTTAGAGGAACTGAAAATAAGACTGACTTGTTAATATGATACCTTAGTTCTCATTTGGAAAGTAAAATAAAAATAGAGTTTCCAGCAGATTATTTAATATGAAAAGAGATTCATTTGCAAAAAGTCCTCATTGAGCAGCCTCCCATATAATTTTCCTACAAGAAGACTAGAGAACTGGAAAATTGCAGGTACATTTAGTTTTTCACCAGTTACTATTATTCTCTTCTTTACATGTAAATTCTTCTAGCATAGTAGTCAATTAAAAGAATTTGGGCTGTCAGTTTCTAATGGATCTCCTTGTCCAATCATGTGCAGAAATCATCTGCAGTACTTCGCTTCTACCTCAGATCTTCAAAAAGCAATGGTACTGCAACTATGTAATAGGGTACATATTGCTTCCCGTGCATATGTTCCCTGAGTAATTCTTTTTAGAAGGTAAATTTTCTTGGCAATTTTTTTTATTGGGTTCATCTTACTTTGATAAATTTACAACTCATTTTCTAACTGTTTGTAGATTCTGCATGCAGTTTCTATAGCTGTAGATAGTCAAATCTTTGAGTTGAGTGTTTTATCCAGTAATACAAGCTTTCAATATTATATACTTCACATGGACATGGCTTGTTTAAAGATGATTATGAATTAGCAAAAAAAGGTGATTATGTGATATCTACAACTATGTTTCTGAAGTATCTCTAAATAATGTAGTTATGCCAAGTTACACGCGCCCGTGTGTGTTAGTTGTGTGTGTGCATGTGCATGTGCATGCATGTGTTGCACTGCATAAAGAACACCTTATATAAAATATAAGAACACGGAAGAACACCATCATAAAACTTCATTTTTATTATAAAAATTTGATTGTTAAGATTAAAATCACAAAATTTAACAATAGTTAAGCTTAACATATCGAATATAACATCGAATCTCATCTAAATTTTAAAAATCAAATTTTACATAATCTAACATAGAATCTAGCATAGATACTTATATACATTTTTGTAACAATGAAATTTACATATAATCATGTTATGTTTAATCCTAATTTGTTAACTTCATGTTAGATTCTATTATTATTCATAATAAACACTTAATTATTATTAAAATTAGAATCTAAATTAATTTTTATGTGAGATTCTATAGTGTTCTTTATATTTTTATATTAGGGTGTTATTTATTGAGCAAAGACTTACATATATATATATATATATATTCAATGAGCTGTGCTTGAATGCTTTACTTATTCTTTTGTGTCTTAAGGATTTTATGACTAAGAATCCAATCTTTGTAGCATACCATCCTGTTTAGGTACTGAATTTCTGCTCAAGGATTTAAGAGGAATCTAATCTTTGGAGCAAGAACCGATGAAAAATACCACTCATCCACCTATATCTTATCTATACTATAATGTTAAAGTCAAACAAGATATATTTTTGGTAGGGCAAAAATAATAAAATCCATTTCGTGCCACGCAAAAATAATAAAATATGGATAGATCGGTCTTTTGGATCGAGTTAAAATAATAAATTCACAAAGTTCCATAAATAGAATCTTTAATAAGATGCAATATGGATTGGTCAATGATTTAGACTAGTTAAAATAATAAAATATTAAGTTATAAAATTAAGATATTATAGTGTACATATAAATTATAATTGACTTAAAAAATGAGATCTTACAATGTACTTGATTTTTGTGTCATAATCATGATATCATTAGGGTTCAAATATATAATAAATTAAAGGAATAAGATGTATTTTAATAAATAATATCCCATTAAACATGTATTACTTATCAATAACTTTTTCAATAGAAAATTTATATTTATAATCCACTTGTCAGTAATTATTCAAAGTTTTAAAAGTGAAATGTAGATTATGTTGGTGTCGTGATGCTCGTAATCCATCATAGGTTGATGATATTTAGGCTATGTTTGTTTGAAAGGATTATAATACAAGGATAATAGTCTCTACATTATAATCCTGATATTAGATCCTTGATTTTTTAATCTTTTAAATAGTCTAATCCCATGTTTGTTTTGTAAAGGATTATTTAAAGGATTAATTTATGAAAGAACAATATATCCTCTTTTTAATAAAACAAGTATAAGTATAAATGTTTTTTTTCCTATATAAACTTAATCTTTATAATAATACTTGGTCCAACCGAGTGTTATTGAATCCCCCTCCTTTAGTTCATTTTTTTTATCCTTCTGGATTATAATCCCTAAGCTAATTTTTCAAAACAAACATTGGAACAATTTTTTTAAAGGATTATCATTCTTTTTCATAGTGAATCTCAAGTTACTAATATCGCCTCACAGAATTATAATATCCGATAATACCCCGCATAACGATTAATGTGCTTCTAGACTAAGGATCCGTTTGGCATTGCGTTTGCGGAAAGTAACAACTTTCGACTGAAAAGTAGTTAAAAAAACTGTTTAGTAAAATTAAAAGCAGTTTTTTTGAAAAAGAAGCCATTGTTCCCCTGCTTTTGAAAAGGTTGTTTTTCAGCTTTTGTGCACGAAACAACCACATGTTTCACCATCATACCTCACCACAAACATAATTTTTACATATTGTACCTTAAGACATGCATATATAAAAAATTATCAAACAATTATCTAATTTTTGCAATAATCACTTTTTCCATTTGCACTTTTTCTCACACTTTTTCTCACAGTATTGTAATTTTAAACAACAATCGTAAACGGAGCCTAATTGGAACCGTATCCTGTATCCCAGAAGCAATTGTGATATAGTACTTGTTGATTATTGGACACAAGTGCACGCACACACATGACACAAGTAAATGCACCCCAAACCATGTGATAACTCACATATTACACACACCTACACTGCATACATCACACACACGTACAACACAAGCAATTATGATGTAGTACTTGTTGATTATTAGACACTCATGCACGCACACACAATGCACACACATGACACAAGAAAATGCACCCCAAACCATGGGGTAGCCCACATATTGCACTGTTGGACATACAAGAATGTTGCAGACTAGTATGTAATAGAAAACATTATTGTAGAATATTGGTCATCTTTTTATTGATAAACATAGACTTATTTATACTGCACAGCAGCAACATTATTGCAGAAAATCATGCTTAATTATTCTGTTAACAGATAGGTGCCTAACAATCAGCTAGAAAAGATATTCATGATCCTTAATTTTAGCATAAAGATTGAATCTTCAAGAGTCATATCTATTAACACTCCTCCTTGACTCTGGAGCTGCAAACACCAAGCTTATGCCTTTAGAATTCATATATGTTCTTTGGAAGTGCCTTTGTGAGAATGTCGGCACTTTGATCTTCTGAACTGCAGTGAATCAGTTGCACTTCCATACCAAGAAAAAATGTCATTTTTCCGAGATCTGTCATCTCGAACACAACTTTCATTTCTTCTTTAAAGTTATCAATCTGCTTTAAGTTGCTACCTGTTACAAGCAAATCATCAACGTATAATGATATAACAAGAATTTCATTTTCTGATTTCTTGACATAAAGTGTGGCTTCACTTAGACTTTTAGTAAAGCCTAAGCTTAACAAATGAGTGTCAATTCTGCTGTACCAGGTCCTTGGAGCTTGTCTGCAGCCATACAATGCCTTTATCAATCGATATACCTTGTCCTCTTGTCCTTCACAAACAAACCCTTCTGGTTGCTCGACGAAAATTTCTTCCTCCAACTGACCATTCAAAAATGTTGATTTGACGTCCATTTGATGTACAGTCTAGCCCTTTTGTGCAGCAAGAGCCAACAACATCCTTATAGTTTCCATCCTCGCAACCGGAGCAAATGTTTCTGAAAAATCCACCTCATAAATCTGAGCATACCCCTTAACGACAAGTCTTGCCTTGTACTTGTTTACAGAACCATCGGGATTGAACTTGGTTCTATAAACCCATTTGACTCCTATAGCTTTCTTGTGTGTAGGTCTATCTACCAATTCCCATGTATGATTTTTTTCAATCATTTTAAGCTCCTCTTTCATTGCAGATATCCACTTCTCATCAGTTGAAGCTGCTTCATACCCTGCAGGTTCTAGCACAGCAACATTACATCTTTGATAAATATCGGAGAGTGGCTTGGTTCCTCTAACAGGTTCATCATCCACGTCATCATTTTCCTCTTGAATATGAGTCTGCTTGTTATTCTCCCAATCCCAGTTATCTGACTCGAAGAAGTGAACATCCCTGCTAATAATAATTTTGTTACTTTGTGGGTGGTATATTCTGTAGGCACTTGAGATGTAGCCTATAAAAATTCCAGCATCGGATTTTTTGTCCAATTTGTCTCTCTTAACTTGAGGAATATGTGAGAAACATAGACAACCAAATGTTTTCAAATTCAGCAACTTTGGTTTGAATCCATACCATACTTCAAATGGAGTCATTTTCTTTACAGCTTTTGTTGGCAATCTGTTTAGTAGAAAAACTGATGTATGTGCAGCTTCAGCCCAAAACTTCTTTGGCAGCCCTTTCTCATGAAGTAAACACCTCGCCATCTCCATGATTGTCCGATTTTTCCTTTCCACAACGCCGTTCTGTTGAGGAGTATAAGGTGCAGTCAACTGATGTTCAATGCCTACATCTCTACAAAACTTGTTAAATTTTTCAGAGGTATATTCAGTTCCGTTATCAGATCGGATCATCATGATTTTGCTTTTACTTTGAGTCTCAATCCAAGCTTTGAAAGTACCAAAGATATCAGTCACTTCTGCTTTTTGTTTCATAAAATAAATCCAGCACATTCTCGAGTAATCATCAATGAATGCAATATAATACTTACTTCCATTTAGTGATGGTGTACTCATTGGTCCTGCCACGTCTGTATGTATCAATTGCAGCTTCTCTGTGGCCCTCCAAGCACTATGTTGTTGAAAAGGAAGTCTACTTTGTTTGCCGTACTGACATGCATCACACTTAGGTGGCTCCTCCTCTAATGTAGGCCGCCCTCTCGCCATATTATTTTTCTCCATATGAAGTAGAGCAGCATGATGAAAGTGCCCCAATCTTTTGTGCCACGACATAGTGTTGTTATTCTCTTTGTGTACGGCAGCTTGCTCTCCTTTCATGAAATCCAAGGCGAAACTTTTACCTTTCATTTGAACTTTGAAAATATCTACACCTCTTGCATCTTTAATGACACAATGGTTGTCATCAAACAACAACTTGTAACCTTTTTCTGTCAACTGAGAAACACTCAACAGGTTCTGATTTATTTTGGGAACATACAAGACATCAGAAATCAATTTCAAACCTGTATGACATTGGATTTCAACTGTTCCTTTGCCTTTAACTGCAATATATGCTCCATTTCCAACTCTGACCTTAGAAACAGCAGCCTCATCAAAATCTCTAAAGATTTTTCGATCATATGTCATGTGATTTGTACAACCACTATCTATAAGCCAGCTTTCTGCAGAATTATGAGCAGAAAAACATGATGCTACAAACAACTGCTCCTCATCTTGATATTGATTTTCAGCTGCCTTGGCCTCCCCTTGTTGAGACTTGCAAATCTTTTCCATATGTCCTAGCTGACCGCATTTGTGGCATTTTACGTCTGGTCTCCACCAACATCGATTTGGAGGATGATTAGTCTTTTTGCAGTAAGAGCAAGGTGGAAAGACCTCAGTGTTGTCATTCTGATTCCTTGCAAAAACACCGGGTTTGTTGTTTTTATTCTGCCAATTTCTGTTCTTGCCACCATCTTTGCTGAATGATTTGGCTTGATAAGCTCCTTCCACAGATCCTTCTTGCCTCATAAGCCTTCTTTGTTCCTGTGCCTTCAATGCATTCAACTACTCTGCCAACGTAATACTTGACAAATCTTTAGAGTTTTCCAACGATGAAATTGTAACTTCAAATTTCTCAGGAAGTGTGACTAATATCTTTTGAACAATCCTAGAATTTGGAAAATCAGTGCCTAGGAGTTTAACTTTGTTAGCAATTCCAAATAGTCTATCGGAATATACCTTGATTGTTTCAGATTCTCTCATTTTTTGCATCTCAAATTCCCTGACCAGATTCAGCACTTGCATTCCTTTAATTCTTTCATCTCCTTCGTATTCGCTTTTGAGAAACTTCCAGATTTCAAATGCCGTCTTCATGGTCATTATCCTTGTGAATAGATCTGATGTGACAGCAACAAACAAAGTAGCCCTTGCCTTTGACTTTTTTGTCTTTCTTTCCTTATGATACTTTATTTGAGCCATGGTTGGATTATTAGCCAAGGGAGGAAGTTCGTAATCCTCTTCAACCGGTTCCCATAGATCATTTGCCTCCAGGTATGCTTCCATTCTAGCTGCCCAAATATGATAGTTTTCACCATCAAACGCAGGTGGTGAAATGTTCAGAATCCATTTTGAATCACTTTTTTTTTGTGTATATGTGTTTGTGTTTTGAAAAAAAAATGTGTATGTAGGAGGTGTGTGTTTGTGTTCTTCACAGGTCCCTTGAGACCAAAGCTCTGATACCAAATCTGTTGGACATACAAGAATATTGCAGACTAGTATGTAATAGAAAACATTATTGTAGAATATTGGTCATCTTTTTATTGATAAACATAGACTTATTTATACTGCACATCAGCAACATTATTGCAGGAAATCATGCTTAATTATTCTGTTAACAGATAGGTGTCTAACAATCAGCTAGAAAAGATATTCCTGATCCTTAATTTTAGCATAAAGATTGAACTCCTGATTATCAGCTTCAAGAGTCATATCTATTAACATGCACACCCACATCGCACACGTACGACACTCACACCGCACATACCCACACCCACACGCCCACTCGCATAAATGCACGCACAGTTTTTTTGGGTTTAGAAATTTTAATTGGTTTTCTCAATATGATCATTATCGATCATTTTAATGACAATGGTCTATGTGGGTTTACCATTCGAACTATACATATGTACTAGGATTTAAATTTTCAATTTGCTTTTTTGACATGATCATTTTGATGACAGTGGTGTACATGGGTTTACTGTTCGAACTACACATATATACTCTGGTGCGTGTGCACACACTGACCCGCACAATTGCACTCGCACGGATGTTAAGGTTAATTGGGTATAAAATTTCATATTATGTGGGTTTATCGTTCCAGAACTACACATATACGTTAAGGTTTACTAATATTATTTTGTTTCGTTTAAATTAGAGTTGATATATGTTGAGATTTATACAAATGTGAATGCTTGTCAGAGCTTATTTATAAATAAGTCTTCACCATCATACCTCACCACAAACATAATTTTTACATATTGTACCTTTAAGACATACATATATAAAAAAATATTACCAAACAGCCATCAAATTTTTGCAACATCACTTTTTCCATCGGCGCTTTTTCTCACAGTATTTCAATTTTAAATAACAATCGTAAATGAAGACTAAATGAGGACCGTATACCGGAAGTAATTATGATATAGTATTTGTTGATTACTAAACACAAGTGCACGCACACACATGACACATGACACAAGTAAATGCATCTCGAACCATGCTATAACCCACATATTACACACGTACACCACACACATCGCACATGTACGACACAAGCAATTATGATGTAGTAATTGTTGATTATTAGGCACACATGCACACATACACAATGCACACACATGACACAAGCAAATGCACCTCAAACAATGGCCTAGCCCACATATTGCACACCCACACCGCACATACCCACACACCTGCACACAGCACGTGCTCACACAAATGCATGCACAGTTCATTTGCAGTTCATTTGGGTTTAGAAATTTTAAGTGGTTTTCTCGATATGATCATTTTAATGACAATGTTTTTTTTATGTTATCAAAGGTCTGAGCTACACATATGTACTAGGATTTAAAATTTTCAATTTGCTTATTTGATATGATCATTTCGATGACAGTGGTGTATGTGGGTTTACCGTTCGAACTACACATATATACTCTGGTGCGTGCACACATGCACTAGCCCGCAAGGTTAATTGGTTATAAAATTTTATGTTATGTGGGTTTATCGTTCCCAAACTACACATATACGTTAAGGCTTACTATTATTATTTTGTTTTCATTTAAATCAAACTCGATATATGTTGAGATTTATACAAATGTGAATGCTTGTCAGAGCTTGTTTATAAATAAGTCTTTTATTATTGTCAAAACAGAGAGTCTCTGATTTGCACGTGCATGTATATTAATATAATTTAAGTAAGATTTAAATAAGTTTGATATACATAGAATTTTAAATTAAATATTAAATAGGCTTTATGATATATAAAATATTATTATATGACCTCATATAGAACTGAAATTGTAATTGGATAGTAATCGAATTGTAAGTAAAAATTAATGATATGAATAACAAAATAAAATCTTAAATAGAATTTAAGATGTATAGAATATTGTAACTGGATTGAAAATAAATCTTAAAAAGAAATTGACATATATTAAATATTATGATGTACTACATATATTTAAGCATAAATATTTTTGTGTGCTTTTTATGATTTTGCTTCTTAAAAGTTATCTTTTTCATTTAGAGAAAAATCCCATCTATATTATTAATGTCTAAGATCTTATTTTAGAAAGTCTATATTTTAGTGTTATAATCTAGCCCAAAAGACCAATTAAGTTCTTTTATTATTTTGTCCCGGCCCAAATGACCAACCGACCAACTACCAAATGTTTTGATGTTGTGGCTTAGTATTATTATTGATAGTGTAATATAGAAATGTTTGGATCATCTGTAGCTCTATTGACTGCATTGTTTTGATAGTCATATTGACTTCTCAAGACGTACTCCTATAGCACAAGTTTAGATTCTTCCTCACATATTTTCACATACCTCCATTATCCCCTAATGATGATTAGTATTCATAAGGAGATTCCCAATAATGTGCCTAACTAACCAAATCAGTTGTATGGCTTAGGTTTCAAGCTTCATCTGCCAACTAGAATGTTAACTTCCAGAGTCAAGTATATCATAAAGACTGCAAGAATTTGCTTCAAGAAAAGTAGAAAAACTTCAAATGTATTCTGAAGATAATGCAGACTCTCGTAGATAAGATGACTCCAGGTTTTCTCAAGCCATAGCCTCACAGGCACGGAACAGTAGCCACGAGTAAGAGGGAAGACTAGCACACAAGTTCTCCGGGCTGCTGAAAGTTGAAGAAAATAGGATCAAATACTGCAGATTGTTATCGCCATATATTTGCATATTTCCGAGGCAGAGGTTTACATCATGTTTTCTGTATTTCCAGAGCTGAGGAAGCACATTGAAGAGACCACTGTTAGGTGCCAACTGCCGAAGGTCACAACTACAGAGTTTTTGGCTTTTCGCAAGGCTTTCTGAAGGCAAAAGTTAAAGAAATCAGAAAGAACTGGCTTTATGTATCACAAATTAAAAGGTTTCACTGCAGAATAGGCAACTTGGGACGGTAGAAGCAAATCAATCTTTAATATATATATATATATATATATATATATATTAACGTTAGTGAATATGAATTGTATCAAGAAGGAATGAACATTAGAAACCAGTAGTCGGGTTCATAATTTATGTGCACACGTGCGTATATAAACATTAATGCTAATGCTAGCTTATTATTTTCTTGCAAGTACTAGCTCGCATAGTGTAGTCAGGAGTGAAATTTTATGAACCCATGAAGTGTAGCTGTGAAACTGTCTTCTTTTCCTAAATACATATTTTATATTTTTCTTGCTAATTCTCATCAATTCTTCTAATCTTTACTGCTTGCTTTGAAAGTAGATTCACAATTTGTTAAGCTCCATCAATGGCCTGATAGCGAAGGTGGTCCAAGTTACCTGCAGTAATGATCATTGTTGTGGTGAAATTACATTATGTTGCTTATAAGATCAATTGCATAATATTTTGAGCATCATAGCGCATACTGCACCAAATAATATGCGTGTGAAACTTGATTGGAGCACAAGTCGACTAGCTTTACTGGTTCAAGCTATATATATGTCTTTTTGCATTATTTAGCTTAAAGATTTCTAGAAGGTCCAGTTGCATGCAATCTTCTCATTCCATTTTTTTGTGTGCTAACTTAAAATTTTCTCCCGTCTCTTTACAGGTGCTTAGTGAACATATGGTTTAGACCAATGGCCTTCTTGTTGAGTTTTGTTTTATTGGTTCTTGCTGTATATCCATCTTGTGTTATTGTTCTTTTCATTTTTCTGGTGTAAAACTTTGATTTCTTCCAAAATTATGTAGCAGCAGGATAGTTTCCATAATTTAATTTGTTTGCCTACGCAAGGCATTAAATATACGACAGCTGAGTTTTACTCGATATGCTGAAATTGTGTAGTAGCTAGATAGTTTTCATACTGTAAATTCATAATGTAATTTGTTCACCTAAGACATTAAATGTACAACAACTGAGTTTTACTCGATACGCCAAGGCATCATATCTGAATTAAGGTATGATAGTGTAAACAGAAATCAGTATATATTGGTACCTTTATTATATATTCAAATCTCTCTCTTTCTAATTGAACAACGCTGTTAAAGATTCGGAATCATATGAAAAAGTACGATCCTCTTAAAATCTTGAGATTTTAAGAGAACCGGTAATTTAACTTGTGATCCATTTTTGACTCAAAAATGGGTTTCAAAGTGTGAGAATAAAATATTTGATCCTGATAACCCTCCTAACATCTTAAAAACGGGCATTGATTTATTAACTATAAAATAATCTCTTGCTATTACCACAGACAAGCTTGTATATGATAAAACAGTTATTTGAAGAACAATTTATTAGCATTGCTGGTTATTTCAAGTCTCCTGTTACAATGCAATATTGATTATAAATGTAGGAGGGGAAAAAATAACGAGAAAAGACCCTGAATGTCACAATTTCGGAGGAAAATGCCCTAAATGACACAACTCGTAATAATGGCCCTAAATAGCACTCCAAAACGCTACATAGTGTGGCGTGCTGTAAAAGGGGTGAAAACGCTATTTCGTGTAGCGTTTTGCACTTTTTTTAAAAAAAATTCAGGGAAAAAAAACGCTACTTCGTGTAGCGTTTTGAATTTTTTTTAATTTTTTTTTAATTTTTTTGGAGAAAAACGCTACTTTATCTTGAGTTCTAGGCTAAAAAAACGCAACTTAAAGTAGCGTTTTGGGGAATTTTTTTTTTTTCAAAACTCTACACGATGTAGCGTATTGTAGTGCTATTTAGGGCCATTTTTTTGGAGTGTGCCATTTAGGACATTTTCTCCCCAAATTGTGACATACAGGGACAACACCCAAAAATAACGAAAACAATCGTAAAAGAATTTTTCAATTGGATTTGGGTATTAGGCCGGGACAGGACTCAGAAGAGAAAATGAAAAGAATATGGAGTTATTTATGTTAAAAAGCAATCAACTTTCTTTTTATTGGCACTTTAACCAATGTTTTCGTTGGATTAAACCATTCAATTTTAAAATTTTAAAAACAAATTTCGAGGACGGTTGCTGGAATTATGGTGGTGGTTGATGACGTTGAACAATCTAGGTGTGTGGAGATGTGGTATTTTTTGGGAGTGGCTCAGACTGTTTGGTTGAAGAGCTTAGCCCACAAGATTTAGGGTTCTTGTGAGCCGATGCCAGACGCTTAGAACTTCTTTTTTCGTTTCAACCAAACAATGTGCCTACGTACCCTATTTATAGGGATCAAGCCAAACGTAATTCTTGGAGAGTAAGAAACCTATAATTAGGATTAGGTTACCCCTCCTAGAGTAATTGACCACCGCCTTAAGTGCTCCAAAGTGCAGACCATTGAGTCTCAGCTTCTTTCATGGAACGTGGTAGCTAAGTCATTGATCTGAATGTGTCGGTGTCAGCCTAGTCATGTCTCATCGTTGACCATAACGAGCTTTGATGGGCTAGCCTCCTAGAAGTGTCACTAAGAGGCGATGCTACTAGACCCCCCTAACCGGGTGAGAACCCAATTAGCCTAGATGGAGCCCAACCTTCATTAGCAATGGGTCTTGGACATCTTCAAGTAATGTCGATTATGCTTATGTCTTCAAATGGGCTTCAGGTAATAATTCTGACGTTGTGTAGTTGTTTGGATCTCAACTAGGCTAGGCGAGGCTGATGGGAAGTAGGCGAGGCTGATGAACCTGGGCCACCTATCTTCTTTATCTGTATCCAGCTATCTTCATGGGTCGATCCTTGTTGATTGGGCGAGGCTCTTCAGGCATGGGCCTATGCTACATGTTTTCGTTTGGGTAGCTTTCTTCATGGACATATCCAATTAGGCGAGGTTCTTCGAGAATAAGTGGCTGTTGAGTGTGAAAACTCTTTAACCAAAAACTTGTTGAGAAAAAAATCTTTTAAGTAATAAAATCGCAAGTGCACGGATGTACGTGGGTATAAAAACAAGTACGGGTCGAATCACAGAGAACGTGAATTAAGTTTTTAATCTATAAAATAAATTAAATTAGTACTCAAATATATCAATAATCAAGCAATCTAAAGGACGTGTTAATCAGTTAAACACATAAAAATCATGGTGTAATTTAAATATTAATTTTTACTAACAATTAAACACATAAGTATTCGGAATAAAGACAACCAATGATTCAAAATCAAATATTATTTAAAAGTGGTAAAAACTACTTAGTAAAAATATTACTAATTAAATCAATTCTCAAAATCATATGGATCCTAACTATACGAACTCCCAACTCTACTTGTGTTTCTCGCATGAAATTACTCACATAGACATGATATTGGAGATAACTAATAAGATAAATACATCTCAATTAAGCACATACACGACGAGATTCATGTATTTTCAGCCCGACTACATCCGCCCTTTAAAAAGGGCTTTTAGCCTGGCATCATTGAGACAATCATGATTAAAGTAAAGGAACTCATATCAGTAATTGAAGATGAAACTTGGATTTTATTGAATAAACAGATTAACAACTATACCAGATTAGAAGGCAGAAGGACGTCAGACGTGTTGAAGAGAGAACAACTACACCAGACCAGAAGTTCTGAATAGGCTCTCCTCTAGGGATTTAATTTTCGGAGAGCACCACGCTGAACATCCATCATGAGGGCTTGAACTTTCGGGTAACTTTTAATTTTCTCTTTTCAAGATTAATTGTATATTTTATCTCTCTTTTACAGGTAATGACCTAACCGACACCATATTGACCGAAAGCGACATGGAAGGGTTCATTTTCGAGTCAAAAAGAGCTTGTCTAATGATTATCTAAGGATGATATTTAACAACTTTGATGAGCCAGAGAGATGATATCGTTGAGAGGTTCCCCGAGCCAGTCATGGGAGAGCATCGCCCTTTGATGAAGTAGAGAGTCTGCCGTGAGAGAGCCTCACCCTTTGATAAAGTAAAGAGCATGTCGTGAGAGAGCCTCACCCTTTGATGAAGTAGAGATTGTTGAGCATGTGCCCTTAAAAGTGGCGACGGGTAGAGATTCGATGCTTGATGAACCAAGCTCCTACAGAAGGAAGACGAGAGCACCCCTTAAGGGAGCACTTTCAAAGTGGTACGCCATCTGCCAATTTTTACAGAAGGCCTCTAAGGGGTGTTACTACTGGAAGGTTTGATATTCTTTTCATTTAACAACCTTGCATTGCACTCATGTCATTCATAATATGCATGATATTTAGCGTATAGCGGTAAAAGACTTTATCTTATTTACTTTTCAATAAAGTCTAGGGGTAGTGCTATAAACCTTCTCTCTAGTTAAAATTATAGTTGTGCAAATTTAATTTTTGTAGAGATATTTATCGAAAATGATTTGTTCCGCTATTTAGACTTTGTGTTTCCATCATAAAAAGAACCCATGTTTCAATCTAGGAAGATTGCACATGCAATGTTAGTAGCTTGGAGGGGCACATGCTACTATATAAAAGAGTTTAAGCCACTGCGCAAACACGTTGTATAGTAGTACCTACTTTAGGAAGGACATATGC
This sequence comes from Oenanthe sinensis, assembly GCA_028671895.1. Classification (NCBI taxonomy): domain Eukaryota; kingdom Viridiplantae; phylum Streptophyta; class Magnoliopsida; order Apiales; family Apiaceae; genus Oenanthe; species Oenanthe sinensis. The sequence goes on along the minus strand of CM053813.1, from coordinate 39,662,438 downwards.
CAATGTGCAAGAACCTCAGACAAACTTGGAAAGAATTGTATGAAAGTGTACCAAGTCTTGGAAAACATAATTTTTTGTTTGAAGGCCTGGCTGGATCATTAAGATGAGGCCCTTTGTCTCATGAACAAATGAAGGCCCCGGGGTCCTCCCGCCTCCCCTTAAGCCCATCATGGGGGCAAGTCCAAATGAAGGCCCCTGGGTCCTCCCGCCTCCCCCTTAAGCCCATCATGGGGGCAAGTCCATCTACCTTTTCCTAGGCCCATTCTGAAAACCCGCCCATATGAGATTGTTATGGACCGTTATAACCATAGCTCTGATATCACTTATTGGGCCACAAGCAAGCCTTAATTCCACAATAGTATGATATTGTCCGTTTTGGGCCAAGCCCGCACGGATTTATTATTGGGCACACCCCAAAAGGCCTCGTACTAAAGGAGTTAACTGACTGCTTATTATCTAGCAAACTGCCCCTCCCACAAACAATGTGGGATAACTCCCAACAGCTAATTGGTAAATAAATAAGCATCAGTTCATGAAAACTGCAAAATTATCCTGTTGCAGCAGAAACACCAGATAGGATTAAGAACAAAATTTTACACATTTCTACAATACGAACATAATGCTTCAAATCAATATCAGAAGACAATTAGGTATCTTCTTCAGGCATGATAACATATCTAAAATTGTAATGCGTGAAATCAAAAGTAGCATCACTGTTTCTAAAGCTGTGGTATCTAATATTACTTCCAGGCATTACCTTCTTCAATGATCGTTTGCATTCAGAAGACACATGAGGAGAAATGCGTGACAAAAGCTCATGCTGCCTCCAACCTGTGTAAATCTTATCTTCCTTTATTATCCTTCTTCGCTCCATTTTCCTGGACTGTAACCATCTGATGTATTCCGTGCTTCTATAAAACTTTCCATAGTAGTAGGCCAGCACATCTGACATGCTTCTAGTCTCAACAAATTCCTTTACAAGATGAAGATTTTTGCCAAAGCTATATAGACCAAGTAGAAAACTCTTACATTCAATGTCGTTCCATTCATTAGTTCTTGGAAAACAAGAGGAAAAGCAACTATTTTTGTTACAATCCAATTCAGCATCCTTTTCCTGTGATGAAAATGAGTCATCATCCATTCTAAACCCGGACCCTTGGTTTAAAGAGACATAAGTATCACTCTCCATCAGCTCCGGAATCTCCACCTGGTACTCATCTCCAATCCGAGGACAATGCTTATATTTAACATTATTAGTAGAGGACCATGCACAATCAGCAATGTCTTCCTGATTGATATCCATTTAGATAAATCCGCCTGCAAAATATGAAATGGTGAAATCATGTATATATTAAAGAAAATTAGTTGTGGCCAGCAAGATTATCAGATATAAAATGAAAATGGAATTTGAATGACAATTTATGAACTAAGCTAAGACTTTTCTATCAAATGAAAGTAACCTTTAAAAACAGCCATTCCACACATCCAGAATGAAAAATAAGGGGAATTCAGAATGTCATCGTTTAAACTCATACGCTATCACAGAGAATTGTGTCAAGAAAGAACGCTGTCGCTACTAACTCTGCATTCATATAGATTAAATAAAACAAATATAGATCAAATATATGACTTGAAAATTATCAGAAAAGACCTGAACCGCCTGTTCAAAAAGCCTATAGATATAGTAAATCGACAGTGTAAATAAACAACCACTAGTAAGGTAAGACTGAGATGCTATCACTAATCATCAGACAACAATGTCTGAACGTTGAAAGCCACAAAATCTCAAGAATCAAACTTTATATGGGGTCTTTCCAATTGATTTCACACAAATGCCAAGAAATTAATTCAAAAAATCATAAAATTGTTGGAAAATCTCATACCTCAACTTACCAATCATGGCAAGATATACTAATAAAGTAGGATTATAAATAAATTGCTCATTAAGTTAGTCCAAATGGACACATAAACACACAAAGAAATGATCGTGCCTCTGTGCCTCTTAAGTCTATCCTTTGTACATTCTGAAAATTTATTCCAATGTTTCCCTCATCAAAGTCATGAATTCCAATTGACTTTGGAATGAAAATTGAATAAATTTTCAGTTTTTATGTTTTACAGGCGCTTGGCACAATTGTCAGTATAAATCGATCAATTTCGAACACGATGATTACCAAATCAATCAGATTTCGTAAATCTTGCAAGGATACAATGGTATAAAGTATAAACTTTTAAGAAAGGGTCAGATTGGTACATTCATAATGCGCCGAGTTGTACATATGACAAAGACAAAGGGTAAGGAGGTATGATTTTTTTTATTTAAGGGTTCATGTGTCCAAATGAACATACTTAAAGGGCCAATAAAGGGTAACGAGATACGATTTTTTAATGTAAGGGTTCATGTGTCCAAATGGACATACTTAAAGGGCCAGAGTGTAAATAACCATAGAATGTGTATCTATAAAATAATTAGAAGCAGAATAAATCAATGATATAACAAAAAAAATTATCGCAAAATTTCACTACAGATTTCTTTTGAATAGATATTTAGTTATTCACTGTGTATGAGGATCTCCGCTAAGTATCCATGGCTAATATAATATAAATAGTATATAAATCAATGTCATAATATAATAGTATATGAATAGTAAGAACTAGGTATCTTATTGCAACTAGAACATACAAGGCAGGGGGGAAACCAACATACTTTTAATGACAAATAATTCCTTAAAAAAAGGGGAGTACCTGATATAAAGGGAAAATGATGATAACACCAGTCACAAAGAAATTTCAGTACTTCTCACTTAATAGATTACCGAACAGTTATTTCAATTAATACGATTCTAGTGACACCTACTCTCTAGTGAGGTGCTGCAAAATGGACTACTTATTATCTGTCTACTGAGGATTATGCCTACTCTTATATTGTCGAGTTTGATACAGTGTACCTCACCTACCTTTATCATTTAAAGCCCCCACCTTTAGTAATGAATAGTAAAGATTAAAAAAAAAAGATATCAAAAATCTCACTCGAATCTTTAAGTGTGAAACTTCTGTCTGCAATTTCATCAACTAATTGACAAAAATTTAAAGATAAAAACATATATACTTTGAGATTTATAATAACGACTACATGCATATATTTACTACAGACACGCTTTACAAACTCAGATTGACACAACAAATACTCAGGAAAATAGTCATTGCGAGAGCGGCGGCACTATCAATATCTCGACTAATATCTCGACTAAACACCTGACAACAAAAATATAGTGTCAAGCATTGAATAACACAATCTTTGCGATAAACATCACCTAACACCAAACAACTTATGAACATTAGTCAATAAACATAAATAAAAGGATAGAAACAGCAATTAGTATTTACCAGTCAAGCGGTTATTCAACACGCACACTAAACTATACTAGTAGTGTGATTATTTAACACACACACTAAACTAGCACTATAACAGAGTAAAAATTTTGCATGGCTAGATTCTACTCAAAAATTCATTAGTACTCTTAGATTCGGTTGGGATTCAAACTAATTTTTCTACACTTCATTCAAATACTGGTTTGCATTTTTATATTTATACTTGCATTTGATTTGGCTAGGTTGGAATGATTCATAAACTACTCTTTTTGGTCTAACCAAATTCAAAGTTGTTAATACTCAAGTATACAACCTGCACATCCATCCATACCATATGTCAAGTTTTAAACAAGTGAACTAGAAATTATTGTTTAAATAATTAATATTTTATATGCGATGCACAATGTCAAGACAACAAATAAACTGCATCAAACATGTTTAACTAAAAACGAATTCAAGTACAATTACATTATTAAACTAGAAATATAGTATTGAGTACGCGAATGGTCATATTTTGCTATATTTCTGTTGAGAATAATAATTCATAGTTGTTTGATTTATTTTGAACTAATTATACATTATCAAATTGTTAATTAGTTATTAGGATAAGTAAAACTAGTTTAAGAAAATTGATTAGGTTTCTATCTATCCATTTTTATGTTTATGATTGTTAGCCTACATATAGGCCTATTACTTGCATTATCAAATATGAAATCAATATGCAGAATTTTTATATGTATTAGCACCATTATTCTCTGCTCTTTTCATCCTAAAGAAATCAAAAAATGGTATCAGAGCTAGGTTCTCTTTGAAAAACTGGGCGTTGATAATCACTCGCTCGTGGAGTTATGGGTGAACAAAAGAAAAACGAAGGTGGTGCTGGCAGAGTTGTCGGAAGTTCTTACAGCGATAATCGAGTTCTTGAGGCAAATCATGAAAGAGATTCAAGAGGATATGGAAAATATAGGCACCAAATGTTGTAAAATCACCATGAGAAAGAATACATAGTCACAAGTGGCCATGTAAAGAAAGTATGTTTTAGAATTATGAGCGAGAAGTGCGCACCATGGAGAGAAGTGCTCCAAAATTCAAAAATAAAACAAGGAGTAAATGTTTGTAAGAAGTGCATGAACAAACAAATATTCAAGGTGATGAAGTACTTCATAATTTTTTCAAAGAACTATGAATTAAATTAAGGAGTATTGGAAATTGATTCAAAATTAATCGAAAAAATATGATATTTTGGATATACAAAAATATGTTTATAATTTATTTATTAGTTTGTTAATATAAGAGATTTGCTTCTATATGTAGTTTATCACTTTAAAGGACAGGGTTCTTAAGTTTTAGCTAAGTTAATTTATACCATGCCTATATAAGACTTGTTTATGTATCTCATTTGCATGTTGAGTAAATAAATAAATTAGTATTAGTTGTTTTTCTTTAATTTCTTTCTACATCACATTTTATATGAAAAAACTCAACAAATTCAAATATGAATTATAATTTCAAATTTGAACGACCTTTATTAAAGGTTAAATCGAACTAGAATTTTTTGTGATTACTTTTACCCTACGCCATAACACAAAACATGTGTTTGAACACTGTAATGAAAATATGTAACATATAAAAATACATATATATGGGACGGTTGGCGGTTCAATGGCCATTGTTGGATATAAAGTATTATTAAGCCAATAAATCAGAGCTCTCTTCATTACATGATTATACAATTATTATACGTTATAATTAAAGAAATCCGCTACAAAATATTGTGAAACCCCCGCACGGTGAATTATTGTAGGTGAAGTAATTACTTTTTACCAACCAGCTTATGGTGTTTGGGAAGAAGGGATATTCTGAAGGAAAAAAATGATATCCCCAATGATTAATTGTGAATCCACAACAATTCATTGCGGACTAAGAAGCAAGGATTCTTCGGATTCTTCACTCATCCTCCACACTGTGCATCTGATTCTTCGATTCTCGGGAATTCTTATTCATCAATTAATTAAGTAATTTGTTAATTATTTAGTCACTTCAATTGTTCAACACTTCATAATGCATCATCAATGTTTTTAAGTAATTATTATATTAAGAATTAAGGATAACTAACTTATTTATATTACTATTTAATTTAATTTAGATACTACTCTTGAAACATATATATAATATATAGTTAAAATAATTTAATATTTGCTGAATCTCGAAACGGTCAAATTTGCTTTATTAAATGTTATATATGGAAGGCAAGCGAGCAATGTGTCGCTAGCACTTTCTATAAAGGTAGCATAAATTCATATCGTGATTTATGTGGAAATAGTTTTGTTTGAAAAGGTTTTTTGTACTAAAATAAAAGAGTTCTTTATTTCGGCTCTGCTAAAGTTGTATCAAATCGAGATTTTTATAGTTGTTGAATCAATATGTGTAAAAGTTAATGTTTTGGGTTGGAGACTGTGCAAATTTATAAGTACTTTCACTAGAGCAATTGTATCAATTTGATAATGATTATTGGCTAATATTGTAAATGTGTGTTGATGATCTATATAGAAGTAGCATATTACAAAGGAGAAAATAAAATCATGTTCTATACAGACTGAGGGACAAAACTTTCTAAATTGTAATTGTTGCTGTAGCTTTACTTTATACCAGCTCTCATATGTTCTATTGTTTTCTTTGAAGGATGAGAAACTTGAGCATGTTTTGGGACATTTTGGATTTTGAAGGCGGAGTCTCTGCTGAGAGCTTGGGTAAGAGAAATTAGCATCAGTGTTGATCTTCTACTTAAGAAAAGAAAGAGAAATGTAGAACTGTGGATTTCATAACACTGAACGAGTCGCAATAATTTATATCCAAGAAGTGCTCATATGGCAATTGATTAAATCTTACAGGATCAAAATTTGGTGGATATGGATCATTTTTACCGACATACCAACGATCTCCTATTCTCCTGTTTGGTCTCATCCAAAAACTCCACCAAAGATTCAAAACCACAATGCATCAATATATCCCAACAATTTGACTCTGGAGGTAGAGATATCCTTCTTTACCCACTGTTGTTATTGAAGACATATATTTTGTTAGGCAGAGAATTACAATATCTCTTTGGATTTATGTTGCAATACAGGGTGCTCGAGGTCACTCTGTTTCCTCAAGTGCATCTCTATCTGCTAGGCATGGATCAACTGCTCTAGGCATGACAACCTTGCCTGTACCCAGGTCCTCATTTTTGATGATTCTGTAAGACTAGAACTTACCATACGTCTTACGAATGCTGAGAACAAGTCTGATAGTCCATCAGATCACATAAATTATAAGGTCCGAATCAAGATGGTTTCTGATAATTTGTCAACCGAAAAAATGTTGAAATATACAGTGGACTTGGCCTGGATGTCTTGCCTACATCATCATTTGAGAACAGCCCAACAGATGGTGAATTGGCTCGTGAGCCTCACAATTCACCACAGGAATCTCCCACAAGTATTTTTGAGGTAAATTATTTCCTACACTGATTTCAACTTATAGCTTCCCTTGGCCTATATCTGAAACACTGACTTGTAGTATCTAACTTCAATTCTATTTTTTTTGTCAATGTGGTGGAGCAGATTATGACATCATTTCCATTGCATAGTATACTTCTGTTGTCACCTCTCCACGATGATCTGATTTATTTGACTGACAACGAAATGCATTTAAGAAATAGTAGAGTTGTTCCCATCAGGCAGGGGGGGGGCGAAGAGGGTTCCCATATATTTGTCAATGGTTCTGATTCTAGTAGGTCTGAGAGAAAAGTTGTTGGAGAGAAGAAACCTAAACCGTATGAGAAGGCCTTTACAGCGGAATTAAAGAATAGTTATGTTCACAACACCCAAAACAGCGTTGATGTTATTCTAAGGAAGGAAACTGATGTTAACACCTCTGATTGTGATGAAATAGTTTCTAATGCTTTCAGGCTCCCTCTTCTGTCAAGTTCATACCTATATTTATTTCTATTTCTAAAACAAATTTAAGGATAATATTCTGAAACTATCCCTGTATTTATCATTTCTAACGTCTGACATTTTTAAAACTTAATTGAATTCTCATTTTTCAAGATAATAATTAGGCATATTTTCTTAATACGCATAATTTTTTCAAAATGGACATATAAACAGGGACATGGAGAATACATGATACACCCGATTAAAAAACCGAATGCAAGATGAAACTAAAAGAGAACAGACTTACCAATTTGTATCGCTTCATCCTTTTCCCGACCATTTTGTTAAACTGAAATTTAATGAACACAATAGTCAATCACTTACGTGCATATATATAACATGTTTATACACATATAAGAAATAATGTGTAACGAAGATATTACCTTATGCTAAAGAACACTAAACTTGGTTTGGGGTAAGGGTGGACAACTTGAGTTTAAGAAGTAGCCAAGAGAGAAATAGCGCGCTGAAACAAATTTATAATACTTTTGCATGACAACACAATTAATGTTTTGGAGTCGTGTATTATTTCGAAGTCTCGAGTACACTAAAAATTAATAAATTTTTTTATAAAAAATATCAAATTATCAACAAATTAAAATTAAACTAAACATATTCATCTAGATTTTAATCAGTGTAAATTTGTAATAGAAAATTTTAACCGTAATGTGTTGAATCAAAATTTATACATGTAAAATTGTTTCATTTAATTTTAAAAAAAATATCTGCTTAATTAAAATTATACGAGTCAAATTATATACAAGTATATACTAGAATAAAAACTACAACAGTAGTGTGTGTATTTTCTACTAAATCTGCTCTTGATTGTGCAGAAATACAAGAAGAAGAAGAAGAAGAAGAAGAAGAAGATGCGGAAATGGATAAATAACCACAATTCAATACCGGTAATATACGTGTATCTACTTAATTAAGTAATTCATTACCTGCTATTTAATTAAGCTTACTATTAATGTTTTGCATCTCGTATTTGATTGAATATATTTATCTATGTGTACATTGTTGTATGTGCAGGATAATTGTGATTCTGATCAGAGTATTTCGGGTTAGGTTTCGCACACTCTTGCTCGCTTTAAATTAATGTTGCATTTGATTGATTAATTTGATGAAAGTGTGGTGAGAATTTAATGAATTATGTGAAGAAAATTGGGGTTGTAAGATAATATTAAAATATGAATGATATGAAAGAGTTTAATGTAGTTTATTTTTCCGAGTTTTCTTGCTAATTAGAGCTTAATGTGTTTGGTAATAAGAGTCGAGATTATATGTGTGATTGTCTGAGTTAAATGTCTGTAAGTAAGTGTTTTAAAGAAGTAAGCACTGTGTTGTGAAATGGAACGAGTGGAGCTTAGTTTAAAATTTGTGGAAAGGAAGTGAGGATTGGAATAAAGATTATGCATTGATGTGATGATAAGAATCAGCGTTTATTGAAGAAACTAGAGAGCCGATTACAAAAAGTACTAGGTTGAAAGGCTCATTGGAATTCATCTGCTATGGGATTTATATTATGCGCAACAGAAACACCTGAAGTACTACACGGAATAGGTATTAGTTTGGTAATGGTTGGTGCAGCAAACTTGGATTCGAGAAGAAACTCATTTTTTGGTATTACAAAGGGGGAATTGGCCCAAAAATTGGATAAGGGTCAACCTAAATGGCTTCTGTTCTTACCTTGTTCTATTCCTTGCAGCCATATGCAGAATGACGTTTATATAAGTATTATTTACTTTTACGTTATATTGGGGAGCTTTTCTATTTTAATATTTTTGCTAATGGTGAACTTTTGCTATACCAGAAGAAGAAGATTGTGAGGGTAATGTGCATGGAGGTTGGAGCATTTCTTTAGGTGAAACTATAAATAAGAAGGTTTGTTGTCTGAGCCATTGTTTCAGATTGCAAAATTGTTTATTCATCTTCACCCAAGTGCATGTAAATACTCCAACTAAATGACATTTTACATGTGTGTGTATTGACAGAAATCTGTGAACTAGTTAAAGACAGGTGGTTCTGATATGAGTAAAGTGCATAATGTGCATCTATACACTTTGGCCGACATACCTCTTGCAACCCTACACTTTAGAAGTTGCCATTTGCATTAATAGCATTCACATTCTGTTCTACATCTGTTCACATACCATCTATTTCAGCCAAGACCGTGAGGGTTTTAATGTCTAATTCTTATTTCAACATCTATGTTAGTGGATTGGAGCAAATATAGTTATTGATATCTAAATTGGATGAAAAATTCCTCAACAAAATGTGAACTTTAGTATTGCAAGTGGTATCTCTTAGAAGCATAGTATTGCTAATGGTATTTCAGCCAAAATACAGACACACGTAAAATAATATATAAGGTCAGCAAAGAAATAAATTGGGTGATTTTATGTCTTCCCCAATTAATTCTCGTTTTTAATGTTTTAATAAGAAAGTACTCCTGATTATAAAGAATGTACACAACTGATGTTTATTTCACTATTCTCATTCTTGGTAGACTTTTCATCTTAAGATTTTTCACATACTTTGGCTGCTATGCATCTCTTTATTATCAGTTTTTTAGCTTGGCATTGTTGTCCAATGACGAAATATATAGCTAGTACATGTTCTTGTGTTCTTAAAGTAAATTGTGAACTTTTACAGGGGCGAGGACAAGTTCTTTCACAGCTGGAGATACTTAGAGGTTGGTCAATAGAGCCTTTGTAGATCTCATCTCGTATATACTACTAAGTCACATATATTTTTATATGGTTGGTGCAATCTGTAAATGACCCCTACAGTTGAGAATCAATAAACTGTTGCTGACTTGCTGTACCTATGTTTTAGCGTTTATGAGTTTAAATACAACTGTTTAATGTTGCAGATGCTCGTGGACTTGAACATGTAACTGGGCCAAGTAATACACCTCAGAAGGTTTGTACTTATAAATAGTACTATGATGTCTCAAAAACACAGTTGTATTTCCAGTAACTGTTGTTATTTCGCAAATAATGGCTTCAAAGAGGGACAGACTATTTTGTATACAAGACGAGGTTGATGATAAGCGCAAGTTGACCTGCCTCGCAGATAGGGTATCCGCTTGCACTTCAGATGAAGAGAACATATCTGATGAGGAGGTATTGCAAATCTGCGCTCATTTTTAATTACCATACTATCTTCGTCTTACTAATATTTGCATCAATATAAGCATCTTCATTTTACTGCTTTTACAAGGTAATAAAGGAAAACAATATACTCCTGGCGCGATCCATCTCCCCAGGATGTGGAAATTTTCCAAATGTTAACTTTCCAGTTTCTAGAATTTCTAGGAATGATGAGGAATGTGCATGGGCTGCAGTAAATAGAGAAGTTGAGGAACTGGTTCATGTAAACGAAAATGCTATATGCTCCTCATCCCCAGCTGTCTTTTCAAAAGTGAGCAAATCTGGCAAAGGTAGTTTATCTGTTTATGGTTACTTGGACTATGTTGCTGCTATTCTGACTTCTGTAAAAGGTGTTATACTTTCACAGTAATCTCGAAATCATATCATATAAAGCAAATGCATGATGTGACTAGCCTATTCTAGATGAATTATTCTGTATATTATTATCATCTGCTTGTTTATTTATGTTCATATAGTGAGTATGTGTGTGTCTGCAGTGTGTGCGTGTGTGTGAGAGAGAGAGAGAGAGAAAGAGAGAGAGAGTGAAGAGAAAGGAGAATGAGTAGTCCGCTACTACGTATTCACATATATAATAGAGTTGCTACAACAACTTTATGAATTTATTCTCTGATGAGAAATGTCCAATCTGCTGCAGGTGTTCGAGGAAAAGCCAAACCAAGGTTCTCATTTCATTTGCAGTCACATAAGAATATCAATGATAATACTTCCATGCCATCCAATGCTATGTCATTGCTTGAAGCATCCGAGTCTATTAAACCCATAACTGCAGAACAATCCATGTCTGACCTACTAGAGTTTTTCAAGGGAGGGAAAAAAGAGCAGTCAAATATTCATGCGGTGCAAGATGATGTATCAGTTGAAGAGAATCATACCAACCACTCAATGGCTTTGCTTCTGGATTCCTTCCGTGAAAACAATGCTCTGCCTCAAGGGGATGCTAGAGTGGTCAGACATCTTTTTAGTAAATTTGCGAGTTTTCAAATTCTTTTATTGTTGAACCTTTGTCTATTTATTGCCCAGATTAGTAGAACCAAAGAAAGGCTGCAGCCTACGGTCAAGAAAAACATACGTTCATTAGGTGATAGGACCTTAGATGGTGACAAATCCCCTGATATATTGGACACCGATTCATCAACATCAAGTGATGAGAAGGTCTCAGTCTTACAAATTGGTTATTCAAGAATGCTTGTACTCTACAATTATTTACCCAAATCTAGTGACATTTATGCACTGTTATATTTTCTCACATAGGTTTTTCACCAAAATCTAGAGCATATAATACCTGAATCCAAGAGGAAAAAAACCATGGCTGATCAATTTCAAGAAGCTATAGGTGCAACTTCAGAAAGAGATAGGGAGATTCCTTTTACGTTGCCTACACATATGGGGTGAGTGAGATGTTGGAGATGTCCACCACTGCACCTAGTATAGACAGAATATGAATATGCATGTTATAAAAGAAAACTATATACTGAGGTTTTATACATATTGTGATGCTGGAATATGCAGTACCGGATTGTTTGGGAAGTTGCAACATGTAATACAAAACGAGAAGGAAAGAGATATAAGTTTCATAAAGCAGTTGCAGGATCAAGGTTGTATAGAAGGTTAACCCAAGGCATTGTTTATTGTTTTATCATATATAGTTAAAAAATGTTGCAAGTCTGCACTTACCAGTTACCTTTAGTTCTAATTATATTCGTTAACATCCCGTGAAGGAAGCTACTTTGATGTGAAAATCTTGTCAAGATGGCTGGAGGCAAAGCTGACTGTTTGCTCTTGCATGTTCATTCAACACAAAGAGGTATTACTAAGTTGTATAAAATTAAAGAGTTACTTTTTGAACATATCTTAAAGTACATCCACAATTATCTTAGAAACAGGTGGTTTTATTAAAAAAATTGAATAAACTTCGTTTGGTTCGGGGATTTCTGGAATGAGGTATGGGTTTAGAATGGATAAAACCCATACCTAGTGTTTGTTTCATTTTTTTTAAATCTCAACCACATACCTCAAACCCACAAAGTATAGGTTTTTGATACCCAAGAGGGGAGGTGGGTATGAGGGAAGGGTATGGGTATCAATTTTAATATTATTATTTTGTTATTGATAATTAACATTATTAATAATCAAAAAATAATAATATATACAAGCAAGCATTATTAATAATAATAAAATTATTTATATAATAAAATAAATTTATATAACTATTATTTCAATAATACTTTATATTAAATAATTTCATTCCAGAACTAAACCAAACACATGATATCAATAATGAAACACCCGTGTGATTTAGCAATAGCTAATTCATTGCGATTTCTTCAAAATGAATACACCTGTACATATCAGTGATATACATATCAGTATATCACAAGGTCATAGTCTTTCGGGATTTCTCAATTTGCACTTTCAATTATTAGTTATACTAGCTTATGATCCGTGCAAAACACAGATACTATTAATAAATTATATATTAATTATTTTATATAATTAAAATATTTCATTTAATATGATAATTTATTTTATTATTAATTTCTTTTTACATTTTTCTATACAATGATGTTTATATATTAATATTCATAAAATTTAATGATAAGTCATAATTTTAAATAAATAAAAGAGTTTGAACGGTGATGAAATTGAGTTGAATGTAAGTAAACTATATATTAAATAAAAATTATAGGATAAGTAGGATTCTTAAAATAGAAAATATAGAATATAATTTAAATATAATATAATATTATCCGTGAGCAGTTGTATGGTTAGGATCGTTTTTATGGTACACCTAAAATTGGACGGTTAAGATCTTTTCTATGGTGCACCTTGTAAGATGAAAAAAAAGTTCTCTTGTTTGGTTATAATTATATAGTATAGATGTTGTCACTGGCTTGAAATGAGGCATATTACAGTTAAGCATCCATATCATCTATAGGTTTTTGGCTAAGTCTCACTAGTGTGACAGTTATGATGACAGCAAATTTGTAGCTACAATATATTAATCCTACTAAGGAAGCACCATCTTAATTATAGACATTGGACTTGTGGTCATCTACTTGGACCAGCATCATTTGCACTTCCTAGTTCCTACTGAATAAAGATGTGAATAGTATCTTATGTGATTGCTGCGGCAGGATTCTCAATGGGTTGATAACTGCCATATAGAACCCAAACCTGGAAGGACATATACAATTATGTTTAGCTCAAGATCCTGTGGCGACATTGAGCTTGAAGTAGGGAATTTGATACGTATCTATTCCCCCTGGTATGTCCCATACACATTTTATACAGTTTCTGAGCTAACCAGAAGTTTCAAAATTCTACATGATTTAAACATCTAAACTAATTATGCATGATGGTAAGCAATGTCCGGTCAAAATTACAGGCGGTACCCGCTGTACGCTACAAAACTACATTATCTAATTGTGGTAAATGGTCAGTGGTTGATTTTCTGTTTTTATGATGAATCTATACTACAGGAACGAGGTCCGTGTGGCGGAGAAAAACGTGATTGTCATCCTTTCAACATATTTTTCACAAATTAACTTGATCAATGAATGTTACTGAACATACTAGGTTTGCTTTAGCAAGTATAAACCATAGTACTGCAAGCAGTCCTGTTGTGATCAGATACCCCCTCTGTAGCAAGTTGATCCATTGAGTATTTTTTTAAGTTTTCATTTTAAGAAATCCAGTGAAGGTGAAACCAGGCTGCAGGCATGAGAGCACTAAGAAGCACATCGGAATATCTGATATAATCAGATGCCTTGGTTTATACCTTAATCCTTTATAGTTCTTGCTATATATCAAGATGAATTTGTGATGTTTGATCTGTTACCTTTAGGATTTGAGTATAGTTGCATTGATTACCATCAACTATAGTATGTAGTTATTTTGTAATGCTTATCATATACTTTTATATATATCGGATTTTAGTCCGGTGGTATCCCGAGATTTAAGAGATTTAATTCTGTCAGTTGCACAGTTGCAGAAATTATTAATTGTGATTTCTTGGCCTTGTTTGGTTCAGCAAGCTAACTTTTATGAAACCAAGTTATAACTCTTTAATCTTTGCTTTGCAAGGATAATTAGTTATCTGTATTTGGTTGACTGCTCCGTAACTTGTAGTTAAAAATTTTAGTCAAAATTTTAGTTAATTCGACTAAAAAAATTGAAAAAACTAATTTTGATGGAGGGAATATTCAAGTCATGTTTAGCGGTTAGCTGTTAGCAAATACTTATATTAGAGAATTTGGATAATTAAGTAACAAAACAGTTTATTTTTGAAAAACATGTAAAAAAGTGTTTCATAAATTTTAAAACCAACTTTTTTGAAAAGTGTTTTGACTCTAAAACCTTTTATAAGAAAAATATTTTAATTTAAAAATAAAAAATTTAAATTTAAATATAGGGTCAAAATAAAAAGAAAACGAGCTATAAAAATAAATTAACATTGCTGAAAAGGTTGGTGGCAGTCTGGCGGAGCACTGTAATTCACCAACCACCGCAAGGCAATATAAAAAACACGTGGAAAATAAACACACCCGAAACAGATATTTTATACCTTCTCGAACTTCGTGCCTTACCTCTCTCTCACACACACACTTGAGTTGTTACTTGTACAATCTACTCTACTTGATTACAAAAAAATGGCGTCGCCGTCCGATCACCACGCCACCGTCATCGACGGCAAAACAATTGCTCAGACTATCCGATCTGAAATCGCGTCGGAAGTCGCCATTCTCTCCGATAAATACTCCAGAGTATGTTATCTCACTCATCTTTCTCGTCTTCTATATCTTCTAATCACACTTTGAATTATATCAGTTTATTTGATTTTGATTCGTTTCAAGTTACAACACCTTTGTTGTTGTTCAATTTGTGTGTATATTGTATGTATTCTAGAGTTAAGTAGCTTTGAATTTGGATCTATAATTAAGTTGTGATGTATTTCGATATAAATATGAGTTGTGTTATATATAGGCAATGAATTGATTATGTATGAATGTATTTGAAGTTTGTTGAAACAAGGTGATGATTAAGTGTTTTGGAGATGGTAGTGCTGAATGAGGGGAGAATATATCGTGTTTATCGAATTTCAGGTGCCAGGATTGGCGGTTGTTATTGTAGGATGTAGGAAGGATTCTCAGAGCTATGTGAGCATGAAAAGGAAGGCGTGTGCCGAGGTCGGTATTAAATCATTTGACATAGATCTTCCGGAGGACGTACCTGAGGTTGAATTGATTGCCAAGGTCGACGAGTTAAATGAAAATCCTGAAGTACACGGTATGTTTTTGTGTGATGTATGTTTTCATGCGATTCTTTTGGATCTCTGGATCATTTTCAAGTTCTCTGATTTATTTATTTTGCTGATTCTGTGAATTGTTTCTATCATGTCTAGTGTTTCCGTTTTTCTAAATTTACCTGACTTGCCTGTCAGCCCTACATGTTTCAGTGTATGATGCACAGTTCATTGCTATAGTGTTTATAAACATGTCGTGCATCGGATTTGATACACACACTGCACATCTACGAACATGTTTTTGTGTAATGACGGATGTTCCAGCTTATGAATTTCAATTGCAATTTTTTATACATTGTGTTATTGTGAATAGTATCAGTTCTTGTGATAAAATTGATCAGTAATTATCTTATTATCTGCAAATGGTTGGTCCTAAATAGAGTAAAGCTTTAATCTTGTAATAGGATGAATTCCGAATTATGCAGGTGAGCATACATTACATATACTTGTTCATAATATCCAAAACATATCAATGTGTCACTATATATTCTCATAAAGAATAAATTATTGGGCTTTACCGTTCCTATGAGTCACGATGACTTCTCATGTCCTATGAACTAATATTCAATACATGGAAAGTAAGTTCATAATGATATCATAAATGATGGTATTTAAGCAAAATATTGAAGGAATTTTGTGTGCTATGGCAGGTATACTTGTCCAGCTTCCATTGCCGAAACATATAAATGAAGAGAAAATTTTATCTCAAATCAGCCTCGAGAAGGATGTCGATGGCTTTCATCCTCTGAACATTGGAAAGCTTGCAATGAAAGGAAGAGATCCTCTGTTTCTTCCTTGCACTCCTAAGGTATATCAAAATGCTTCGTTGATCCCTAAATTAGAGATACATTTCTAATATAGTAGCATAAATTTTTTATCACTTTTTACCTATGTAAGTATCAATATGACCAAAAGTTACATATTAGCTAATGTTTTGGTTGTATTCGGGTAGTTAATAATTCCTGTAAAGATCTATAATTTAGTCATAACTATTTTGGAAGGAAGAGAGTGGGTTAATACAAAAGGGTCTAGTTTTGAAACACAAATATCAAAACTTTAAACTTTTGATGGAAGTTTCATCAGTTTTCTTTGTAATGAACTAGAGCTTTCTCAACAGGGATGTCTTGAACTTCTGTCACGAAGTGGTATTAGCATAAAGGGTAAGAAGGCAGTAGTGGTTGGTCGAAGTAATATTGTCGGGTTACCAGTTTTACTTCTACTTCTGAAGGCAGATGCCACGGTTACTATAGTCCACTCACGTACTCAAGATCCAGAGAATTTCATTCGTGAAGCAGACATAGTTATTGCTGCAGCAGGACAGCCAATGATGGTAAGAAATTTCTTCATTTTTTTGTGTGTGTGGGTGTGTTTGATATCCTTGATTATGGGCAACAAAGATTCACTTGCAGTATCATTTCCTATGCTGTGAAATTTGTTACTGGTATATAAATGTCCAACATAACTTTCTTTACTTTCAGCATGATCGGTACAAGGAAGAGACTACCTAATATGCCGATATTAAAAATTACAAATATACCTTTCTATATTTTCAGTTTGATTCCATGTGCGTAAAAATTCTAACCAGAATACTCATATACTGTTTGGAACATATAGGAAACTAGCTAAAAGATATTCAGAGTTCTAGTCATACATAACCACTTCAGCTTTTAATCAAATAATTGCCAAGGAATAGATATTGCTGCAAATCACCGTAGTGAGCTACATTACTCAAGCAGTTCAGTGCTTTTGCATTTTTTTTTATTATTATTATTATTTTCTTGGGGGGGGGGGCATATCATTTTACATCTTCTTTATAGTTAGTGGCCCATGACAACCAGATACAATTCCATCAAAAATTGAAAAATATAACTCTGTGCAGTAAAATAGCAGTTGAGGATGAAATAGAGGAAGTGAGTATGTTGAGGACAGGTGAATCTTATCTGATAAATAATATTGAAGCTACTGAATATGTCTTTCTGAAACAGCACAATTTATTTATGTGAATTATACTTCAAGTCTGACTGTCTGAGTTTTTTGTTGTTGAGACATAAAAATAAAGGGCACTGAAACAGCCCTTTTCTGAAATGTCTGTATCATTTTTGATGCTATGCAAGGAATTTAGAAGTTAATTTGTATATATTTTGTATTATTAGTAAATTAGTTTAATTGTTATTTTTAAGTAGTTTAATAATGTTGCTAAAGTAGTCAAGGAGTTCTTTTCTTTATTAGTAAAGTTGATCATTATCAGCAAGTAAATATCAATTAGAATTAGTTTTCCTTATAAGATTTTACATGTTCAGCATAGTTTTAGGACCACTATATAAATCATTGTATTCCTTATTTTGTGCTACAGTAAAATTATTGATTGCCCGAGTATAGTTAGGAGTATATATTTGTGCATTCAGTTTTGTATACTTTCAACTGATTGGTTTTAATATTTCTTGATCCTGTCATTCATCAAGTAATGCACGGACTATGGTAACTTGGTCGAGTATCCCCTTGTACCTTACTACAAGATTTTTTACTCTCGTTTTTGTTGCAATGAAATTATACTAACCTGCTTGCAAGTAGGTCTTCACTGAATATTTTAATATCATTTTTTTGGCTCAATTCATTCACATTAATATTTGTGTATCTATTGTGATTTCAGATAAAAGGAAGCTGGATAAAACCTGGTGCTGCTGTTATTGATGTTGGAACCAATGCCGTAAATGATCCAAGTCGAAAGTCAGGGTATAGGCTTGTAGGAGATGTTGATTTTCAGGAAGCGTGTAAGGTAGCCGGTTGGATTACACCTGTTCCAGGAGGAGTAGGACCCCTGACTGTTGCAATGTTACTCCAAAATACTTTGGAAGGTGCCAAGCGAGTGATCGGGCAGTAAACTTATGTTCCTACTTGTTAGAGGCCGAAGTCTGAGCAGTTCTGGAGAACAACCTTGGAGGGTGATAATGATACGCTCTCTAGTCTGTGCTGCAAATGACAAGTTGCAGATATGTATTAATTTTTGAGTTGAAGGTGCATATTAGAGGTTAGCTCCCAGTCAGCCTTCCTGTAATCTTGCAACTAATGCAAATGATAAATAATAAGCCTTCTCGTTGTCTTTTTTTATGTAGGGTTCAGTAAGTATATTCTTTTATGATCATCATTGACAGAATAAGCTCTAGTGTTGTCATGTGTAATTTTTCAAAAATAGAATATCTTGTCTTTTCAGCTGCACTCTTTATCGGATTTGGTAGCGAGTTTAACACTAGAAATGATGTTCTGCAATGGCCAATCTAAGATTCTATTCCCATAATCACAGAAATGCAGGCACTTAACAAATTACAGAAAGAACGCTGGCATGGTCATGCCTTGTATCTCTGTTTTTCTGTTTGGAGTTTGATCTTTATCATTGCTGTTCGGTTTGCTCTTCACAACTTAACTAAAAATTTTGAAATCTGTCATTCCTGTATGCAACTTTACTGAAATTTTCAAAAACCATGTGTCTGTTGTAGAATGCTAGGTAACCAATGCACCCCACTTCAAACTGAGTGAATAGTGATTGGCAAGTGGAATAAAAGTGAAACTACTGAAGAAATATGCGCATGTGTTGGTGTTGGCTGATGGTAAGCCCTGTTGCTTTCACCTACGTATAATACTAAAAATTAAATTGTAAGAAACGAGACAAGTGATGGAAGGTTTAGAAATGAAATAATTAGAGGTCGAAGGTTTACTGGGATTATAAAACAGAGGCATGCTCGTATATACTAGTATATATTATAAGAATTATAAAATGCAAATATGTGTCCGGTGTACTTTGTTCGTTATTGAAAAGGTCTCTGTGTATTACCAGATCATCCTGGCGCCGGCTATACTTTCTTATTTGTTCACCTTACGTCTGAGTGTCTGACTAATAAAACTAGGCCAACAAATAGCTGGAATATTTCAACAGGCCTGCAAGCCCCTTCATTTCTTCTTAAACAAAAACATCACAAAAAAAAACATAATGTAAAAGAAAAGCTTAGAACTAGAAGAAGAAGCAAACCACTTGGTAAAAAACAATGGCACCTTCTTCTGCCTTCCATTTTACTATCTTCTCCATTTTATTTCTTACAACAATCTTCGTCTCATCCTCGGTCATGGTAGCTGCTAGTGGCAACAGCTGGATGCCTATGAAGCCATCCTGCAAAGGGTCTGTAGCGGACTGCATGATAGGCGAGGAATTTGATATGGATTCAGAGAGTAACAGACGCATATTAGCAACTACAAAGTATATAAGCTATGATGCACTGGAGAGGAACAATGTTCCTTGCTCTCAGAGAGGTGCTTCTTACTATAATTGTGAACAGGGTGCTGAAGCTAACCCTTATGACCGTGGCTGCAGTGCCATTACTCGCTGTCGAAGTTAATCTATTTATAGTTGAAAGAAAAGTGTGCTGCATATGCATCTTGTCTATCTATATACCGGACTGTTCCCATTGATTGTTGGTAACTATATAGTCTATTGTTTTCATACCAGTCATCTTCTTCTTTTTTACTATGTTATAGTCTTGAAGATATTCACATGTCCCTTATTCCCGATATTAGCAGTATACAACTACATATGCAATGTTCAACATGATATTGCTCTCTTGTGTAAGTTCGCAAGGTGAACTCGATAAGACTGATCCACATTAGATTTTGTAGTTCCGGTGTTCTCAAAACTCCTGTAGAAGTTAACTGAATTTTTTGTGGGATCATACAGGGTGATGACATTATCTTAAACACGCACATGATACATGTAAACATGTAACATCAAAGAAGTAGCGTCGGTTCAACTTGCAGTCATATCCAACACAAAAACGTATTGTAGATGCAACAAAGCCTTGCACAAAACGAAACCTATCTGAATCTCTGAAATCTGAATGGCATTTACTTCAAAAAAGATAAACTTGAATAGATAAACAAAGAGATAATTTAGTAAAGGCGTGTTCAGTCATTGGAGACAATTTAGAGTTCTTTAAATCAAAACATTATTTTATAAAATTAGATTTATCAAACTACAATGAGAAATTGCACATTGTAGTGGGTTGAACTTGAGGCACCACTGCATAATCTACGTTGGAAGTGAGGCATCTACTTCTTTCTTCCTTTTCATGGTGATGGATAAGCCGAAAAATAGCATACAAGATTCAAGCATTTCATTTTGCTTCGCCGCAGTTAACAATTCATTATCCGCATAGGGGGATTCCAGTGAAGCACTCCACAGATCTCTCTCACAATATTAGCAAAGCGTATACATAGAAGGCGGAAAAATGGGTAACTATCTGAGAGAGAGAGAGAGACATTCCAGCAAAACTTGTCCACCCTGCAAACAAGATTAAGCTGTGAAATAAGCAAACAGAGTAATTAATACTTGGGCATTCAAGCCACAACAAGAACATAATAATAAGTTAGTTGATGAACATAAGACTGAGGTACTACTATAACCACTGCAAAACACTGCACGGAGATATATTAGTATCTCTCTGGTGGCTAAGACCACCTCAATTTCTGTCTATAGATGAGAAACAATCTGCACATACGTATCGATCATACCATACACCAATAAAAATTTGATAAATTACTTAGTGTGTGTATTTTTTATTTAATTACATTTTGATAACCTGAATTGTAATATTTTTGTGGGAGAATAATTATATTTAAGTGTAAAATTATAAATTATATAATCATATTTTTTTACAAAAACTCACAAATATGAGGGGGGGAATACATATAAATTATTTTATTTTCTATAGTTTGGAATTGTTTTTATTCCTTTTTCATGTAAAAATTCGAAAACATAATGTTGTTTTTCTTATAATTTAAATATCATTTTATTCTATACCACCTCATTCTTTCATACCAGATACAATGTTTTTTTCGAAGGAACTAGAAACAACATATTTAAAGCATCCATGTATGGAAGAGTGTAAATAGCACATTGACATGCTCCTGAATATGTTGGAAAAGGATAGAAAATCAGGATTCGGGAGGGATTTTGATGTATTTAACGATTTAAAATCACTGATTATACGATTCATTGATCTGTGGGTTTTCATAGATTTGAAGTCGGTAGTGTATTTTATTGGATTGAAAAAATAAGACAGCTTACGTGATTCATTATTTGAATCGAGTGTCGAAAGAGTTAAAATTAGGAGTAAAAGAGCAGTGGGGACTGGGGAGTAGTGTATGTCATTTCTGGGAAATGTAGCCTTTTGCAGGAGCATCAACCCCAGGAGTACTTTTATGGCTCAATCTCCCAAGTTCAACTTGGTCCGTTGAGACAATCCAGTGGGGCCCATGCGCCAATACTGTTGGAAGGCAATTTGCTTCTCACCGTCCATTAAAAAATGTTCCTATTCTTAAAGTTTTTTGTATATGGAATACTCGATAATCCTCTTATTTATCGTAGTTTTTGAGTAACAATTTTCCCTCCTTATTTGGGAGTTTTCTGTTTAATTATTAAATTTATTTACTTATATTTTGAATTTTATTTTATTTGTAGAAGTTTGATTTGTTTAATATTGAAATGGTGCAGAATTTATGGGTTGATATAACATTGATTCTTTGGCAAGAATTCTTTTTTTTGGACAAAAGACAAGAAAAGAATTTATATAAAATTACGATTAGTCAAATATTAGTATATGTTTTGATAAATTAATATATATATATATATATATTCCTCATAATTAAAATAAATCTTACATTTTATCTTCAAAATGATTATATATGCTAACGATATAAACGAGTGATATTATATAATTTAATATTTACTCATTAACGATTGTAGTTATAATAAAAAAGTATTGTCTACGTCTCATTTTACTTGACTCTTATGGAAAAAATACATATATTAATTATATTGTTTATTTCTATGTTTGCCTCTAATCAATGACTCTAATAGTGAAATATATTTGAAAGTTACTTGTAAAATCAAAGATGAGAAATATAAGTAAGGGGTAATTTTGAAAAAATATGTAAAAAATACTCATATTGAAATAAGATATGTACAACTATTTAAGGACAATTTTTTTTTAAAGAGTCAAGTAAAAGGGGACGTAGAGAGTATTGTTTTTATGAATAACTAGCTTATAACTCGTGTAAAGCACAGATGTTATTAATAAATTATATATTAATTATTTTATATAATTTAAATATTTCATTCAATATGATAATTTGTTTTAGTATTAATTTCTTTCTACATTTTTTATACAATGATATTTATATATTAATATTCATAAAATTTAATGATAAGTCATGATTTTAAATAAATAAAAGAGTTTGAATAGTGATAATATTGAGTTGAATATGAGTAAACTATATTAAAAAATTATAGGATTAGTAGAATTCTTAAAATAGAAAATATAATATATAATAGAGTTATATGTACGATATATTGATATTTCTTTTTTAAAATTAGATTTTATTAAAATTGTATGGTTATGAAAGTTTATATGGTTCACCTAAAATTGGACGGTTATGATGTTTTTTATAATTCATCCAGGTAAGATGGAAAAAAAAATTTTTGTTTGACTATAATAATACATTATAGATATATTAATATTCATAAATTTTAATAATATATTAAATAAAAATCATAGGATAAATAGGGTTTTTTAAATAAAAAATCTAGAATATAATTTAAGTATAATATAATATTATCTGTGATGAGTGCTATAAAAGGAGGACTATCGGGATAGAGTTGTATGTATGATATATATCCTTTCTAAAATTAGATTTTATTAAAATTGGACGGTTATGATCTTTTATATGGTTCACCTCAGTATTTCAAAAAAAAATTCTCTAATTTGCTTATTATAATATAGTATAGATGTTAGAGGTCTCAAATCTCTTCACAAATGATTAGTTGTCAATTTGTTATTGGTCATTTCCTTAAAAATAATATAGAACCCGTGTGCATTAATATGTCATGTATAATTTAGAAAAAAAATTGGGATCTATTTGAGTACCTTTAGCATTACTCTTGTTTTATAATATACTCATTCAATTTCTACTATGTTTATAAATAATATATGACTTTTAATTAGTTGATTGATTACCATGTTTAAAAAAATCTAAGTTGATGACAAGTTATAATTACATATAACGAATTTTAAAATCAAATAAACAAAAGAGGCTTTTAAAATTTTTCGTGTACAGTAGTTCCTGATATTGTGTATAAGTGTACTTGTATTTAGTATTTAGTAGTATAGCTTCCTTTATTTGACTGTCAGCGTTGCTTTGGTTTCAATCACACTATATAACTATTGGATCAATTCATTGCACCAAATTTTCAAATTAGGATGAATCTTGTTTTAAACAGGGTATTTAGTGGGTGTTGTTTGTTTTACTTTTGATTCAACACTAGTTTAAGAAACAGTAATGAATGGTTGGTTCAGAGTTCAGGGAAGAAATTCACACATTGAATGAGGGTTCCAGAAACTATGAGAGGTATCGCATATATATTTTTTACTTGGTACTTGGATACTACGATTACATTTGTTAAGAATATTTGATATATTTAATTAAATTAAATTTATCATATTTTATTTTTATTAATTTTAAATACAACTAATTCGAGTTATATATATATATATATATATATATATATATATATATATATATATATAAATTCATGTCAATATTAACAAAAATATATGAGAAATTTGAACAAGTAAATTATCTTTATCGATGAAAAACCTCTTCTATTTCAAATAAGTCTTCCAAGGAGATTCTCGAGATTAAAAGAGCATGAAAGTAAGGAAATTTGGACTCGAATTTGAGTTTAAAATTTTAATTTGAAGTTAAGTTTGATAGAATTTGATCTTATTAGATGGTAATCAATATAAAGTTTTATACTGAAATTATTTCATCATCTTGTGTTCAAAAATATAATAATAAGGGTTTAATAATTCTAAAGTTACATTTAGATAACTAAGGGTCCGTTTGATTAAAGATAATAAATAAAAGAAAAGGAAAACAACAACTTGGTCAATTTTGGGGAGGAACGTCACTACCTAGTGTTCTTGAATTCAATTAGCTAATCTAAGGTGATACTCTTTTCTGTTTGGCTTGTATGAATAATCAATATGTGGCTTGTATGAAGTTCTACCTGGTTATACTGTCAATTTCATATGAGAATTGATTAATTTTCGAGTTACTAACAACTGGATTGATTTTTAATTTTGATTTGAAAAAAAGTTTTCTTGTCTGACTATAATAATATAGTATAAATATATTAATATTCATAAAATTTAATAATATATTAAATAAAAATTATAGGATAAGTAGAATTTTTAAAATATAAAATATAGAATATAATTTAAGTATAATATAATTGCTTATTATAGTATAGTATAGATGCTAGAGGTCTCAGATCTCTCTCCAAAAGATTTCCCAAATGATTAGTTGTCAATTTATTATTGGTCATTTTCTTAAAAATAATATGAAGTTCACGTGTATTAATATGTGCTCTACTAATAAAAGGATGACATGTATAATTTAAAAACAATTTTGTGATCTACTAGGATACCTTTAGCATTACTCTTGTTTTATAATATACTCATTCAATTTCTACTATGTTTATAAATAATATATGACTTTTAATTAGTTAATTGATTACTATGTTTAAAATAAACTAAGTTGATGACAAGTTATAATTATATATAACGAATTTTAAAATCAAATAAACAAAAGATGCTTTTAAATTTTTTCGTGTACAGTAGTTCCTGATATTGTGTATAAGTGTACTTGTATTTACTATTTAGTAGTATAACTTCCTTTATTTGACTGTCAGCGTTGCTTTGGTTGCAATCACGCTATGTAACTATTGGATCAATTCATTGCACCAAATTTTCAAATTAGGATGAATCTTGTTTTAAACAGGGTAATTAGTGGGTGTTGTTTGTTTTACTTTTGATTCAACACTAGTTTAAGAAACAGTAATGAATGGTTGGTTCAGAGTTCAGGAAGAAATTCACACATTAAATGAGGGTTCCAGAAACTATGAGAGGTGTCGGCATATATATTTTTTACTTGGTACTTGGATACTACAATTATATTTGTTAAGAATATTTGATATATTTAATTTAATTAAATTGGTCATATTTAAATTTTATTAATTACAAAAACAATTAATTCGAGTTATATGTATATATATATATATATATATATATATAACTTCATGTCAATATTAACAAAAATATATGAGAAATTTGAACAAGTAAATTATCTTTTTCGATGAAATTTCAAATAAGTCTTCCGAGGAGATTCTCGAAATTAAAAGAGTATGAAAGTAAGGAAATTTGGACTCGCATTTGAGTTTAAAGTGATGTAATTCCTTATATTCATATTAAAAAGTTAATACATAATATTAATTTTTTCTGTTAATTTTTTTTATAAATAAATGATTATATCAATAAACATGACCCTTACATAACAAAGCTGAGTGTTAATGATAGGCTTAGTCTTGCGTTCACATCAATGAATAGAAAAGAGTCAAATCGATCAATCTAGATTCTAGACACTAAAGATAAGAAATCGAAGAAGATAAAATAAAAGGCAAAAGCAGTGTACGAATGATACAACACTACAAAATTTACGAGGATTAAAAAATGTAGCCCGTGAGGTGATGACACCGGAAAAGGACGTAAATTGAAATGGGATGCCGTAGAATATACAATTGGCGCCTGTTGTTTGGTATGTATATGCAGTGCGTTAAAGTTGGTAATCGTCATTTCATTTCGATCGGTGAGATCTTTGAAAAATTAAAATGAAAAAGAAGACAAAAATAAATATATTGGCGAGACAATGTCCACCGGCGAATAAAATACTCCATTTGGGTTCCTTGTTTTCAATATTTGGTCCAATCCCTCGTTTATATTGTATCATATTCTATAAACAAACGCTTCTCATTGAATAATCGACAAATACTGCTGTAGTATTCACTCTGGTCGAGTATGACAGGGTCGTTTATTTCGGGGATGCTGCGTGGTTGCGATGAGAAATCGGGTTAGGATGACATGAGATTCAAATATCATTTCTCATATATTTGATTGAGTGTTAAAATGAATTTATTTTATTTAAAAATAAATAATTTCATATACCTATGTCTCATACCCCTCTCTCTTGCGTATCAAAAACTTATATTTTGTGGGTTTAAAGTATGAGTTTTAAATTTTATTTTCTTAAACCAAACACTAGGTATGAGGTTGGAATGACAGAAACTCATACATAATACCCAAATGTCATGAATCAAACGAGCCTTAAAGATGTCTACTTTTATAATTTGAGCCAAATCGAACTTAATTAATAAATGAATTTGAATATTTTTAAATAATTTATTTTAATTAAGTAAATTCTAATTTATAATCGGTCTCAACTCATTTAATTAAATGAATTTGAATTTATGTTCAAATTTAACTCGTGTATAAATAAATTTGAAATCGAACTGCTTGTAAGTAGTTTAATCGATTATAGTTTTGTTATTACACTTCAAAATTATACAAATTTATGTTATAACTAAATTATAATAAACATCAAAATAATATATAAATACCGAAAATATGAATATGAGGCAAGAGTCTCTTATCAAGACTTGACAATTTATTTGTGTCGTGTAATTTCGTGTCTTTTACCTTCGTGTGTCTGTGTGTTTAGAAAAAAATTACAATGACTCATATTTTGTGTCGTGTTTATATATTCATGATTTACTTTCATGTATGCTTCTAAAAAATATTGAAAATCAAATAAGGAAATTTTTTAAGTGAACATGAATACAAATATATAAAGAAAATCAAGTAAATTCATATTTAGGTCAAATAATAAATCGACAATTCGATAATTAATATTAATTTTACGATATATATTGAGAAAAAATAATTATATATTAAAAATGCATGATTCAAATTAATAAAGTATACAAATTAATTAATAAATAAGTTAGCGTTAGGACATTAAAGTGAAATTACATTTATCGAATATATATTTAATAAATATACAATAATAAAAACATATAATATAAATAAATAATATATAATTCGGTATATTCGGTCTGAATTGAATTGTTTTTATTATAGACCGGATCAAACCGAATTTTAATTCAGTTTGGACCGAAAAATCAAATGAACCAAAAATTCAGAAAAATTAGAAGTGAATCAAACCAAAATTGTTGGTTTTGCTCGGCTCTGATTATAATCTTTATCTTTATATATATGATAGTTGAATAACTGTTTCCTAACTCTAAACCTACTTATATCCAACTCCAAGTTTATAAATATTCATGAATATTTTTTTAGTTATTTTTATTAATGATTCATATATTTGATTATTTCAAATATTAATGTTACCCATGACCCATTTCAAATTTGGAAATGTTTATTTTCATTTATTATTCAAATTCATAATTCAAGATTAGTTTTCTTATTCATTTTATCTATAACCCATTTCTTTATTATTCCATTTCCTCATTTACAAATTCTACCATAAATGACTTATAACCAAATATCTTTATATATAATTTTTAATTTATTTTATAATTTTAATATTTGAATAATATTTATCTAAATTATATTTTTCAAGTCTATTTATTTAATTATTATTTTATTCTTTTTAAAAAATTTTATTTAATTAGACAAATTTTTATTTTTATAGACTTATAATATTTTACCAATAATCTTTATTGCTCATTATAGCCTTTTGGTTATAAATATTATCATTTTTTCTTCCAAATCATTATAGATGACTAAATTTTATTTTTTAATTTAATTTTATTCACGACTTAAACTTATATTCAATTATTTATTCAATTCTAAATTTAACTTATTAACTTATATTTAATTATTTACTATTTTATTACTATAATCACTAAGGTTTCATTTAGGAAAAAATAATTATATTGTAAAAATTAAAAATATATATGAAATTATTTATTTGAAAAAAATTATTAAATTTTATATATTTATATGAAATATATATGTTTCATATTTTTACCCATGACCGAGTCTAATTTTTGAAATTCATTTTTTCATGAGTTTCAGAAATATCTTCATTTATAGGTCCGAGATTTAAATCAATGAATTAAATAATCCTAATGATCAACTTTGCAATCAATTATTAAAATTAATAAGTCTTCAAATAGTTCATTTAAAAAAATTGAAACCCTTTTAATTTATAATATTTTATAATTTTCAAGTTTATTATTATACCATTATAATATTTACCATGAGTCGGTCAAATTTATGCTACTATTTGAAATTTGGTTTTAATATACTAAATGATTTTTTTATTTTATAATTTTAATTATATATATAAAAGTTTAGATATTGTAAACAAGTTACGCATAACTATTATTTTAAAAGTTTAGAAAACAATATTATTTTAAAAATATTATTAATTTATGAAGTAATAATTTTTAAATATTTTATTGTATTTAATGATTAAAATAACATTTAATTTAATCATTATTTTTGTATTACCTAATTTTTATATCTAATATAAATTGAATACAATAACACATACAAATAAATATAATTTATTTTATATATTATATTAATTCTATTAAATATTTAAATATAATATAATACATATATACAATTTAAAACTTTTAAATCCAGTGCAAAATATGTGCATAAATATTGATTAATAATATATAAAAAAAACATATTTCAAAATATTTGAAATTGTGATTTATAAATAAGTTTAATAATTATTAACATTGAATATTAAAATCTTATTTTTCATAAACACAATAAAGATATATTTTATTAAAATGGTCGGATAGATTAAAAGAATATTGATAAGGTGATAATAACTCATTTGTATACATTTTTTGGATTTTTAACATTTTTTGAGCCCGGTACAAAATAGGGCAAAAATCCTAGTCAACAAAAAGTAACAATATTGCTGAGCATGATCACGTGAGAGAGATGTGGAGGTAGGTGGGGCCAGTTTGATTAACAGCCGTGGACTCAGATTCAATTCATCGCCTTCTCCGCCCATTATCACGAACCCCCTCCTCTTATAAAATGGAAAGTTTGTTTCCCCAATTATACATACACATATACTTGCATAATTACACATATCTATATCTGTCACTCCCAAAACCCTACTTCCCTTGTCTCCATGGCTGATACACAACCATCCCAATCGGTAATCTACTTATCAGTTCTTCAAATTTATATTCACAATTAATATTATTTTTTTTGTTTTAAATTAGATCTTATTGTTTTTACAGGTTGATGTTGATGAGAAGAAGCTTAAGCATCTAGATTTCGTTCAAGTGGCGGCTATCTACGTCGTCGTTTCGTTCACGACGCTGTATGAGTATGCTAAAGGAAACTCCGGTCCGTTGAAACCTGGTGTTCAGACCGTGGAAGGTACTGTTAAGACTGTTATTGGACCCGTTTATGATAAGTTTCATAACGTTCCCTTGGACCTTCTCACTTTCGTGGATCGCAAGGTACGTGTTACGCACACAAACAAATTTACAATGAATACAAACAAATTCTTGTTAAGAGTATAGATAAATTTGTGTGAATTATAAATAAAATTTTATAGATGGGTATATTTGGTGAATCTACGCTAGATTCACCAAATATACGATGAATTCTGAAAGTTTGTAATGTAAAGTGACTTTGTGTGTGTGTGTGTGCAGGTTGATGAGGTGCTGAGTGAGATGGATCATCACGTGCCTTCGCTGATCAAGCAGGCATCAAGCCAAGCTCGATCCGTGGCTTCGGAGATTAAGCGAGCTGGCCTGGTGGAGACAGCCACAAACGTGGCTAAATCTGCGTATGTTAAGTACGAGCCAGTAGCTGAGAAGTATGTTGTGGGGGCATGGAGTTCGTTGAACCGGCTTCCTTTGGTTCCTCAATTGGCTCACATTTTGGTCCCAACGGCTACCTATTGGGCTGAGCGATACAATCAGAGCGTCGGTTATTTTGTATCGAAAGGCTACACAGTGTCGAATTACTTGCCATTGGTTCCGATTGATAAGATTGCCAAGGTGTTCAAGGCTAGTGAGAATGGTCATGCTTTGAGTAATGGAGATGGAAATGTTGTGATGAGCGAGTGAGAATGGCAATGGGTAACCGGATTCGGGTATGGATTATGAATGATGTTAGGATGTTGATATATAGTGGGAAGATGCGGTTTGAATGTCTAGCTAGGTGTTTTACTGCACTGTAACTTTGGTTTTAGGTTCTGGTAAACCATATCTCTATGAACAATCTTACTGTAGTAAGTTTTGCTTGATCTAAAAACATCGTGTTCAGTCTAAATGGACATTAATCAAGTTACTTTCATACTTGTTTGGGAATAAAACTCCACACCGGATCGTGTCCTTCAAGTCGCACACTGATTAGTTATAATGATATAAAATAAAAATTATATATAATTTGCTGAACCTGTAAGAGCATCTCCAAATCAGCAAATTTGTTAGCTAAAATGTTCTTTTATAATTATTATATAAAATTTTAGTTAAAGGGTATGACATTCACTCCAATTATATTATTTATAACAATCATCATGTAAAATTATACATGAGAGGTTTATTGGTTCGACAAATATAGAAGATCAAATATGATGATCTATAATTTTTTATTAAGGGGAAAAATATTAGAGTACATCAATTTTTAGATATATTTTAAAGAGTGATACATAGATGCCATCTATGCGTCACATAAATAATCTTGGAGATGTTCTTAGAGCTAACATGTGTCCAATTGTATTAGCTATAATGAATAGTTATATTTAAAATAATCTTAATTTATGGTAACTATAAAATTAGATAGTAAAGAAAATTGGAGAAATAAGGTGCGAATGTTTTTAGAGGATGACTAGAGACACTCAACAAATAAAGAAAACTAATCTAGAATATCTAAAATTATAGCTAACTATTTTTCTCTATAAATATTTTAGATAATATCTATATTTTATGTCACGTAGATTGATATAACTAACCGGAGTTCATGGTTGCAGATGCTTTCAGGATGGTAAAAAAGATGAAAAATCAAAACTAAACCTAAAATTATATAAAATCAAGACCGAAATATAGAGGGGAAAAAAGAATAATTTGATTGTAGTTTTGGTTAATGCATCTGGGTGTCAATTTGAATCCAAACCCAAAAAGCAAAAACCCAACCCAAACCATGCTAACATTTGAATGCTCTTATAATATGGATTAGGTTGGTTTTCAGTCACATATCTATTTATAAAATATGGATTGGATTGGGTTGGTTTTCAATCGTTTTTTCAAAATTTTACGGTGTCTCTTCCTTAACGTGTTCCGGAAACTCCAGCCACCCCTGTAATCAATGATTGGATCCTATTCCAAATCCTAACCCATGACCTATCTTCATTGATGACAACTTTTTGATGAGATTATGGCCCAGATGTTTTTGTACCTATTTCAGCAAAGATCAATCTGATTCATTTTTTTAAAATCTTGGGTTGATAACAGAGACTTTTTTTTCAGTTGACATGCTTATAGATATTTTTTTATTTTTTAATGATTATAGATACAGTGTGTGTGTATATATATATATATACTTTGAGTTTTCTAATTTTATAGACTACAAAATTTACTAAGCGAGTACATGGAAGGTTTAATAAATTAATTATACACTGAGTTTATATTATTATTGTTATTATTATTATTATACACTATTATGTGTAATAGCATATTAAATTATTTATAAAATCATTAACGAGACCTATTAATTATAATATAATTTTAAGATTAATTATTTTGACGATTTTGCATAAAATTTATTTTAATTAAAAAATAATTAATTAAAAATATATATTTTAAAACTATACAATAATATTATATATTACCTTGAAAAATAGTTTATTTATGACCGGAACCAAATCTTAAACTATATTGAATTAAATATGGGTCAAATATGAATTTGGATCATAAACCAATTCAAATCCATACTTAATTACTCAAAACTCACCCAAATCCATTTTTTTTCCAGGTCTTGTGCATCTATGTAACATTGTTTTTATAATCTGTAGTCTGTACGGAGCACCGATGTTGTATTTTAAGTTTTGTTCGCAGTTGATGTTTACGAGATTTAAGTTACTAAAAATGAAAGCAGAGTACAAGCCTCTGTTTGCAGACAAGAGCGTTGAGTATGTTGCATGCCAACCCCAAAGATCTCTTTGATATTCTTTACCAATGACTTCATTGTCCCCAAAGATTATTTAAAATGGCATTGGTATGAAGGCCAATTTTCCATTTTCATAGAGTATTGATCCACGAGTAATTGACCGAAAATACTGTAGTGAGAAAAACTTTGATTGTTTTTAACTAAAAAATAATCTTAATTGATAAATGATTAATCAGATCAGAAAAAAAAAAAGTTGTGTCAAATTAAACAAACTTGTCAGGAATCAATGTAGTTTTGATGATAACTTTAACTTTAAAGTCATAGAATTTTATATTATTATAACTGATCAATTGATATGAAAATTATAAATACGATTGATCAAGAAATCATTTATCAATCGAAATGTTTATGTGAATCAACTGATAATATGGATGGTAACATAGATGTATTTAGTCTATTTCAATTGATATGACTTTAGTCGATTGATAATTTTCTCATCAATTGATATTAGAGTCGATTGATATTGA
Organism: Oenanthe sinensis; assembly: GCA_028671895.1. Taxonomy (NCBI): domain Eukaryota; kingdom Viridiplantae; phylum Streptophyta; class Magnoliopsida; order Apiales; family Apiaceae; genus Oenanthe; species Oenanthe sinensis. The sequence goes on along the minus strand of CM053813.1, from coordinate 39,628,967 downwards.
TCATCAACTGATTTGTAATTTAGACTGTCAAATTGTAATTATTTAAAAACAAAAAAATTATACAAGTGAATGATAATCAATTGATATGGAGGCATCAACGGATAGAAGATCAATTGATACAAAGTCAATTCAGAGATTAACCGATAAAGACGATATGTGAGCGATGGAGATGACCCCGAAATCAAACAAATTCAATAGGAAACCCTAAATTGAGGTGTGAATCAGTGATAAACGCAGAGATGTAGTGTGATTGATGGGGTTAATGCGGAAAAAATGCGTGAAATTGCTCTGATACCATGATAATTTGCAGAGAAATAAGCATAAGATGAAGATGATGAACTCAATCTATACATACAACTTGCTCTGTATCTACATATTGTGTTTACAAACTGAAATGAATCTCTTAATCTCCAAGACATGATTACTGCTATATATACTAGCCAGCTGTACTTAACTCTCCACCTCATCTGTAACAAATTTTCCCGCCTTGATGATATTAGTTGACTTGCTCGCTTGTTGACTTTCCTCACTTGGTGACTGTATATTAACAATTATCGTCGACAGAATTGCAACCACATAGCTACTCTATTACTTTGTCGTAAGTTCCAAATTTGCCATGAACGAAACACCTACTCTGACAGTTAAATTTTCTATCCACAGTAAAACCAGCCTGACAGGTTCTATCCACAGTAAAAACCTACTTAATTCTTAGTTGATAAACACTTTGCTTAGCAGCCAAACTAAGCTACTACACAAGACTGAACAACAAGCTAGACGCTAGTTTATAGTATTATGTAACACAAGGGATAGTCCCACCAGTCTCAGTAGCAATAAGTTTTGTAAAAGTCCATATAGTCTCAGTAGCAATAAATTTGGTAAAAAAACTATAGTAAGATTCAAGTTCCAGTATTAAGTGATTTTATACCAATTTGTATGAAGAAGCTGAAATTTATGGCCCTGTTTGGCAATTAACGGCTAGAACCGCTATTAGCGGGTTGAATTAGTTATTTCGATTTTTGACTAACTGATTGAATAATTAGTTGTTTTAACTAGCGGATTGAATTAACAGTTTTGAATAAAACTGTTTGGTAAATAGTTTTTGAATTAGTTGTTTGTATTTTAAGTGGATACATGACAATCATCTAATTGAAAAAACTCCTTCAAGTAGTTTTTTCAAAATTAAATTATTGAATCCAAACCGCTAATTACCAAACACTAATACTATAGGATTATCTAGTCAAACCTCTAATTTTTTCTCAAACCTCTGACATCCTAATATGGCCTATAACTTAAAATTCGGAACTTCACTATCATGAACAGTAAAGAAGTGTTTCTCTATTAATTCCAGCAGACAGAAATAGCAACACAGTTTAAATACTAATCATTTTCAAACCCCAATTTAATGATCTGCCATAACTCACATCCAATAATTAAATGTGAACACCATGAATCTATATAATTATCAATGCCTCTTGTTAGTTGTGCGCTACAAATTTATACACGTACAAGGTAACTCACATTCTATACATTGAATTCTTGTATATCCTTGGACTGCTGAAATAATATGTTTAGGGCAGCTTGGTTATATCAAAGTTATGTTTGTATATGATATGAAAATTATCTAAACTACTTTCATTTAGCACTCATTGCATCACTTAATTGATTAAAACAGTTCCAACGATTAATTTTCTCAACTTTTTCGTTTTTCCTGAAGGGACTATTAATCCCATCTCCCCTGAGGTATTATTAACCCTGAGGAAATAAACAAAAAGATAATTGATATTACTTAATGGGATAACTTGAGCATTAACATTAACAATTTGGTCATTAGTCTACCAATTATTTATATCATGAAACAAAATGGAAACAGGAAGCTAGCACTAAGATAACGAATCAGTAATTAATTAAAAAAACATAAATGTAATGAAAAAAGCAATGCACCCAATGTTTAACAAATATATTGCTGACACAAGGAGGATGGCAAGTTCGTTTTCCATTTCTTATTCTATAGTTAAGAAAATTAATTGCAAAGGAAATTAACATAATCTTGATAATGTGAAGCAGTTCTGAATTGGTAAAAAAACGCAGTACTCATGCAAAATGCTAACATCTACTTTCCGGAGCAATCCTCATTGAACCAAAAGTTGCTCAACAGAATAAGACAAGAATTAATAGATTGAGTACTTCTCACCAACAGGGTAAAGTTTCTTGTAAATGGTAACTGCGACTGGAAGAATACTTGCAAGAGCAAGAGAAAGATGGTCAGAGCTACTTGTACGTACAGAAATCTGGCCACTAAGCTTGTTGTTTATTCCAGCTCGTACAGTCACCTTGGAATTGCGTCCAATAGAGAAGTTCGCTAGACTGTTGAACCCCAATGCTAAGTCACCTCTCCACTTTATTATGGACAGGCCAAGTGAGGACTGCACTTGTCCAATAGGATAATCAAGTTCCCTGCGCTGCAATTCGATATTAGCTCCATATGCTTTTTCGTGTTGAGATCGGACTGCACCTCCACTGGCAACCAAAGAATACTGCTTTCCGAAAGAAATCTGATCCTCAACTTTGAGCCCAGTGACAACATTTTCCCCTAAGAAAGTAACTGATATCCCGGCGGCAGTTTTGTTCTTCCTGAAATTCTTAAACTTGGTTTCACCTCTGATGATGTAGGCAAGTTGCTTACCCATATTCTGAATGTCAAAGCCTGCCATAGTCGATCCATTCTCCCCATGTTTCGCAGCAATGGAAGAGTCCAAATTGACGGTGAACTCTTTCTTATCCTTTGTCAGCTGAACAGACACTACAGCCGGAAATTGACTGAGAATGGCTAGACTCTGCTCAAGATTGACCCCATCATATCCACAGTCGTGATCCCAACCATGGGTGTCCAGAACCGGCCTTGCCAGAAATTGTGAAGTTGGTTCCAGAAAACGATACCTGTGCGCTGGATTATCACCATCGAAAGAAGGTGGCAGGGCCATATCTGGTAACGGAACAGAAACCGGAGCTGCAGAACCAGCATCAAGATCTTCTTCACTGTAACCATGATCAATTGCAGAATCCTTTCCTTTCATCTTCATCTCTTTTAATCTTTTCAACTCCTCTCTCCACTGCTTCTTCTGAAGAAGCTTCACACGGTAATCATACTCCTCAAAGTAGGCTTTTTTTTGCTCCACGCTTAACTTTGCAAGCTGAGATTTCTTAAGAGGCTTGAATGGTGGAAGCTGATCATACTCATCTTCATCCTCTTGGTCAGAATCTGATAGGTCTGCCAAGTCAACATCAGAATCGCCATTGTCACCCCCTTGTTCAGAGGAAAGCTTTGGGTGCACACGTGACTGCAACATGGAGGACAACATATAGGGGAGAGGGGGTGCGCGGGCACGGTACCCAAACAGCTTACGGCCGTCAAATGGAACTTGAGGCTTTGAGATAGAATTTGCTTCAGATAATATTTTCGTAGAGTAGCACAGTATCATCAGTTGAGGTCTCCAACTTTGGCCATTAGGGAGAACCTTTTGTCCTTCTCTATTCCTTCGGCATGACCCGTGATTCTCAACCAGACAAACCGGATTCATTAGGCTCGGGCTCAATATGCGTAGATCGTTAGTAGCTTGCCCTATAGACTGCTGCAAAACATGATACCGTTGGGTAACAAACGTATCATAACTCAAAGGAGAACCAGATGGTCCTTCTGGAGGTGCAGAAGCAGCATGCGTCAGAGTTACTATGACACTACGCCATATAGGAGGTCCAAGTGAACTGGTAATTGTACGCAATAGGGGTATATCATTAAGATCACGAGTTTGGGCATCCAGACGATCCACATACAAGACAATATCAACAGGGTTTTTTTTGGTAAACTTCTTGACAGAAGACAAGATGCTTCGGTTGAAAGACTGCTCCACTACTGAAGACTTGAGGCCAGGTGTGTCAAAGACCCGAATCTTAACCCCATCAACTACACCTGTGATTTCTTTGACAGTAGTTGTGGCAGGCTGAAATGCATCAACCCGAGCTTTTTCTTCACCGAAAATTGCATTTATGGTTGCACTCTTTCCAACTCCAGCCTTTCCAAGCACTAGTATATTCAGAGCGAAGTCCAAATCTTCTTTCTCATCTTCTTCAAGCTGCAAAGCTCTCTGCTTTGCACTATCAATGTTAAAAATCTGACCACTTTGCCTCCCTGCATCAAGCGCCAGCCTGTACAAAACCCGGGATACAATTGAATCATCTGAAGACATCCCTAATCTCTGAGCAAGTCTCAAGAATTTAACCCTGATCGACTGTAACTTCTCTAGCTTTTCCTTCTCCTCATCACTCAAGTTGCTCTCAGATTCTTCACCACCAGCAAAACTTGAAGGATTAAAAAAATTAAACTGATTTGATCGGGGCGCAGGCCTTAAGGATTGCATTGAGGATCCTAAACCAACAGGTCGCTCAATTGAGAAAATCCTAGAAACATCTTGAGAGGAAATAGTTATATTGCCACCATCTGATCCTGCACCTGTTGCTGCTTTCAAAAGAGCAGTTAATGCCGCTGAATCAAACAACTCCTTACCCTCTCCTTCTTCATCAGTGTCCTCTTCTTCGGAATCTGTCACAATTTGCCCATCAATTCTCTGTGCATTATCATGAGAACTTTCTGCACCAGAGTTGGAATTTCCTTCTGATCCACGCTCCAACTCCTCAATAAATTGCTTTGCAGCTTCAGAACTTCCAAAAATAATATCATCAGAGTCCCCTTCAGATCCTGGGCCTTCCAAGTCATCCTCACTTGCTTCATTCTTGCCAAATTTTATTTCATCATTGACCTCAAGTTCTTTGTTTTGAAGTGGAATTGATTCAGCAGAATCATTTGCAAAGGATTTTTCAGAGGCCCCATTTTCTCGTATCTCATCCTGAACACTTGCTCTAAAATCACCATTTCGTTTATGTTCTTCTGCATTGTTTGGAATACTACTTTCAGGATGTGGAGCGTCAACGACAGCTTCAAACCTGTCAGCACCAACTAAATTCTGGGTAGAAACAACTTCTACTCCTTCAACGTGGTTCTCTAATTTGGCAGTGGCTTCAGAATCTCCCTCAACCTGAGTTACGGACTTCTTCTCATTATCTTGATTTTTTCCAACATAGTCATCAGCTTGACCATTTTTCTCTATTTTATCAACAACAGCCACCCCAGGTTCTGACATATCCACCTGTATATTTTCTATAACAGAGTCTCCTTCAAGGGTAGTTTTAACATCTGCAAAATTATTTGGTTCAACAATATTAGCACTCGGGTGGACAAAATTAACATTTTGAACAGCAGAAACAGTCTTACCATGTACTTGATCAGCACCAATATTAGAGCTCATAATCCCATCCACTTCCTCTGTTTCTATCCCAACAACTGGCACTCCAGACACAGCTGAATTCACGTGTATATCTTCCGCAAAAGAGTCTCCATCCTGAGTTAATTTTGCACCATCCGATTTAGATAACTCAGACTCTGAAGGAGTGATGATATTCTGAACTGAACTCTCCTCAACAGTCCCAACAACCAATTTATCAGATTCATTAGCCAAGCTCAAAATTTTAGAATCTGTGGAAATGACGATAATTTCACCTGAACCCTCCTCAACAGTCCCACCGCGTACTTGATCAGACTCAGCATTCAAACTCATACTTTTATCAGCTGTCCCATTCCCTTCTATTTCCCCAACAACAGCAACACCAGGCACCAACAAGTCAACATTTATAGTCTCCACAACAGTGTCTCCTTCGTGTGTAACCTCCTCAACACCATCCCCTGATTCCACAACCACATCACCTACTTGCTCACTCTCACTGCTTTCAACAACATGTTTCTCAACCACTTCGCTAACACTCTCAATTTTCTTCACCTCCAACACTTCCTCACCCTCCAACTTATTCTCCTCTACCCCAGACCCCATCCCTTCAGAAAACTCACTCACCTCATCTCCCCTCAAACCCCCTTCCGTCACAACATCACCAAAATTCCCCGAAAGCCCCTCCCCTCCCTCCACAACCACATCCTTAAAACTTTTTTCGACAACATCACCATTCCCCGAACACCCCTCCACAACAACATCCTTAAAACTTTTTTCGACACCACCACCATTTTTCCCACTCTCCAAAACCCCAGCTTCACAACTCTTTTCCTCACCACCTACACTTGTTGTTTCAAAATCCACAAAAGGGTCACCAGAATTCACATCAACAGACTTAAATTCAACAACTTTACCATCTGGGTCAGCTAAAAAACTCTTCTTTTCCACATCAAAATCCTCCTCACCACTAACAAAACCACCATCACTCACACTACTAATACTATCAATATCATCACTACCATCCAAAACATTAGTATCATCAACAACAATTTTATCCAAATAAGAAGAAGTTTCAACAGAACCTGTAAATGGGTCAGCAGAACCCAATGAATTTGAAGCAGCTTCAGTAGTTGACTCCATTGAATTAGGGTTTTGAGGGCTTTAGCAAGAGAAAACTGATAAGGTTTTTACCAGAGCCAATAAATTGGGCTCTGGGTTTTTATTTTTATTGTGTGTCGTTAATAACAAGATAATTTTAGTGATAACGTATAAAGAGATTGGAATTGTATCTAACTATCTTGTTTGTATGTATATATTTGTTTGTATGTATATATGTTTCATTCTTGATTTTACTTCCACTTATTTCTCATCCATAATTTTTGGACTTTTATTTGTTTCCTTTTTACTGTTTTTTTTCCTGCAAATATTTACTTTGCCTTTTATTTATTTTATTTTACATATAATAACATAAGAAAATTATTAATATAAAGATTTTTTTGTTATAGCGAGGCTCAAATTACATTTTTATCATGTTTTACGTTACTTGAAAAAAAAGAGAACATGGTGCGTATACGTTACGTAAAAAAATTGTGTATCTATACTAATATAAGATGTAAATAAAAATCAACATAACAAAATACAATTGCCCCGTTTGTCTAAATTTATAGGCAGCTTATAAGCCGGAAAAGTTGGTATATATGTACTTTTTCTGAAAATAAGTAACTTATTTTCAAATTTGAAAACAAGATTTGGTCTTAAATTTCTAAAATAAATATTAATTTTCAAAAAAAATATGAAAATACTTTAAAAAAAATAGTAACTTATTACTTATAAACTAAACCAAACACCCCCAATATTTGTTTTAACACACAACAAAACTGCCATCATGTTCCAAAGTAAATAATAATAAAAAATTGCGATCACTCACTTTTCAAATTGTTGGTTTTTTAAAAAAAATATATGGGTTGTTATCGATGCTATTTTTATGTTTTTGGTTTTTTTAATGATGCACTTTTATATTTTTAATTTACGAGTAACACTCTTAAAATATATGATTTTCATAAATATGTTATTCTATTAATTAAAATATTAATCAAACATTAAAATAATATAAAAATAATCCGGATAATAAAATTCGCTTAACTTTTCACAATTATAATAGTCTCATACCTTTAAAAAAAGAATGATCAAAATAATTCATAAAAAATAATAAATCAATAAAAACTACTGTAAAATATTAAGAGTATCGCTCGTAAGTCAAAAATATGAAATGTGTTAGGAATTATGGTGTTAACAATATAATCAACTAAAAATTACTTGGTCTTAATTTATAATAACCTAAGTAAAATGTACTGTCATATGTATATTGACAGTATGTTTAGATAGTCACTTGAAACAGTATGTTTAACAAAGCCAAATAGGTGACAGTAAGTTTAATAGTTTCTGTCTTGTACAAATGTAATAACTTGATTCATGAATTAGAAGTTCACAAAGTGTTCATGCAGAGTCTGATTCAAATCCACGACAGTAACATTCAACACTCAAGCCTATAGCAACATATTCAAGTGACAGCACAATGGAACATGCGACAACAACTATTCAATCGACAGTAAACTTGGCGGAGAATGAAGAATTGAAGACAACAAATTTTACTGACAGCAACATTGGCGGAATAGTTGACATCAGCTTTGGAGACAGTGTGTTTTAGTAGACCATCAAAACTTGACAGCAAAATATGCGGAGCCGAAAATACTTTCACCATAAAGGAGCTAAAAGTTGATAGTAAATTTATAGTAAAGTTGATAGTCTGTTCCAAGTAACAGACTAAGATAGTGAAAACACAATGAATGATTTGGACAGGTCTATCTAGTTTGTCAAGTCTACTACTGCAATTTAGGAGAAGACAAGTAAAAGATAAAACGTACTCAAGGAGTCAAAGATCTCTGCATATCCCTTTATCTACAAATGGAATGAAGAAAAGGTTGAACGAGAAAAACACAATTTTTATTTCAAGTTTTGTTCTATGATCAATGAAAAGTACACATGTAAATGTGATATGTGTTTCAGTATAAATACACATATCTCACAAGTACTTTTTTCTTATTCAACTGAGCTAGATTTTCTCTCAACTATAGAAATATTAGCAAATTCATTGTTATTGTTTTTATTAAAGCTGTAATCCATTTGCAGTCAGTTGTAGCAAACCAAAAATAATAAAATTATTTTTGAAAGTTTAAAAAACACTGTCTTCTTTATCTGTTTTGATTGTTTGCATATTAATCTTGTTAATTATAAATCTTGTTTGTTGTTAGCAAGAAACTGTTATAATTAATCAAGTTGCATTCAACCCCATTCTGCAACACTTATATTACTCAACAAAATGACACTACTAGAAAGAAGCTAAAGAGAGAAGTATATTACCGATATTTTTTTCTATAAATTTGATAAAATTAATGTCTGGTTAACAATTTAATTAACGGAATGACATATTTAATGTAATCACATATTTCAGGGTACCACTCGTAAATCTAAAATATGAAATAATACTATTTGAAAAGGTAAAAAAACGGAAGAATATCATTAATAATTTCCCTAAATTTATTTGACATACTCACTTTCTATATATATAAAAATGAGATTTGGTTTAAAGTATTCAGTGAAAATGAGTTTGATATGAAATCGGGACAAATATGTTTAGAAGAGTTTCAAAATTTATCGATAATACTCATTTAGATCATTTCTATTCATAAAAATCTGTTAGGTATATTATCTACGTGATGGCATTGTTCTAAATATCAGTAATTAATTTTCCGATTATTCAATTAATCATTCCGATTAATCTCCGATTTATTTGATTAATTCATTTTTCGTGCATTTACCGACTATGTCCGATTCACGTTTTTTTACAATACTGTGTGTTAGTAAAAAACAATCAGTTTACTTATTTTTTTAAAAAATTAAATGACTCCAAGAAAGTACGCATGTTAATTATAATTATAGATATTCTCTGTTGATCAATTTCTCATCCTTTAAGTTCTCCGCCTCATCTCCCTCCAAATTTTTATTAATATTTTAAACTTATTGTATACCCATCTCATCTCTCTCACATAATCATAATAATAAAATATTATTTTTCAAATAGATAACGATTATAACTAATGTGGTTGGAATAAAATACTTTTTTGATTATTTATAATTTAACAAACTATTATTTTATTATATTTTAGCTATTCATTTTACCTCGCGTTGGAGATTGGAAATGCTCTATTCATAAAAATTTTAGTTTGAAGTATTCAGAATATTGAAAATAGGTTTGGAGTTGGTATAAAATCGGGTAGTAAAGTTTGGAAAGAAAATTGATAAAAGTTTAATAATTTTTTTTCTGTTTTGAGATAATGTTTAAGTGCAGAAGAATCAAACTCAGTGAGATTAACAGAACAACAAAAGCCTTTGAGCAAGCCTTCAACCTTCAGTCAACCTGTACACACTCAAATATATTATATACTTGCGTAAATAAATCTGTGCAATAACGATTTCTTTACATATAGTAGGGTTTATTTTTTGTAATATATTTGTATTGCAGTCACATTTAAAAAAAATAAAATCATTAAAGTAATACATAGAAAAAATGGACCAAAAATTTACTCCATTTAAAAAAAAGTATCAATTTGAGTTTCTCAGCGTACTTTAAGGTTAAAAAGAGTTATTTGTATAAATTACTTTTTTAATTTTCTTTTTTGATAAAAATAGACGCTTTCGTACATAACTTTCTACACTAGTATACAAGCCGGTAAACCTTAGAGAACAAACGATATTCTTACGATTATGAAATGTGCTTTTATGATTATTAGTTACTGCAGTCAATAATGTTTCATAATTTCTAAATAAGCTGTGCCCCAACTATTATGTGTAATTCTTACTAACATAATCATATTACTAATATATATTCCTTTTTATCCTCCATCCTAATTAGCAGCCTTTCCTCTATTTTCCTTTGTTCACATTTTTATCCCACCGTGCCTTTCATCAGACGGAAACAATGAAGAAAAAGAATATCAGTTGATGGATACAAGGAAGAATTAATTGATATGTTTAATAATAAATTATCAATTGATAGAAACTGCATTACAAGACAAAATGTCAGGAATCTTCAGACTAAAGCATACTTATGGAGACTGTGAAAACTCAGATTGAAACTGTCTTTCCTAGGATGAAGATATTTTTCAAAATAGAAATAAACAGATAGGAAAGAAAGTTTAGTAAAATTTCTAGAATAGGTAATTTTTGTTTTACTATTCTTGAGATTATAAACACTTTTGTGTTATATAAACAATAGTAGTATTATTGTTAGAGATATAATAAAAAAATAGAGTTAGAACATATTTCTGAATCAACTATTCAGCCTTAGAGCACTTTGATTTTATTTCTTATTTTGTAAACGCAGTTAGATTTTATTAACCTAGGATATTTAAGCAAAAATATACACTGATGGTATTTTTTTTTAAATATTTTGTGTTTGTTCAAATATTTATTCCAATTATTATTGTTCATACTTAAATCTTCTCAAACCATAAGAATATGACCTCGGATAACAGTAAATTGCTCATTCAAGCCCATCAGAAATTGCGATAACAGGATAGTCTTAGTGTAATTGAGAAGCTTGCTATTAATCCCGCAAGTACACAGTACACACACTTGGGCAAATCAGAAAGAGCTTCAAGTTCATCATTCAATGATCGAAACTTGGTGAAATAAGCAGAGATGGACAACGAACCCTGACTAAGATAAGCAATCTCTTTACGCAAATTAAACAATTTAGGCACATTTGTGTGAGAAAATCTAGTGGCACGGTTATTCCAAATATCATGTGCAGATTCCATATACATAATACTTTGACGAATTTCAGGACTAACAGTGTTCAAAATCCAGGAGATGACAATATCGTTACAACGATTCCAGTAAAGCAACATATTAGATGTAGGAGAGGGTTTAGGACTTGTACCATCCACAAACCCTAACTTTAACTTGGATGATAAAGCAATCTTCATCCATCGACTCCATTGATTGTAATTGTGATCAGAAAAGTAACAGTCACAAGAACCATACCTGGATGAACAGAAGATGTTAAGAAATATGGATGATTGCAATCAATGATAGTTGCGAGACTAGATCCCGATGTAGCAGCAGAGTAAGAAATCGCCATCGATGCACCACAAAGATGACGTTTAAGTAGAATCAATTGAACAATCGATTAACCGATAAAGACGATATGTGAGCGAGGGAGATGATGCCGAAATCAAACAAATTCAATAGGAAACCCTAAATTGAGGTGTGAATCAGTGATAAACGCAGAGATGTAGTGTGATTGATGGGGTTAATGCGGAAAAAATGCGTGAAATTGCTCTGATACCATGATAATTTGCAGAGAAATAAGCATAAGATGAAGATGATGAACTCAATCTATACATACAACTTGCTCTGTATCTACATATTGTGTTTACAAACTGAAATGAATCTCTTAATCTCCAAGACATGATTACTGCTATATATACTAGCCAGCTGTACTTAACTCTCCACCTCATCTGTAACAAATTTTCCCGCCTTGATGATATTAGTTGACTTGCTCGCTTGTTGACTTTCCTCACTTGGTGACTGTATATTAACAATTATCGTCGACAGAATTGCAACCACATAGCTACTCTATTACTTTGTCGTAAGTTCCAAATTTGCCATGAACGAAACACCTACTCTGACAGTTAAATTTTCTATCCACAGTAAAACCAGCCTGACAGGTTCTATCCACAGTAAAAACCTACTTAATTCTTAGTTGATAAACACTTTGCTTAGCAGCCAAACTAAGCTACTACACAAGACTGAACAACAAGCTAGACGCTAGTTTATAGTATTATGTAACACAAGGGATAGTCCCACCAGTCTCAGTAGCAATAAGTTTTGTAAAAGTCCATATAGTCTCAGTAGCAATAAATTTGGTAAAAAAACTATAGTAAGATTCAAGTTCCAGTATTAAGTGATTTTATACCAATTTGTATGAAGAAGCTGAAATTTATGGCCCTGTTTGGCAATTAACGGCTAGAACCGCTATTAGCGGGTTGAATTAGTTATTTCGATTTTTGACTAACTGATTGAATAATTAGTTGTTTTAACTAGCGGATTGAATTAACAGTTTTGAATAAAACTGTTTGGTAAATAGTTTTTGAATTAGTTGTTTGTATTTTAAGTGGATACATGACAATCATCTAATTGAAAAAACTCCTTCAAGTAGTTTTTTCAAAATTAAATTATTGAATCCAAACCGCTAATTACCAAACACTAATACTATAGGATTATCTAGTCAAACCTCTAATTTTTTCTCAAACCTCTGACATCCTAATATGGCCTATAACTTAAAATTCGGAACTTCACTATCATGAACAGTAAAGAAGTGTTTCTCTATTAATTCCAGCAGACAGAAATAGCAACACAGTTTAAATACTAATCATTTTCAAACCCCAATTTAATGATCTGCCATAACTCACATCCAATAATTAAATGTGAACACCATGAATCTATATAATTATCAATGCCTCTTGTTAGTTGTGCGCTACAAATTTATACACGTACAAGGTAACTCACATTCTATACATTGAATTCTTGTATATCCTTGGACTGCTGAAATAATATGTTTAGGGCAGCTTGGTTATATCAAAGTTATGTTTGTATATGATATGAAAATTATCTAAACTACTTTCATTTAGCACTCATTGCATCACTTAATTGATTAAAACAGTTCCAACGATTAATTTTCTCAACTTTTTCGTTTTTCCTGAAGGGACTATTAATCCCATCTCCCCTGAGGTATTATTAACCCTGAGGAAATAAACAAAAAGATAATTGATATTACTTAATGGGATAACTTGAGCATTAACATTAACAATTTGGTCATTAGTCTACCAATTATTTATATCATGAAACAAAATGGAAACAGGAAGCTAGCACTAAGATAACGAATCAGTAATTAATTAAAAAAACATAAATGTAATGAAAAAAGCAATGCACCCAATGTTTAACAAATATATTGCTGACACAAGGAGGATGGCAAGTTCGTTTTCCATTTCTTATTCTATAGTTAAGAAAATTAATTGCAAAGGAAATTAACATAATCTTGATAATGTGAAGCAGTTCTGAATTGGTAAAAAAACGCAGTACTCATGCAAAATGCTAACATCTACTTTCCGGAGCAATCCTCATTGAACCAAAAGTTGCTCAACAGAATAAGACAAGAATTAATAGATTGAGTACTTCTCACCAACAGGGTAAAGTTTCTTGTAAATGGTAACTGCGACTGGAAGAATACTTGCAAGAGCAAGAGAAAGATGGTCAGAGCTACTTGTACGTACAGAAATCTGGCCACTAAGCTTGTTGTTTATTCCAGCTCGTACAGTCACCTTGGAATTGCGTCCAATAGAGAAGTTCGCTAGACTGTTGAACCCCAATGCTAAGTCACCTCTCCACTTTATTATGGACAGGCCAAGTGAGGACTGCACTTGTCCAATAGGATAATCAAGTTCCCTGCGCTGCAATTCGATATTAGCTCCATATGCTTTTTCGTGTTGAGATCGGACTGCACCTCCACTGGCAACCAAAGAATACTGCTTTCCGAAAGAAATCTGATCCTCAACTTTGAGCCCAGTGACAACATTTTCCCCTAAGAAAGTAACTGATATCCCGGCGGCAGTTTTGTTCTTCCTGAAATTCTTAAACTTGGTTTCACCTCTGATGATGTAGGCAAGTTGCTTACCCATATTCTGAATGTCAAAGCCTGCCATAGTCGATCCATTCTCCCCATGTTTCGCAGCAATGGAAGAGTCCAAATTGACGGTGAACTCTTTCTTATCCTTTGTCAGCTGAACAGACACTACAGCCGGAAATTGACTGAGAATGGCTAGACTCTGCTCAAGATTGACCCCATCATATCCACAGTCGTGATCCCAACCATGGGTGTCCAGAACCGGCCTTGCCAGAAATTGTGAAGTTGGTTCCAGAAAACGATACCTGTGCGCTGGATTATCACCATCGAAAGAAGGTGGCAGGGCCATATCTGGTAACGGAACAGAAACCGGAGCTGCAGAACCAGCATCAAGATCTTCTTCACTGTAACCATGATCAATTGCAGAATCCTTTCCTTTCATCTTCATCTCTTTTAATCTTTTCAACTCCTCTCTCCACTGCTTCTTCTGAAGAAGCTTCACACGGTAATCATACTCCTCAAAGTAGGCTTTTTTTTGCTCCACGCTTAACTTTGCAAGCTGAGATTTCTTAAGAGGCTTGAATGGTGGAAGCTGATCATACTCATCTTCATCCTCTTGGTCAGAATCTGATAGGTCTGCCAAGTCAACATCAGAATCGCCATTGTCACCCCCTTGTTCAGAGGAAAGCTTTGGGTGCACACGTGACTGCAACATGGAGGACAACATATAGGGGAGAGGGGGTGCGCGGGCACGGTACCCAAACAGCTTACGGCCGTCAAATGGAACTTGAGGCTTTGAGATAGAATTTGCTTCAGATAATATTTTCGTAGAGTAGCACAGTATCATCAGTTGAGGTCTCCAACTTTGGCCATTAGGGAGAACCTTTTGTCCTTCTCTATTCCTTCGGCATGACCCGTGATTCTCAACCAGACAAACCGGATTCATTAGGCTCGGGCTCAATATGCGTAGATCGTTAGTAGCTTGCCCTATAGACTGCTGCAAAACATGATACCGTTGGGTAACAAACGTATCATAACTCAAAGGAGAACCAGATGGTCCTTCTGGAGGTGCAGAAGCAGCATGCGTCAGAGTTACTATGACACTACGCCATATAGGAGGTCCAAGTGAACTGGTAATTGTACGCAATAGGGGTATATCATTAAGATCACGAGTTTGGGCATCCAGACGATCCACATACAAGACAATATCAACAGGGTTTTTTTTGGTAAACTTCTTGACAGAAGACAAGATGCTTCGGTTGAAAGACTGCTCCACTACTGAAGACTTGAGGCCAGGTGTGTCAAAGACCCGAATCTTAACCCCATCAACTACACCTGTGATTTCTTTGACAGTAGTTGTGGCAGGCTGAAATGCATCAACCCGAGCTTTTTCTTCACCGAAAATTGCATTTATGGTTGCACTCTTTCCAACTCCAGCCTTTCCAAGCACTAGTATATTCAGAGCGAAGTCCAAATCTTCTTTCTCATCTTCTTCAAGCTGCAAAGCTCTCTGCTTTGCACTATCAATGTTAAAAATCTGACCACTTTGCCTCCCTGCATCAAGCGCCAGCCTGTACAAAACCCGGGATACAATTGAATCATCTGAAGACATCCCTAATCTCTGAGCAAGTCTCAAGAATTTAACCCTGATCGACTGTAACTTCTCTAGCTTTTCCTTCTCCTCATCACTCAAGTTGCTCTCAGATTCTTCACCACCAGCAAAACTTGAAGGATTAAAAAAATTAAACTGATTTGATCGGGGCGCAGGCCTTAAGGATTGCATTGAGGATCCTAAACCAACAGGTCGCTCAATTGAGAAAATCCTAGAAACATCTTGAGAGGAAATAGTTATATTGCCACCATCTGATCCTGCACCTGTTGCTGCTTTCAAAAGAGCAGTTAATGCCGCTGAATCAAACAACTCCTTACCCTCTCCTTCTTCATCAGTGTCCTCTTCTTCGGAATCTGTCACAATTTGCCCATCAATTCTCTGTGCATTATCATGAGAACTTTCTGCACCAGAGTTGGAATTTCCTTCTGATCCACGCTCCAACTCCTCAATAAATTGCTTTGCAGCTTCAGAACTTCCAAAAATCATATCATCAGAGTCCCCTTCAGATCCTGGGCCTTCCAAGTCATCCTCACTTGCTTCATTCTTGCCAAAGTTTATTTCATCATTGACCTCAAGTTCTTTGTTTTGAAGTGGAATTGATTCAGCAGAATCATTTGCAAAGGATTTTTCAGAGGCCCCATTTTCTCGTATCTCATCCTGAACACTTGCTCTAAAATCACCATTTCGTTTATGTTCTTCTGCATTGTTTGGAATACTACTTTCAGGATGTGGAGCGTCAACGACAGCTTCAAACCCGTCAGCACCAACTAAATTCTGGGTAGAAACAACTTCTACTCCTTCAACGTGGTTCTCTAATTTGGCAGTGGCTTCAGAATCTCCCTCAACCTGAGTTACGGACTTCTTCTCATTATCTTGATTTTTTCCAACATAGTCATCAGCTTGACCATTTTTCTCTATTTTATCAACAACAGCCACCCCAGGTTCTGACATATCCACCTGTATATTTTCTATAACAGAGTCTCCTTCAAGGGTAGTTTTAACATCTGCAAAATTATTTGGTTCAACAATATTAGCACTCGGGTGGACAAAATTAACATTTTGAACAGCAGAAACAGTCTTACCATGTACTTGATCAGCACCAATATTAGAGCTCATAATCCCATCCACTTCCTCTGTTTCTATCCCAACAACTGGCACTCCAGACACAGCTGAATTCACGTGTATATCTTCCGCAAAAGAGTCTCCATCCTGAGTTAATTTTGCACCATCCGATTTAGATAACTCAGACTCTGAAGGAGTGATGATATTCTGAACTGAACTCTCCTCAACAGTCCCAACAACCAATTTATCAGATTCATTAGCCAAGCTCAAAATTTTAGAATCTGTGGAAACGACGATAATTTCACCTGAACCCTCCTCAACAGTCCCACCGCGTACTTGATCAGACTCAGCATTCAAACTCATACTTTTATCAGCTGTCCCATTCCCTTCTATTTCCCCAACAACAGCAACACCAGGCGCCAACAAGTCAACATTTATAGTCTCCACAACAGTGTCTCCTTCGTGTGTAACCTCCTCAACACCATCCCCTGATTCCACAACCACATCACCTACTTGCTCACTCTCACTGCTTTCAACAACATGTTTCTCAACCACTTCGCTAACACCCTCAATTTTCTTCACCTCCAACACTTCCTCACCCTCCAACTTATTCTCCTCTACCCCAGACCCCATCCCTTCAGAAAACTCACTCACCTCATCTCCCCCCAAACCCCCTTCCGTCACAACATCGCCAAAATTCCCCGAAAGCCCCTCCCCTCCCTCCACAACCACATCCTTAAAACTTTTTTCGACACCACCACCATTTTTCCCACTCTCCAAAACCCCAGCTTCACAACTCTTTTCCTCACCACCTACGCTTGTTGTTTCAAAATCCACAAAAGGGTCACCAGAATTCACATCAACAGACTTAAATTCAACAACTTTACCATCTGGGTCAGCTAAAAAACTCTTCTTTTCCGCATCAAAATCCTCCTCACCACTAACAAAACCACCATCACTCACACTACTAATACTATCAATATCATCACTACCATCCAAAACATTAGTATCATCAACAACAATTTTATCCAAATAAGAAGAAGTTTCAACAGAACCTGTAAATGGGTCAGCAGAAACCAATGAATTTGAAGCAGCTTCAGTAGTTGACTCCATTGAAATTAGGGTTTTGAGGGCTCTAGCAAGAGAAAACTGATAAGGTTTTTACCAGAGCAAATAAATTGGGCTCTGGGTTTTTATTTTTATTGTGTCTCGTCGATAACAAGATAATTTTAGTGATAACGTATAAAGAGATTGGATTTGTATCTAACTATCTTGTTTGTATGTATATATTTGTTTGTATGTATACATGTTTCATTCTTGATTTTACTTCCACTTATTTCTCATCCATAATTTTTTTTCCCTGCAAATATTTACTTTGCCTTTTATTTATTTTATTTTACATATAATAACATAAGAAAATTATTAATATAAAGATTTTTTTTATTATAGCGAGGCTCAAATTACATTTTTATCATGTTTTACGTTAAGTGAAAAAAAGAAAAAGAGAACATGGTACGTATACGTTACGCAAAAAAATCGTGTATATATACTAATATAAGATGTAAATAAAAATCTACATAACAAAATACTCGTATTTGTTTTAACACAACAAAACTGCCATCATATTCCAAAGTAAATAATAATAAAAAATTGCGATCGCTCACTTTTCAAATTGTTGGGTTGTTTTTTTTTTTAAATATGGGTTGTTATCGATGCTATTTTTATTTTTTGGTTTTTTTAATGATGCACTTTTGTATTTTTAATTTACGAGTAACACTCTTAAAATATATGATTTCCTTAAATATGTTATTCTATTAACTAAAATATTAATCAAACATTAAAATACTATAAAAATAATCCGGGTAATAGAAATTCGATTAACTTTTCACAATTACAATAGTCTCATGCCTTTAAAAAAAGAATGATCAAAATAATTCATAAAAAATAATAAATCAATAAAAACTAGTCTAAAATATTAAGAGTATCACTCGTAAGTCAAAAATATGAAATGTGTTAAAAATTATGGTGTTAATAATATAATCAACTAAAAGTTACTTGGTCTTAATTTATAATAACCTAAGTAAAATGTACTGTCATATGTATATTGAGAGTATGTTTAGATAGTCACTTGAAACAGTATGTTTAACAAAGCCAAATAGGTGACAGTAAGTTTAATAGTTTCTGTCTTGTACAAATGTAATAACTTGATTCATAAATTAGAAGTTCACAAAGTGTTCGTGTAGAGTCTGGTTCAAATCCACGACAATAACATTCAATACTCAAGCCTATGGCAACATATTCAAGTGACAGCATAATGGAACAGGCGACAACAACTATTCAATCGACAGTAAACTTGGCGGAGAATGAAGAATTGAAGACAACAAGTTTTACAGACAGCAACATTGGCGGAATAGTTGACATCAGCTTTGGAGACAGTGTGTTTTAGTAGATCATCAAAACTTGACAGCAAAATATGCGGAGCCGAAAATACTTTCACCATAAAGGAGCTAAAAGTTGACAGTAAATTTATAGTAAAGTTGATAGTCTGTTCCAAGTAACAGACTAAGATAGTGAAAACACAATGAATGATTTGGACAGGTCTATCTAGTTTGTCAAGTCTACTACTGCAATTTAGGAGAAGACAAGTAAAAGATAAAACGTACTCAAGGAGTCAAAGATCTCTGCATATCCCTTTATCTACAAATGGAATGAAGAAAAGGTTGAACGAGAAAAACACAATTTCTATTTCAAGTTTTGTTCTAGGATCAATGAAAAGTGCACATGTAAATGTGATATGTGTTTCAGTATAAATACACATATCTCACAAGTACTTTTTTCTTATGCAACTGAGCTAGATTTTCTCTCAAGTATAGAAATATTAGGAAATTCATTGTTATTGTTTTTATTGAAGCTGTAATCCATTTGCAGTCAGTTGTAGCAAACCAAAAATAATAAAATTATTTTTGAAAGTGTAAAAAACAGTGTCTTCTTTATCTGTTTTGATTGTTTGCATATTAAACTTGTTAATTATAAATCTTGTTTGTTGTTAGCAAGAAACTGTTATAATTAATCAAGTTGCATTCAACCCCATTCTGTAACACTTATTTTACTTAACAAAATGACACTACTAGAAAGAAGCCTTTGAGAAGTATATTACCGAGATTTTTTCTATAAATTTGATAAAATTAATGTTTGGTTAACAATTTAATTAACGGAATGACATATTTAGTGTAATCACATATTTCAGGGTACCACTCGTAAATCTAAAATATGAAATAATACTATTTGAAAAGGTAAAAAAACGGAAGAATATCATTGATAATTTCCCTAAATTTTTTTGACATACTCTCTTTCTATATATATAAAAATGAGATTTGGTTTAAAGTATTCAGTGAAAATGAGTTTGATATGAAATCGGGACAAATATATTTAGAAGAGTTTCAAAATTTATCGATAATACTCATTTAGATCATCTCTATTCATAAAAATCTGTTAGGTATATTATCTACGTGATGGCATTGTTCTAAATATCAGTAATTAATTTTTTGATTATTCAATTAATCATTCCGATTAATCCCCGATTTATTTGATTAATTCATTTTTCGTGCATTTACCGACTATGTCCGATTCACGTTTTTTACAATACTGTGTGTTAGTAAAAAACAATCAGTTTACTTATTTTTTTTAAAAAATAAATGACTCCAAGAAAGTACGCATGTTAATTATAATTATAGATATTCTCTGTTGATCAATTTCTCATCCTTTAAGTTCTTCGCCTCATCTCCCTCCAAATTTTTATTAATATTTTAAACTTATTGTATACCCATCTCATCTCTCTCACATAATCATAATAATAAAATATTATTTTTCAAATAGATAACGATTATAACTAATGTGGTTGAAATAAAATACTTTTTTGATTATTTATACTTTAACAAACTATTATTTTATTATATTTTAGCTATTCATTTTACCTCGCGTTGGAGATTGGAAATGCTCTATTCATAAAAATTTTAGTTGGAAGTATTCAGAATATTGAAAATAGGTTTGGAGTTGGTATAAAATCGGGTAGTAGAGTTTAGAAAGAAAATTGATAAAAGTTTAATAATTTTTTTCTGTTTTGAGATAATGTGCAAGTGCAGAAGAATCAAACTCAGTGAGATTAACAGAACCACAAAAGCCTTTGAGCAAGCCTTCAACCTTCAGTCAACCTGTACACACACAAATATATTATATACTTGCGTAAAGAAATCGTAAATCTGTGCAATAACGATTTCTTTACATATAGTAGGGTTTATTTTTTGAAATATATTTGTATTGCAGTCACATTTTAAAAAAATAAAATCATTAAAGTAATACATAGAAAAAATGGACCAAAAATTCACTCCATTTAAAGAAAAGTATCAATTTGAGTTTCTCAGCGTACTTTATGGTTAAAAAGAGTTATTTGTAAAAATTACTTTTTTAATTTTCTTTTTCGAATAAAAATAGACGCTTTCGTACCTAACTTTCTACACTAGTATACAAGCCGGTAAACCTTAGAGAACAAACGATATTCTTACGATTATGAAATGTGATTTTATGATTATTAGTTACTGCAGTCAATAATGTTTCATAATTTCTAAATAAGCTGTGCCCCAACTAATTTTTATAATTCTTACTAACATAATCATATTACTAATATATATTCCTTTTTATCCTCCATCCTAATTAGCAGCCTTTCCTCTATTTTCCTTTGTTCACATTTTTATCCCACCATGCCTTTCATCAGACGGAAACAAAGAAGAGTTAAATGCAAGTGGTATGGTTAAACTATGACAATTGTGCAATTTGTGTGGCTGAACTATGAAAACTAGTAGTCTGGGGGCCAAACTATCAATAATTGTGTAATATGTGTGGTTGCCGTTAACTTTAACTAACACCGTTAGTTTACTATTTAAAAATTATAATATTAATGTCATTTAAATTTAGTTTAATATTTAAATTTATATTTCTGGATATAAGAATATAAAATACATGATAAATTTTAATATTCATATATACATACATAACTGTTATATTATTATTGAAAATCATCAATTAGGCATATAAAAATATTATTATTTGAAAAAGGAATATTAAGATAACTTTTATGCTTTCTAGCATTTTTCATGTTGTAAATAGGATACGGCAATTTTTTTTCTTGTATCCAAAGTTGAAATACACACTTGTATATTTTTGTTTTCATATATTTTCCTATGATATTAAATTAAAATATTAGTATAACGTAATATTTATATGAATAAATATATTTATATTCATCATGTATTTTATATTCTTATATCCAGAAATATAAATTCAAATATTAAATTAAGTATCATATTTGTGCATAAAAGTATAAAATTATTGGATCCAGAATAGGGACTTTTTATTTTTTTTGAATAATCGTGTTCGGTACTCTTTATTTAATTTAAGGAGGAAAATGACATTAAAACTAACGGTGTTAATTAAAGTTAACGATAGCTACACAAATTGCACAACTATTGATAGTTTGGCCATCAATTTACTAATTTTCATAGTTCAGCCACACAAATTGCACAATTATGACAGTTTTTTCTCTCTGTCTTTGTGACAGTTTTTTCATTTTCCTTATATCCAATCCTACTAAAACATTTACTAGTTCTTCCTTAAAATTAATCATTTACGTAGGCTTATTTGTAATCTGGGGTTATTATTACATCTGGGTGCGAAGGGAATCATTTGCAACGGTGGAATGGCAAATCATGAGGGTACCCTGGAAGATATGTACGCAAGAATGGTGATTGCAGATGAAGAGGAAGGGGGAGTTATTGTGGAGAATAGCGAAGTTGTGGCGACAAAGCAAACATATATGTTGGTTGGAAAGTTCTTGACAGAGAAGATTATTAATTTTCATGCAATGCAAAATGTAATGGCAGGATTATGGAGACCAAAGGAGGGGATGGAGGTGTATGATATGGGTGGTTCTAGATATTCGTTTGTGTTTTTTCATAAAATGGATTTGCAAAAAGTAGTCGAAGGAGGGCCTTGGACCTTTGAACAAGCAATGTTGTGTTATCACAAAGTGGAGACAGGAGAGGATCCTCTTGCAGTTAAGTTACAGGAAGTTGAAATGTGGGTTCAGATTCATGATATACCAAGAGGCTTCTTATCTGAAAATATATTAAAAAGCGTGGGATCATCGATTGGCAGGTATGTTAAATCAGATCCATCTACGTTTGAAGGAGGGTGGAAACCATATGTGCGTGTCAGGATTTCACTAAACGTGGAGAAACCATTAAAGCGTAGGTTGAAGATTAAAAGAGAAGGTGATAACTGGAGTTGGGTAAATTTTAAGTATGAAAGGTTGGGAACGTTTTGCTTTGTGTGTGGAATTATTGGGCACTCGGACAGGGATTGTAATATCGTATATGCTAATTCTGAGAAAGTGATAGAGAAAGCGTATGGAGTTTGGTTACGTGCACCAGCCAGGAATGCAAGGAATGATAGGGGAGCAAGGTGGCTGAGGAACGCAAAAGGGGGAGAAACAGCATGGGTGAAGAAAATGCAGAGTGAGGAGACAACCTCCGTACAAGGTGGTACACAAGGGACAGGAAGCTTCATGGAGGTGGAGGGGGTGCTCCGGCGGGCAACTGATGATACGGAGGAGATTAGGGTCAAATCACAGGAAAATGGGGAAAAGTGGATACGTGATAGGGACACTGCAATCATGGGACACAAAAAAGGAAACGCGAATGCAACGGAGGAGGAAGTGGAAAGCGAAAATATAGTCATTGACCCTAAAAGGAAGCGAGTTGATGAAGATCTGATGGGAGAGAATCATGGGATAGACAAGGGGGAAAATATAGGTAACCAACTTCAAGTTGGGTCAAAAAACGGGATAATGGCGGGCCCTGGAGTCCAGGCCCGCCAGGAATTATGAGTCTTATAGCATGGAACTGTCGTGGGCTGGCCAACCCACGGACAGTTAGATTTCTAAACGAAATCAATTCTCAGTTTAGGCCTAGTATAATATTCTTAAGTGAGACGTTAGTCAAGAAAACTAAAGTGGAAAAAATGAGTAAAAGATTAGGATTTGCAGGCTGGTTTGCGGTTGATGCCAGAGGGCATAGTAGGGGGTTAGCACTTCTCTGGAAGAACGAAGGGGGCATTAATATTCTTAATAGCTGTAGTAACTTTATAGATTTTGAATGTGTGCATGAGACGTTGGGAAAATGGAGGTATACGGGTTATTATGGTTTTCCGGAGAGAGGTAAACGTAGAGAATCCTGGAATATGATACGGGAGTTATCTATAGCTTCAGAGTTACCCTGGTGTATAATTGGGGACTTTAATGATATCATGTCAATGGAGGAAAAACGGGGAGGACAACGACAGCCTACTGGATTGATAGAGGGTTTTACGGAGGTTGTAATGGAGTGTGGTCTGCTTGACTTGGGATTTACAGGGGACAGGTTTACTTGGGAAAGGTCGAGGGGAACGGAGAGATGGGTGCAGGAGAGGCTGGATAGAGGGCTGGCTTCGAAGGAGTGGGTGGAGATGTTCCCAGGGACAGAAGTTCAAGTGCTTGAAGTCTCTACATCCGATCACATGCCTTTGTTTTTGCAACTGCATAAACAAGTATACGTCCAAAAGAGGCATAGGTTCCGTTTCGAAAACATGTGGATTAGGGAGAGTGAATGTAAAAGTATTATTCAAGAATGTTGGAACGAAGGAGGGGCAGTTGATTTACTGGAAAAAATGGCGAGATGTTGTGCGAAACTTGAGGAATGGGGCGGTGGCTTAATCAAAGATATGAAGATAAAACTTGCGCAATATAGGACTGATCTGAAGATACTTAGAAATCGCAGAGATGCATCTGGAATTCGTCAGTATGAGAAAGCACGATGGTTATATTTAAAGTTGCTGGAGAAAAAAGATATTTTTTGGAGACAACGGGCAAAGCAATTTTGGCTTCGCGAAGGAGATAAGAACACTAGATTTTTCCATAAGTATGCTACTGCAAGAAAGGAGCATAACAGAATTAAGAGACTAAAGGATGACAATGGGAATTGGAAGGATACAGATGAGGAGGTCCAGGGGGTCATTACACAATATTTTGACAACATTTTTAGTAGCTCTGGTTTGGAGGAAAGGCTGACGGATGATATACAATTCAGGCAGTTGAATGATGATCAAAGAGAATCTCTAGTTTCACCAGTCACGGACGAGGAAGTTAGAAATGCTATGTTCTCTATGCATTCAGACAAGGCCCCAGGCATTGATGGATTAAATCCTTCATTCTTCAAGACCTACTGGGATATAGTGGGAAGAGATGTGTGTTTGTTCTGTCAAAATTTTGTTGAAACAGGCGAGCTTCCGGAAAACATCAATAGAACCCTTGTGTGCTTGATTCCCAAGGTTAAGCATCCAAAGAGAGTGGCGGATCTTAGACCGATTTCCCTGTGCAATGTCTTGATGCGAGTCCTGTCAAAAATCTTGGCTAATAGAGTGAAGCCAACGTTGAAAAATATTATTTCGGAGCAACAAAGTGCCTTCATTGAGGGAAGGCTTCTAACGGACAATGCGTTGATTGCGTTTGAAGTTAATCATTTTATTCACAGAAAAACGCAGGGGTTGACAGGGATTGCTGGGTTAAAAATTGATGTTTCGAAGGCCTATGATAGGTTAGAGTGGCGATTTATTGAGTTCATGCTCCAGAAATTTGGGTTCCCTCAAATCTGGATTGAAAGGGTCATGAAATGCATTAGCACGGTATCATATAGCTTTTTACGGGATGGACAGATTTTTGGGAACGTAGTGCCTCAGCGAGGAGTTCGCCAAGGAGATCCCATCTCTCCGTATATATATATCATCTGTGCAGAGGGTCTAAGTGGGTTAATGAAGAGATATGAAGATGTAGGTCTTGTACACGGATGCAAAATAGCAAGGGGTGCTCCACCTGTATCCCATTTGTTGTTTGCAGATGATTGTTATCTCTTTTTTAGGGTAACACAGGCGGAAGCGAGTACAATGAGAAGCATTCTGCAGAAGTATGAGAGAGTGTCGGGCCAAATGGTTAACTATAGCAAGTCCAATGTAGTTTTCAGTCCAAATACGACGAGAGCAGACCGAACAGTAGTATGTGATGTATTACAGGTACAGGAGGCTGAGACACCGGGGAAGTACCTTGGAATGCCTATGAGGGTGGGGAGGGACAAAACAGAAGTGTTTGGTTTTCTGAAACAGAAGGTGCAACAAAAACTACAGGGGTGGGCTAGCAAAGATATATCGAAGCAAGGAAAAATCACATTGTTATCATCTGCAACCCAAGTGATACCAAGCTTTTGGATGAATCTCTTTCTCATTCCAACGGGGGTTTGTGACGATATGGAGAGGATAATGAACGGATTCCTGTGGGGAAGGGGGGCAACAGGTAAAGGGGTTAAATGGATGGCATGGTCGAGAATGTGTAAGCCAAAAGGTTGTGGGGGGTTAGGAGTTCGAGAGTTGAAAACTTTCAATTTAGCTATGTTAGCCAAGCAAGGATGGCGGCTAATTCAACAAACGAATGTACTGGTCTCTGGAATAATGAAAGCGAAATATTATCCTCACACATCTTTCCTTGAAGCAGAATTGGGGAATAATCCGAGCTACATGTGGCGAAGTTTGATGGCTGCTATGCATGTTCTTAAAGCAGGAGTGAGACGGCGAATTGGTAATGGACAGGACACAAGGGTTTGGAAGATCCCTTGGCTACCCAGTGTTGATAATGGGTGCCTGACATCAGTCATGCCTGCTCAACTTAAGGATATTACTGTAAATACCTTGATGAAGGACACAGGGAGGGAATGGGATGTGGAAGTGATTGAGGATCTATTTAATAGAAGGGACGCTGATCTAATTAAACGGGTGTCTATTCCTATGAGTGACAAAATGGATGACTGGTTCTGGCTTTTAGATGAAAAGGGCGTGTTTACAGTTAGAAGTGGGTACAGATGGATGTAAGGAGAATTTGAAAACGATAATAAGTGGTTCTGGAATAAGCTTTGGTCTTTGCAGCTCCCAGGTAAGATAGCTCATTTTGTTTGGCGTGTGTGTATGGGCTGTTTGCCAACTGCATCTGCTCTAGCAGTTAAAAAGGTGGTTGAAAATGCACAATGCCCATGGTGTCGAAGAGAAGTGGAAACAGATGCACATGTGTTGTTTGCTTGTGATTTTGCACGATCAGTATGGATTAGTGCAGGGTTGCAGCATATTGTCCAATTTTCACAGAGTGAACCAGCTTTCATGGTTATACGTCGAATCTTTGAAGCCTGCACAAAAGAGCAGTGTGTCCGTGTTAGCATGATCAGCTGGTGCATTTGGTATCGAAGAAATAAGTGGGTTTGGGACAAATGTAATGGATCGGCTTTTGGTGTGAAGGTGACAGCAATGAACCTTTTGGAAGAGTGGAAAGAAGCCCAGATAAGGAAGCTTGGGAAGGGAAAGACAACAGCATCAGGAGATCATGTATGGCGACGGCCTATGCAGAGCTGGGTAAAAGTTAATACTGATGCGGCTGTGTTTACTGATGGTAGTGTTGGGCTGGGGTGTGTAATGAAAGACTCACATGGAGCATTCCTGGGTGCTCGAAGCTGTAAGATAATAGGAGCATGGTCCCCGAGGGAAGCGGAAGCTATGGGAATGAAGAAAGCATTGTCTTGGGCTATTACTAGGGTGAAGGATCATTGTGTATTTGAAACAGACTCACAGGTCCTTGTAGCAGCATGCAATGGTGGTCCAGGAGAAGCCTTCTTTGGTACAATCGTAGGAGATTGTAATGAATTATTCAAGCACATAAATCCGGTGCTAGTTAAGTTTGTTTATCGTTCTGCGAATACAGTGGCGCATGCGTTAACAAAAGCTGCTTATTCTATGTCAGAAATAGGGGAATGGTATGACATTCCACCTGATTTTATTCAGCATGTACTCGATAATGATTTGATTTGATTAATGCAAGTTCTATTTTATTCAAAAAAAAAAAAAGCATGGCCTTGCACACATTTCTTCCTTTCTGCGCCAAGCTAAACATGGCACCCCCCGCACTTGCATTGATCAAGTTTAAATTACTAGGTATACAATGGGAAACTTTTAAATCTCAATTACTAATACATACTTTATTAATACAGTCTAAATTGTATGTACATGGTAAACTCATACCTAAGCAAAAACCAAGCGCATGGTTGGGCTACAACTTCATTCTTTTATGGGCGGGGAAAAAACTCTACTATAACTTAATTCTTCTATGGGTGAGGATTACTCTACGAACTAGAGATATAATACACATGCCTAACAGGGAAAAGAGTTCTGGATGGTGGGAACCTGCATTGGTTTTCCCTGGACATTTTTGACGACGTCACCATAAAAAAAAGGGTTTAACGCTCTATACATTTGGCTGCCTCCTCTACATGAAGTAGCTAAGAGAGGTCTTTTTTCTCGATCCACCTTCACCATACAAGTCATTCCACTGGAGAAGCTCATTCATATTTGCAGTCTCAGATGACACAGTTGCACATACCTGAACGCAGTCAAAACAGAATGGTTATCGAGACAGCCTAATCAAAATTTTAGAACATGCTTATTGTTTACTTATTCCAGCTCCCTCCCCTCACTGCTGAGCAAAGAGAGGAACCGTAAATGCAAACCAAAATCAAGCATGATAAAAAAGCAGTAGCTAAAGAAAAGTGTGCAAGATTCAGGCCAACAATATCGGAGGATCTTTCACAAACTATAATGTCAAAATAGATGCAGTCAACTTATCTACAAGCTTCTCAAAATTTAGAGTCAACCATGACAACACATAATTAATCACTCGTGATACCTGTTCCTGAGCATATTTAAAATCATCCATACTCAAAGGCCGAATATCAGCACTGCTACATAATGCAGGCACTGGTTCATTTTTCGCCAAAGCCAAAGACTTCTCCTGAAATCACATGTATATAGGTCATTAACTTTTACATTACACGCATGTAACAGAAAACATACACTATAATCTAGCATATGTACATGTACTAAAAACCAGCAGTGAAAGAAAAAAGAACAAGGCAGCGTACAACACTCAGGCCAACATAAGTGCCCATCCACGATAGGACGACTATTTATCAGAAAGGAAGCAAGCATAAAACTGAGCAGATGTCAACATAACCTAAGTTTGCCTTGGGAAAGAAGCAGAAAAGACGAAAAATAATATTCTGTATATATGTATTGGGAAAGAAGCAGAGAAAACGAAAAATGATATTCTGTATAAACTGTAAAATGTCAAAACGTCAAGTTAATTTAGATTACGCCCTTCCAACTTCAAATTTTTAGTAAATAGAACAGTATTAGAAGCAACAAAACTGGGAGTTGGATATCAGAACAGCATATTAAACACAGATAGTTTCACAAACAAGTAATAAAAACAATGTTTGTAAGAACACGCCTAGACACAGTAAAAGTCATAACAGTACCTCTAGATAGTACACGAAAAAAAATAGTACATTAATAATCATACAAGTACTACAATCTACAGATTGAAGTCCCTGTCGTATCAAGAATCAAAGGAACATTACAGAGTAAATGTTCTTGTTTCCTCAAGAAAATTAAGGAATATTTTCTTACTGAGAGAGTGATGGAAACATACAGAAACCTGATTTTTAAATGTAAACAACAGCACAATAGCATATAAATCTTATCAAAAAATGACATATCGCCAAATTATTTTGGTTCATTAGCACCAAAGAAGTCACTATCGCTACAGATGAAAAATATATTCTCAAGAGTTACAAACCTTCTTTTCTTTCTCCAAAATCTCTCTTATTGGACAATGAGCAGCCGTCACGCAAAGATTCTGACAAAAAGAAGAATAGATAAAGAAAAATACTGATAAGAAATAATAAGGATTTCAAAGACAAATCATTAGATCACACCAACAAAACATACCTTTAAATCACTTCCTGAATATCCATCAGTCATTCTAGCTATCTCTTCAAGACGAACACTGGGTCCCAGTTCTTCCTTTGCCAATATAACACTTAAAATTTTCTCCCTATTTGTGGCATCCGGGAGGTTGACCATCAATCTTCACAAATAAGATCATATAATCAGTAATACAACAGTAATGGAAGAGGTAAGGTTTTAACAAACTAATAAAAATTTGAATAATAAAAGATGTCAAACTTACCTACGGGGCAGCCTTCGGACAACAGCCTCATCCAGGTCAAAAGGTCTATTGGTGGCAGCAAGTACAAGTACCCTTTCCTTATCCTTTGTGCGCAAACCATCCCAGTTCATCATAAACTCATTCTTCATTTTACGCATTGCTTCATGTTCTCCAGGATTCTCACGCCTTCCTAACATACTGTCAACCTATAAATGATGAAATCAATATGTTATATTAACCAAAAACAAATGTTTATATAGATAGTACCAAAGACAAATAGGCACCCAAATATGAAAAGATCAAATGATTCACTCAAAGCTAGACATCAGATTTTTTATTCCCATGCACAATACCTCATCAACAAAAACTACGCTAGGAGAAATTTTACTAGCCAGACTGAAAACAGCCTTAACATACTTCTCTCCCTCGCCAAACCACTGCAAGATACAGGAAAAAAAGATATTTAGCTCTGAAAGAGAAAAAATCACATCATGAAAATATGAAGATATCAGCTAATCAGGATAATTACTTTTGAGGTGATACTAGACATGGATATATTTATGAAGTTTGCACCAGCCTCAGTTGCAACAGCTTTTGCAAGCATAGTTTTGCCAGTACCAGGAGGTCCAAAAAGCAGTATTCCCTTGCAAGGCTACAAAGAAGCAACAGTTCAGTGCCCAAATCTTGCAGATGTCTAAAGTTCAGATATACAAAAGAAATCTATATCCACTATAAAATATAGATATTGTAAATCAAACCTTAGTTAGCTGTCCTTTACCGAACAGTTCTGGTCTTTGAAGAGGTAACATTACCAATTCCTTCAAGGTATCTTTTATATTTTCTAAAGCTCCAATATCATCAAAAGTAACACCGATATCACTTGGTGGAATAACTTCCCCAAGCAGTCTCTTCTCAAATTCATTCTCGGTAACCACACCCTAAAATACACATGCATTAGTGTTATTTATACATAGACTATAGCCTATAGGTCAAGTCAGGACTATGGAGAAACACTAGACTATAGGTCAAGTCACAACTCACAAAGATAAACCCAAAAATAATTTTAGGTAAATCACTAATCACTAATCACTAATAATCCAAACTAGACAAACTATTAAACCACAGACTGTACCTGCAGTGATTTCTTCAGATCCTTGGTTTCGTTTTGAATACCTTGTAAAATATTTAGCCCATACCTAATACTGCAAAGATATACAAGAAAGCAATTTAACACTCACAAATTGAAAGAGTAGCAAGAAGGTATAACAGTTCTTATTTGCTACCATATCCTTCCCATTTTTTCATCTTTAATATACACTAGTGATGTTTTACCTATCAATGGATAACAAAACTTTAGCATCTTTGATGGAAGCTTCGGAAGAATGCATTAAGTGATGACTCAAAGCCCAACCAATAACTTTCTCTGCACCTGTTCCACATTGACAATGGAAATGCTAGTAAATGACAAACTCAAAGTGAATACAAAAGTTATTATTCATAACTGATAAACATGTAAACTGACTCTCAATATTCAACGTTTCATCCTTCACAGATAATGCTCCAAGCTCAGGGCAATCGATTGTTGTTCTGTTTAAAACCTGAAAATTAAGAATTTGGCACACAAGGACCAGGAAAATTCAAATTGATGTAACAACAAATAGCCTAATAGAAAAGCAACACATTCATATATATCTAGATATATCTTATATACCAAGTCTGTGGAGGATATTTGGTGACTCTAACAGTTGCATATAAAAAAAATTGTTTCACTCAGTTACCTACTGCTTTTTTTGAAAACTCAAGTCAGTTATTCTCATTATGTCAATGAAACCCTAAACTGATCTTCGTACAACTCATTTTAAAATTTCTTACATCAATACAACATTTCTGATAATATCTTAGTTCCTTTGATGCTTCTGTTAGAAAACCGAATGCAAGTATGTGACCTATTGTTCTTCACATCAATGGCACAATCATGCAGGTTTGTTCTCTTTATTTATATATACTTCCAAACTACTTGCTACAATAATGACTAAGATTCTTCCAACTGACAACCACGTATAAAAGTTAAGTTTCTCTGAAATCTGATATATTAGCCTCCTATCATAGTTTCTTATAATGAACATGCGAGGCATGTTTAAAATAATTGTAAAAAAGATGTACAAGAAAGATTAACAGTTGACGACCCACCTTAACATCAACTTCAAACAAATCAATATAACACTTTTTACGGATATGGCCTAACATGCAACATTTTTTTTTGATAAACGGCCAACATGCAACATGAAAACTACCAATCAACATATAAAAGTGATATACATATGACAAATATGTACATACACTTCAAATTAAATTTTATATAGCCCCCTGAATTTAAAACAACGAGATGTAAAGTCTTTGGAGATGTATTGCAATAAATTAAACTATTGGCTTCTTGAACAGAACTGTAACTTAATGAAAGAACATGATGAGCATAATACAAATAAGATTACAGTGACAACCAACACAGAAGATAACTGGAAAAGTTCATTTACAGAATCAATCTGCTTCACATTAACAATTGATTACTCACCGAGCGCATGGTGACTAAATTTGACTGTGATCTTAAAGTCTCTACGTCACGATCCAACTTCTGTTTCCACTCGGAGAGCAGTAATTCATCCTGGCACAATCCACAAATATTAATTACATCATGCACTTATGCCAGCACCATGACATCATGCACCTACCATGGTAACTGCAGCAACAGTAGCCACCAAGTAGTAAATTTCTATACAAGAGGCAGTGCCTCCTTGCTATAACTGGAGTTGGCAATTAATACAAATATACAGATATTTCTTTTCTGCTACTGCCTCCTCTTTTCTTGCTTATCTCTGATTTATTTCTTCCAGATTAACAATATGCATATATTGTAACAGTATCGTAATTGTGGAAGACAATGAAACATGAAATATCACCTGAGGCATCTGAATTGATACTTTATTTGGAAAAAGACGGGTGATTTGCTTCACTGTTTTGGGGGTTTCTTTGCTTCTGTCTTGCATTCGACCAAGACTCCCCTGAAGGATAAACTTCTTACATCAGTTTGAGGAACATCAATTTTACAGAAATGTGAGATACTCCCTCCATCCCTATTCACACGTCCACTTTGTTTTTTGTGTAGTCAAATTGACTCATCTTTGATTGTAATTTAAAAATAATATATAATTGAAAAAAATTTAAATTTTATATTGTTAAAAAGTATATATAATTTACTTTAAAATGTATTTTTTAGTTTTTTTAAATTATAAAAGAATAATTTTTAATTTTCAGTCAAAAACTAGCCGATTTGACTCCAATAAAGTCAAAATGGACATGTAAATAGGGACGAAGAGAGTAGTATATTTTAGTAGAACAAAATTTATTTATTATGTATATTAAACTCCAACATGAGGATGGAAATGAGACAAAAAATAAGCCATTTTATCCATTGTAAACTTACAATTATACCCTGCTTATTAAATTAATCTTGTATAATATTAATGATCATGAGGGTTGATCATGGGAAAGACATATTTTGCACAAAAAATGTATCATCATATAGAGTACATACATGTATTGATGTATAAGTTTGATAAGATTTCACTAGCTACTACATTATTCAATTAAATTTATGCCACGTAAAAATAATTCGCCAAAAGCAGGACCTAAAAGCATATTGGATTTCACAGACCTAGTGTACTTGACTTGATACGTTACAACAGTTAGAGCATTATAGTAAGCATGGGTGTTGAACAAAATCATTTTTCCTTTTTTATAACCATAACACGTGGGCAGTATCTCAACACCCAGGTGCTCGTCATCTTGGAGTGATCATGCTATGCTTTGGTGAGTAAAGCAAGCTCTAAACATTTGGAAAACATTAAAACAGTAATGCTCCATTTGATTGAATAAATGATATAGGGAGAAAGGAATGAAACTTGGATTACATTTGGGTATTATTTATAATATCATTTTTTCTTTCATTCCTTCCCTATAAATTTACAGCAAGGCAAATTTCACCAATCCAGGGATCAATGATAATTCCAACTACTTTTTTTTTTGACAGGATGATTCCAATTCTAGTCATATCTTCACAAACTTCATCATTAAAAAAAAACTACTCTCATTTTCTTCACCCTTCCCACTTTTATCTTTTCTATTCCACTTGCCTCTTTTTACGCAGCTCATCTGAGCAATTAGACTGACCAATATTATATCTTTCATAACGTGAAACAAAAGGAAATGATGTTATAACTGCACATCAACACAAAATATCAAGAAAGATATACCCCTAATTAATGAAATTACAATTATCATCAAATATGCACACAGCTTACAGTCAACAATCACGCACAAAATGGCGGAGAACTAAAACAAATGCTAGGGGGTGAAAAAAAAATGACAAGCTCATAGATTGCATACCCGGAAAGCGTCAAGTAAAGATGTTTGATTACTTCCAAACTTGGTAAACAGCAGATTACCAGGATTGTACTGAAAAATGATTGAACTTTTAGTACATATTATTCAAGAAACTGCAAAGTTAATAGTATCATATTTAAACACTTTATCTACCCAGAATCCAACCCACAAACCCAGTGAATTTTTTCTAATGGGGATAGACGAGTATAGTAACTTACTTTCTCCTTCTGACTGTCCATTTGTGTATGTGAAGCAATGACAACTACATTCTCAGGTAAACTTTCAATTTTACTCTTAAAAGCTCCATATGCCTCTGTATTCCCCAGTAAAGACTTCTCTATGTCTTTCACAAACAAAATTAATGCACACTTTTTATTTTCTTCTGTAGCAACCTGTAAAATGTCAAATTCACAGGTTTTTCTTGCGAAGGTCAATTAGAAGAATTAAAATACTCACGCACACGTTCCTAGTTAGAAGTACATCTAATGAGCAACTCATATTAAGAAGGGAAAATTTGTAAGGGTAAATTGCACTTTGAAGGCATGTACTTTAATCTTTTTATAGTTTAGTGGCCATAATATAAAGATAAACATGTTGATAGCTAATATTTTGATTTTGATGCAATTTAGGGACTTCATTGATGTTATAAAACATCATTTCAGATATCCATTTACCATATTACACTGATAAAGTCATTCTCATACCCAAATATTCTATAAAGTCTTAAATGTATATTAACTAAAAATGTTGAAGATGAGATGTAAAATTAGGTGTTTGATCCAGGCCAGAATCTAGATGAAATCTATCTATAATTTACACCATATGTTTCAGTACTAAGTTGAAGCTATATATTAAATTGTTCAGCCCTAAAATTCACAAGCACATGCACACATACAAATGGTAAAAAACTAAAAATATAAAAATACGAAGCTTTGTTCAGAAGAAGTGAGTTTAAGATTCTGCAAATCCCCCACACCTGAACTAAATCAAACTTCCAGACAAGTTTTCGAACCAATTTATATTTCAATATATTTTCGAAAAAATTTCAAGTACGCTTGCCAATCATCTTGCTAAGTATATACATGTATGTCTGTATATTGTATGTAAGTATGCATGTATGGAACTTTGAAGTCTCCAGGAAATAATCTGTGAAAGTAAAACCGTAGATGACTTGCCCCCGTTACCAGAGTATATACTGCGGCTAGTTACCTTTTTGGCCATCGGTCTATGTATGATTTATAAAAAGTCTAACAGTGTTTGGAAAATTTTGACTAAAGTCCTTAAATTGCATTTAAATATATTTATATAATAGTCATTGAACTCCAAAAAATTAAACGATAGGCCATCAAACTGCGATTTACTCTTTTTAATATAAACAAGAAAGGCAAAAAAAATTCTGCCAGTGAAGAATGGCTACCCTGAAGAGTTCATTGATTGCAAGTAATTCAGCCTCACCGCTACTGGCAGATTCAGGGCGAAGCGAGCCAGCTGCGCAGTGAAATAGAAATTGTCACTAAAGACGATTAATGGAGGAACAAAACCAAATTAGGTACATATACCAGACGAGGGCGAATTGCTCACCAGCACAAAAAAAACCATGATCTTCTTCGCAAAGGCCCCCAAGATCATTACCTTCTGGAATTGATCTATCAAATCTAACCCCAATCTTGGAAGAGCCATTTTCTTCAAATGCAAGTACCACTTTGCCTTTAAACCCATATTGTGGCCCCCTGAAAGGAAAAAATGTAAAAGTAAATTATTATGTTTGACATTTTATTTCCATAATCATATTACATCCTACCAATAAGAGAACAAACTTTACGAAGGACAAAAAAGGTGGAGAACAGTTATCCAATGTTGGTTTCTTGTCCAATTTGGTGAAGGACAAGGTTAAGAAAGGCCAAAAAATAGATGAAAATGATTGAATCAGTATAAGAATCAAAAGAGGATCGATACATGTGGGTAATAAATCATTCTTTAAGATGTACTTGTGGAACGATAGGACCAAGAAAGAACTGAGATGGAATCTTTAGATACAAGCATTTTTAATTATCCAACTTTTGATACAGACCTAGGAACTGCAACAATACAAGTTTCACAAAAGATTTAGTATCGAAATTCCGTTGCTGGAGGAAGAGTGACTCTGAACCAAGGGACTGTTGAAACATGTGGACCTAGAAAATGGTTTTTGCTTTCAGAGTTTGAGTAAAATAGAGCAAGTAGCCAGTAAATAAAACTAGCAAAATGGGTTACCGAAACCAAGAGTTAAAGACCAAATTTATGACAGTTAATAGTTATAGTTTTCGAATCTAAAGGATGTTTTAATAAGAGAAGTTGTCCAGGTAACAGCTAAGCCAAAGACCTCGGATGCCTGGAGAGTGGAGACCAAGAAAAAAGATAGCACTTACAGTTGCTTGTAAAAATAAAGAGACGAAGGTTAGGGCATTAATTTAAAGGGTTTCTTGGAAAGCATAGAGCATGGAGATACTGGAACATGGTTATCTAAAATGGTTAAGAATTGTTACATACTTGCAGTTCAATCTTTTGTGCTACTGATTTTATTAGACAATGGTTGACTGGTTGTTATGATTCAAAGTACATGAATACTGGAGTATAAAGGTAACAGCGTTGTCATTACCAAGTTTCCTGAGTCCTTTCAAACTACTATGTTATGTAGGAAATTCCATCACCTAGTGGAAGCAAATTAAAATTTATTTCCAAAGCAAAATTCTCTTGCACATGTTTTCTATTCCTAAATTTAGTTTGCCTAATTTGTTATATAATGCTCCTGATATCTTTTAATTTCTCTCTATCTTTTGAGATCTATTTATAGTTCTGTTGATATTCATCTTCATCTCTTGATGTACTTTAGTTCAATTTAGAGTTCAGATAAACATCTTCACCAAAAGCTTATAACCCTAGGTTAAAGGGGAATCAAAAGAATCCATAACAGATGGACAGAGAAAGGTCCAGCTCCACAAAGGATGCCTATGCTTTGTGGACTTGAACATAAATCAGTTGTCTATTTCTCATCAAAAAGATACTAATTAGGGTGCTACAAATAAGCGTGTACATATACAACAATACATTATCTTTGTTCTAAAAAAGATGATGCAAGTGCATAAAACAATCTTATGTAGCAAAAAAACTTCATATATACGTGTGTGTGTATTTACAATCTACTGTAGGAATATGGATACATTATAATGGAGAAATATTTTTTATTAGTGACAAATAATTTTTTTCCCAAAACTTCGATTTTGCATGCTTGCTTTCTGTAATCTGTACTACACAGAAAGTAATACAGAAAATGTGTGTAAATAATGCAAACATACATCAATAAACATCCACTATCACATGATCCAGGCTTTTTTAGTTGTGGGGCTATTCAGAACACCTAAAAGATCATTGTAAGAAAATTAAAAAAAACAGCCTTCAATGACAAGAAAAGAAGGCATGTGGTTGAACTTTTTTTTTGGATGAATGAATGTGCTTAAACTTTAAAGTTACACTTTCAAAATATAATCTTCAAACCCAACATCAAAAGTCTCCGCCAAATAAATTAATTACTGTGCAGACCAGAGGAGCATCTCTAATTAGCCTTTATCACCTTCACTCTAATTAGATCTTTTACCCTAAAACAATTAAGCATCCTTCTTCTACTCCAAATTTCAAGTCCTATAAAGCTTCTTATTATCTACCCATTGTTTTTAACATGATTTGTGTGTAAAATACCTTGTTCTTTCTAGCATTCAGTAACCAGTTTAATCCTTCACAAAACAGTCCTCAAGGGTTCCAACCCCTAAATTAACGGCCTTTACCAAGCAAAGGTACTTTACAGGATCAGATATGCACTTGTTTTTGTCAGCAATTAGTTATTTTCATAAGCATGCAGAACCTTACCTCTAATGTTGTGAAACATAAAGACATGTTTGCTACAATACGATATGGGGAGGAAATGTACCTTAATGGTGAAAATTCAGATTGTAAAGAACCCACATACTTCACTCTATCACCTGTCAATATAACAATATTTTAAGCACTGTAATAATTACTTTAAGAGTATTGAAGATGATAGTGATATGGATGCCAAAACAAAGAACATTGTGTATATTAAGGATTTGTGTCAAAATAGTTCGAGTTCAATGGAAATAAGATGAACTAAATTAGAGTGGGAAGAATGATTGCATGCCTCTCTTGAAAGTGTATATTCTGGATGAAGCAGTAGATATGTCTTGCTTAGGTTGAGCTTGAGAACCAAGGCTGTATCCACCGGTAACACCAGCCTCCCGACTATAAGCTGGTTTCTTAAGATGCAATGCAGCAACCTGAGCGCGTTTGGCAAACACACTTGCTCTTTCAGGCCTTGAACATTCTTTCACAGGATCAAGTTCCTTTGTGGCAGGACCCTGAATAAAATTGAAGGATCATTAATAGAACAAAGCACATTCACTAGAGGACATCTACACTGTCCGGAGAGCTCATTAGTGCAGCCTCATAATAACAATAAGGCATGCTTTTAAATGAGGTATATCTAGAAGCTTACACCAGGGAGTAGAAGAGAATCAGCTAAAATTAGTGTAGCACCAAAATGTTTGGCAAGCCCCTTAACCAATGTCTCCTGGTATATTTCCGAACCTGATGGTTGCAAATGTGATTAAAATTTCAAAGCATATTCATATCGCAAAAAGAAACATAGCTAGAAATACTCATCATTCGTACCAGAATAAAAGATCACACTGAATTAAAAGTTTGCCAGATACAGATGTATAATTGTTGTACCTTTTAATATATTTATATGCACCAGAAATGTTGAAACAAATTAAAGATAGAGATAAAACAACATTTGATAATATGAATTTCAAACATATATAAGGACATGTAAAAATTATTGATTAAACTAGTTGTTCCTTATAATATCATCTTTAAAGTGTTTTGAGTCTATGCTGTCAACTTCACGGTTCGGGAGAAATAGATATTAAGTTCACTTCTTTGTCAACCCCTCTAAAAGAAAAACCTTTGGTGGAATGTGGCATTAAAGTAACAGTGGGCAAGATTAAGCTTTTATTTTTCTATTAATTAATCGTTATGTGACGCTATATTTAAATAAAAGTTTCTTTATTACAGCAAGATATCAAAAGAACCTGTTCATTCAAGCGCTTAATCTTATTCTCATTGCATCTCTAATCTATAAATTAAAAATCAATTTTGTTGATCAGATTTAAAAACTTGAACAAAGGGTTTTCGTGCAATACCTGCAGGACCAGATAATAATATCCTTGGGCACACTGTAGGCAGATTTGTAGCTATCTTCAGAAATCTATTACACTTCAAATGTATGAAGGTTGAAGCAACCAGAACATTTTTTGTACTCTCACTGTCAAGTAAAATATGATATTAATTAATAGTTTTAATA
The DNA here is from genome assembly GCA_028671895.1 of Oenanthe sinensis. Lineage (NCBI taxonomy): Eukaryota > Viridiplantae > Streptophyta > Magnoliopsida > Apiales > Apiaceae > Oenanthe > Oenanthe sinensis. The sequence goes on along the minus strand of CM053813.1, from coordinate 39,589,172 downwards.
ACAAAACTCTTATCAGGTGGGATTCTCAAGAGCACAGAAAGATGGATACTTACAAATAAAGACCAAAACTGCAATAAATATAACCCCAAAAATACAGTCACATGGAAATCCCCACACGACCATTAATGAACTAGCAAAGTTGAACATACCACTAAATAGTTTAGCCACATATGTGTAAAACACTCACATATAATTAATAATCCAAATTTTTATATTTAACTAACCCAATCAAGCCTTACAAATAGTACTACAATACGATAATTATTCAACAAAAATACAAATTAGGAGGAAAAATCAGCTTTGACTGGGCTATTGCTTTGGAAAGAAAAAGTAAAAGATGCAAAAAAGAACTATGTAAAGAGATGAAACATAAAACAATAAGACATGAACCCCTAATCTGGTTCAGAAAAATTATGGGAGATATGGTAATATTCATTGCAGATAAGGTGTATTCATTTTTTTAAAGAATATAGAGAAACGACAAAGTAACTTTCAATATACCAAAAAACATAATAAACATGAGCTGAAAATTAAGAGATACACCATTGACCATACCTACAAATATAAACCTAGTTATTAGTATATTTTGATGGATTAGCTTTAGGAAATAACTTTATAAGTAGCAAAAAGTCTGCACCTTAAATAATATGGAAAACTTTCAAATGAGACATCAATGTCCTCGGATTTGAACACTCTTTGTCGTAACCCTTCTTTGTACAGTTGAAGCCTCCTTAACAATAATATTGGACTGATATACTTGGACTCTCCTACTTCCTGTTGCAAGTCAAGTATTTTAGAGATGCTACCGGTCAAATCAAACTCGGGTACGACCGATCCTGCAAGCATCCGTGAACCCTGTGTCGGTCGATGCGTTACCCCAGGAATCTGCCTTGTATTTGCATCAACAGAAGCTTCCAGACCAGAGCTATTGTGATTAATATTGTTTTTAGTCATAGAAAGAACAGAAGATTTCTCGGGTAATGAAGCATCAGCCCCCTCACAGTGATCCACCGAGTCCATATCAGCATCCACACTACAGTTATCTGAAACTTTACAGGGAGAAAGAAGTGTGGATAGTTCAGGCGGAGAAGGGGGAGGAAGAATGGAGAATTCTTTTGGGAGATTAGATAATGTTGCTAAGACTGAAGCTCCGGCAACAGCAGAAGGATCTCTAACCCCATCCTCAAAATGTAACCCTTTAATTGGACCACTATGCGATTCTAACACCCTTACTGAAGGAGGCGTGCCATCAGAAACAGAGTTATCATCTGAAAGTTGTTGAAATATCTGAAAATAAAGTTAAGGAAGATTCTTCGTGGAGAACATCTAAAGTGAAATTTATTTACTCCACATTTAGTAAGGAAGAAAGAATCAAATGCCAAAATATATGAAAAATGTTTTGAAAAAAAAGGATACATAAGCATGTCGACTGGATGGACTGAAAATGACCTCATCACCTCCATTCAAAGGGATACACGTATGCCTAGGGCAAACCTTTCCGTTTAATTTGACATACCCTTTTGCACCGGTGATTGTAAGAAAAGTCTGGGATGGTATCTTTTGTTAGGAACACATAAGTACGTATAGTAAAAATCTCACAGCTATATTTAGAAAAAACTAATCTAGATTCAGTGACACTCAATCCATATATTAAATAAATAAGGAGCATACCTTCGCGTCTATATGCCTCAAATTACACAATGTCTTACTGATAGATGGATCTTCTACTGACAAGTCGCATTGACGACCTTGACCAACAGTAAAAAAAGGCTGGCGCATAACAATGTGGGGATTCTGAAGTAAAAGAACGATTCCAAGTGTTAGAGCTCCAAAATTCTTAAAAGCATACTTTGTCTGTTTAACAATGATGCATAAATAAATCTACACGTCTATACATATGTATAACAGATTTACAAGCATGGCTGATAATTAAATAAACATATACATTTAAAGAACAGAGAGTCTGAAAGAAATGAAGATCAGAGATTCCGAGCAGAACCAAAAAGCGGTTCATAACAGAAGACCACAGGAACAAGAAACATAGATTTAGTTCTCGACAGCTGGTGTGTGAACTTGCTTATTCTAACCCATCTGGCATTACATCAAATTCATTTTGTTCCTTCTTTTTTTCTCCGCCAGATATAAGCTTACTCTTAAGATCTCAAGATAGATCCTGATACAGTGACATTTATTTTCTTTTCTTCAGCAGTTCATTTGACAATTACAACTGAAGTGGTCAGTATTTATCACGACAGGCATATTTCTGAACCAAGTAGCAAAAAAGTTAAGGACGCGTTTGCTTTATTATTAAATTTAATAATATTAGAATATTAAATAAATAGATTATTAGGAATATCCTGGGTTATAAAAAACAGCAAACAAAAGAGACAAGGAATTAAGATATTAGTTTGTATTTATTTCAAGTTATTATTCAGAAAAAAGATATTGTTTTTAAATTAAGTTTAATAATAATACATAAACAGATTATTAGGAATATCCTGGGTTATAGTAGTAATATAAAAAAATTGTTTCTTTAATTTACTACTTTCCTTATTAATATTTTACTACTTGTTTAAGTTTTAGGAACTCCTTTATAAGGAGATGCCATCTTTTATTATTGAAAGACTTTGAGTGATTATTGAAATTGAGTTTTTTTTTAACGTATTATGGGTTACAATCCAAACAAATTCTTGTCTGATGTTGTTTCAAAAATCCTAGGAGTAGTATTTTTTTATTGAATCACTTTTGTGATATTGGTTTCTATGCGGTTAATCCAACCAACTTATCTTATCAAGAGCTTGAATTTGTATATCCAGTTTTTAATTGTTAGGAGATTAAGTAATGTTTACATGCAGATAATATTCATAGTATACTGTTCATTGGTAGTGTTCATCAACACTGGTTTTCATTCATTGGTACTATTCACCCTAGAAAACTTCCATCGCAAAACATAATCGATTTAGTTGTTATGATTAATGACTTAATAGTGAGATGGGCGAGAGGAAGTGCCAGAGACCCTATTAGAGGTTACCATGAGTAAACTAAAATCATTGTATTGATTGATGAAAGATTGTTAAAGTTCCGAAAGTTCATTGTAAAAGTATACACTCATGCAAAACCCCTATAGGATCAATTTCATTGTTTTGATTGTTGAAAAAAATTAGATTGTTAAAGTTCCAAAAGTTCACTGTAAAAACATACACTCATGTAAACCCCCTATAGGATCAATCCCCCCCCTCCTACCCACCCACATAGTACATAATATAAACATGTCCTATTAACAAAGCAGATAGTATAGAGATGTTCTATTAAGTGTGATCATTAATATAACTACATCCATGGGAAGAGTTAGATATGTTCTATTAACATATCAGACAGAATAGAGATGTTCTATTAACTGTGGTCGCTAATAAAACTACATTCATAAGATGAGAAAGATGAGCTACAACTCAAGCATACTAAAATATAGATGGTTAATTGCAGAGCACAAGACTGGCAATAGTCAAGAATCTTCTGCCATTTATGTGGAGCATGTTTCAATTATAACAAGAATCACATAAGTTATGATATTTACCAAGATCCGCATCATATTCAACAGTAAGAAAATTATTAAAAGATTCAACTGAATAATGAAATTGCTTTGCCAATGAATCATTTTATCCAATCTTCTTTCATTCATCTTGTTTTCATTCTTCTTAATTCTTGTCATGCACGATAAAGTACAACAGAAATGTAGGTACATCAAGTGTTAACTACCATCAACCCCGCGATAAACCCCGATAGCTATCACCCAAATTTGCAATCAATAATCACAAAAGTAATTGAATCTAAATATAGTGCAGACAAGTAAAAGTAAAATCGGACTTTCACAAAACAAACCTTGGAATGCTGAGAAATGAGCTTCCCCCACGCAACTCCAACATCAGCTACTTTGACTTGTGGTTTCTTGCCTCGATTCAACAAAGAGCCACTAGTCTTAGGCTTATACAAAGATTGATCTAAACACAAACAATCCACCTATCAAAACCAACCACAAATTCAACAACAAAAACACCAAGAAACCTCACCTAACGACATCCGAGACATCAACGGGTCCCCAATAACAACCGCATCAGTCGAATTCTCCGGTTGCGCCACATCAGCCTTCCTTTTCCCCTTATCAACCGATTTGGCCTCCTGATCACCCAAATTCTTCCCCGGATCTAGGGTTTTAGCCTCATTATTCGACGACGTTTCATCACCCGCCTTCACAACCAATCAAAACACACACATAATTCACACAATCGAAAACACGAAAAACACAATAAAGATCGCACCTTTGAGCGTTTGCAATTAGGAATCGGCGATGACGTGTCGCCCAACGGACGCTTCGAGGAAGACGAACCTCGCCTTGTTTCCACCATCTCCGATTCAATCAATTCAATTACAACACAAGAAAGGGTTTAATTAACTAATTAATTATATAATAACAAAATTTTGTATGTCTATGATATAGAGAGAGATATAAAACGACGGGGTGAAGATGAGAGGATGGTGATTGATTACGGAAGATGAGTTTAAAATTTTAATTATAAAGTACTAACAAACTGAAGGATTAATGGCATGTTTGCCTGCCTTAAAATAAAATTTTTTGGATTTATTTTTGGGTAAAAATTTCATATTTTGATAAATGTTTTTTTATACAAGTATTTAATGTATATTTGAGATTCTATAAGTTGTAAAAAAAAGTTAACTTTTTTCAGAAAAAAGTTAGTAATCTCTAACTTTGTCTTAAAATAAGTTGACTTCTTCTGCAAAAAAGTTCTCCCAAACACCTCCTAAATTTGTATTAAGAGAATAAGAGAAAATTAAATTAAAATAATTTTTATAGAATTGTTTACACAAACTTTTGATCCAACCAAAAGTTTAATTAAAAATATATGTTTCATATATTATTTTCTTCTATAGAAATAATTTTGTTATTTTATATGGTTAATATATAAATATATTTTTTATTTTTATTTTATTATTTGATTCGGATAAACATTTCAACTCATAAATAGTTTTCTAATCAATTGATATTTATAAACATCATATTAATTGATCAGTTACGATAAATAAAATTTCTATGATCGTAAGATTAAATTTCATATCAATTGAAAATTAGAAGTGATTTTAATTTGGAGAAAATAGAATTTTAGAATTATTCAAGATGAGACATGAGACTTTGACCCATAGCATTTTTTAGTGTGGATTAAATTTATTTAAATTGGTTTAATTACACTAGAATGGATTTCATGTATTTTTAGGCCAATTTTATCATTTAAGAGCCCCATTTATTTAGTAAGTATAAATGACATTTTAGAGTTAATATTTCATTTTATAAAAACATCATCTTCTCAACTTAAAGAGAGAAAAGAAAAGAATATTCTAGAAGAGAAAGTGTAAACTTGAGAAAACTAAGTAGATATTCGGGACTTTGATCATACATGCAATTATATATTCGGGAAGAGCTCGAGACGAGAATCACAACGATATAATTTGTTTGGAGATTCGAGAAAGATTAAAAAAGAATTTTTCGGTGAAGTTACTAGAGGACTCAGTTTTGAAATCCGTACAAGGGATGACATTCTACGTACCTCATACTACATTTTTTAAGTGATTGCTATACTTTGATCATTTGATTTTGAAGTTGCATGCGACGTATAATTAAGTTTGGGATTTTAGATTAAAGGTCATATTTTATTATGTATTATTAATGTGAAGAGATGTATATTTGGAGTTGATTGTAGTAAAGATTAAGTTGAGACATGTATTTAATTTTTGGAATTTTATTTTAATTAATTGAGTTTTAATAAAATCATTTGGGATTGATTTTATTATTTTGGAGAGTACCAATTTTAATTAAAAGGGCTTTAATTCTATTTTTGGAAACTGAATTTGGAGGAGTAAAAATGTGGGTTGTTAATTTGGGAAATACCCAAATTGAAATTGAGATTTTAATTATCAATTGGGTATTTGAGAATTGGAGCTTTTGAGGTGTAATCGAGTCGGACAAAACGAAGCTGAGAGGGGAGTCCCCACCGCGCGGCGATGGTGTTCGGCGCTGGTGACGTCGATGTTGTTGACGCTGTCCACGGAGGAGGAGAGAGAGATTGATGTGTGTATGGTTGTGTGTATATACATCTAGTATGTGTGTATATATGATGTGTGTGTGTGCAGAGATCGAGCAAGAGAGATGGAGAAGAGAGGGACACGATGTGAGAGAGAGAGAGGGAGAGAGAGAGGGGTTGAGAGGAGAGAGAGATGGAGGGCAGTGGTGGTGACTGGAGGGCCGTCGGATTCTGGCCAGCCACCGTCCGGCCACCACTGCCGTGGTGGTGGCGGTGTGTTTTGTGGTGTTGGGGGAATATTTTAATATTTTATTGGGTGTTTGTCAATTGTGAATATTTTGGTAAAAAAATGTTTTTTTTAAAGGAGGATTTATTATTTAAAATTGGGGAAATAATTTTAATATTAAATTCGGAGTTGGTTATTATTTTGTTGATATTAAGTGGAGAAATTGGAGTTGAGATGAATATTGGGGTTTGATTAAATATTTTGGTGTATTGAATTTGGTGAATAAAATTGAGTTGGTTTGGTTATGGATTGATAATTTACAAAAAGGATATTTCCGTCCGGAAATAAAAATAGTGGATTATTTTGTGAGATTAAATATTATTTTAATTAAATATAATTGAGACAAGAGAATCGAGAATGACATAGTTGAATTTAATTGGAGACAAGAGTTGGATTTATTGTAGTAATTAAAACTGAGAATAATATTTGGATTTGGAATATTATTATTTTTATTAATTTTCAAAAGTGAAAAAGATTAATAATTGGATTTTAGTTTAGATAGTGAAATGACACAAGTGGATTAATAATTGGAGATAATGAATTGAATTAGAATTACTCGAGTTGACTTCGAGTTACTTGAGAAAAGTTGAATATTATTATTTAATTTGATTTAAGATTAAGAGTTACGTCAATAGAGAAATCTGAGACGAGTTAGTTATTAAGAGAGTTTAAAGAGAAATATTTGGTGAATAATATATTTTTTGGATATTAAAAATCCAAACAAATATGAGTTTACTAAATAAATTATTTATTGATGTGTGAAAGGTGAAATTGGAGTAGCTGCTCGATTAAAATCTGAGCCAGTTCTGCATTTATTTTAAGCTTAAGTTTGATGAATCTGAGGCAAGTTCACTATTATCTTTACTATGAGATATTGTGATATTTTCAAGAGCATGTTGATGAGTTTTGCAAAGAGATTGAATCGTGATTTCTTTTTATTGGTTTTTTATTTAAATTCCTCTTTCTTTCAGATTTGGTGAATTATTTTATTTCCTTGGAATATATTCTTTTACCTTAAACTACCCTGTGAATTATTTTGAGAATACTTTTGTGATTTATTTGTTTCTCGAAACACCAATTAAATTATTCTCTCGTAGACTAGAATTTCAAATACTGCTCATGTGTTGCATTGTAAATAAGCATTCTTTTCGATATACGAATATGTTCTCATTATTTCGAGACAACCATGCATTTTTTTTTATATTTTATTTAATATTAGTTACGCTCATAGTTTTCGGGGTAGCTAGAGTTCTTTCCATGAGGAGTTTGAGATTGTTCTTTTCGAACTCAAATAAAGTTATTTAATTTTATTGATCCATTGTCCAGGTCAATAACATAATCGGAGCAACTAACTCACTGAAAGTGAGGTTAACCCAAACTATAATTTTTGATCTGATGGTAATGATTTTGTTGTGGAGTAATATTGAGATTGAGGAGGAGTTTCTCTTACTGGACAACACAGACTCTATGTATATATTCCGTGAGGAGTTCTGTGGATGGATAAAACATATTTATATATTATTTATATATCTATTGGGCACTGATGTTGCCTAGGGTCTGAGAGAGGGACCCAAATGCTATAAAACGAGGGTGATACTTGTGACATGGTAGTGATCTTACCATGGGGTATCATGGGTGGTGGTATATCTGTAGTGGTTGATCGCACTATAAAGTATCACGAGGTGAATCGACCAGTTCTATAAATACTTGTTAAATATCTTTTTTTGTGTGAAATCGCTTATATACTTTGAAATTGAGTTGTGATTAATTGGTGATATGTATGTCACCCAAATATTCTATTGTTTCCTTTGTTTTAGTGATTCCTATTTGAGATTGGAAGCTGATGTAAGTTTATTTTTTACCTCTGCTATTTATGAGAATTATTTATTTGTTGATCACCCTAGTGGTGTACTTGCTCAGCAATCATTCGCTCATACTTGTGTATTTTCTTTTTGTAACTTTGTTCATAGTTAAACGTGAAAACACTGAGACCCCTAATCCAGCAGATACAACAGATAAGGGGAAGGGGATTATGCAGAGCTGATGAACTTCTGGGTTGTAGAACCCTTTGTACATAGCCTCTTGGTCTAGATGTCGAACTAGTTTAACTACTTTAGACAACAAGAAATTTATGTCATGTAATAATATTATTTTGATATATGTAATATTATATTTAGACATGTGGTATGTGGATCTTGAGTTACGCTTGACACATCGTCGTTCCTCTGCAAATGTGATTTTTATCGGCGCACACGTAAATTTTACACTTATCCATTTTGAGATTGAGATGAGATGTGTTGTGACAACTGGAACCGCCAGGCCGGGGTTTCGGGCTGTTACATTATACAAATTAATAAAATTATTCAAACATACACTAACTTAAAATTTTTATTTTAAATTTTAAGTAATTTTGAATTACGACTAATATTATAAATTTATCCAAACGGATTAAACTTAATGCCTCCTACACTAGCAAGGCAACTCGACTCAGCTAAATTACATGTGAAACTTGATCACATTAGCTATTATAAAAAATGTAATGGGAAAAATTGTATGTTGATTTAAATTTTAAACACTTTTTCTTATAAATAAATACAACGGCTGTACCCTCACTTATAACTAAGACCTCTCTCCGATCCTAATCTTCCCACAAAAATCCTTACCATTAAATCGTGTTCTTTTAATTGTTCAATTGAGTTAATAACAAGATGTATATACTTTCATTTCTTTTTTAAATTTTATTTTAGCACAATTTTTTAATTGATATATACTATTGAAATTAACGTGATTTCAAAATTTATTTGTTGAACACAGATAAAAAAAAATTTAGAAAAAAATATGATATCAGAATTAATGTGAGGCCGCCATTTTCATTTGGCCAACAGGAAGGGTACATCACGCTTTAGAATAATATCTTATTAACATCTAATAATATAATTAACAACTAATAATATAATTAACATATTTAAATAAGGGAAAATGAATTTTTTAAATAAACTTAAAGTACCAGAGACACAGCTGCTGAAAACTAAAAGCTTGGTACTACAATAAGAGTTGATTAACACAACATAATATGTAGAAAGCAGCTGTGCTTCTTCTTTGATTCACGTTGTCTATGCCACAAAATATCAACATCATATATTCCCGACTTCTCTTCATCACCTCTTCCCTTTCAGCATTGTCAGAGCCTTCACTGTCTCTACATGCTTATTATTCTGCTTTTGAGGAAGAGCAGTATAAATGACGATGGTCTTGTTGATGGGAATGAAAGGTGGGAACCAAAAATATACCTCTTCAGCAACTAAGACAACCTTGCAACCTGCTTATGCTGCTGTTGAATAAATAAAAGGTATTATATTATTAATAATAAATAAAATTAAGCCGTATGATATTCTATCCAAGTACATAACTTTTTCGTTTCTACAAAAACTAAACTCCATTGCAAGATGCTTACCCAGTAGTTCACATAGTTTTTACTGGGCCTGATCAGATGATATCTGTGCTTTATAGCGTTTGAAAAATTCTCTAAACCCATAGGCACTGACGTCATAGTTAAACTGCAATGGACCATATCACAAACATATCAATCATATATAATTTTGTACTGTAAAATTCACTTTAGTTGGATGGGCATGGACTGGAACCAAAACCAACCAGGTCTATGTTGTTTTACAAGGATAATAATCTGAACACTATATACTATTTGCTATCCTTTTTCTAAACTTAGTTTATTGTGACTATTCAACAGAATAATAATATTAATTGGTTGGGGACTAATAATCATCAAAGGAAAGGGTGGAAATTAATAATGCCCCCTCAAATGAACCAAAAAGTGACAAAAATTAGCTGATTGGTTCATTTTGCATGATTGACTTTACAGTAAATACTTAATAAATGAATATCCTTTGTACTAAAAAAATATATTTATTTAACGAGATTATTTAGACATGATAAATAAATATGTATTCATTTGGATAATATATTTATCGATAAATGAATATATTATTCAATAATCTACGTTTAATATACAAATATACCAAAAAGGTAATAGTTAAAAATTTTATGAAAAATTTGGTTACCTTTATTTTCTTTATTCTAGATAATGAATATATGCATTTTACGTGTGGACTCATTGTAACAGGAAACTTAATACAAAGGCCTCAAAGGTAGCGATAAATCAATAGTCTTTTCACCAGAAAATATGATGAAGAAAATGCACATAACACCACCTTCGTAATCATATAGAAACTAGCAAAAAAAACTTTGTATAATTTACAGGACGACTTACAGGCAAAAGTTTTGTTTCGTACTTTGTGATATTTGGACTACCAGCCTTTCCTTGACTTGCTGCCTGAACCAAACGTATAAAAAAATTTAACAATGCATGATTATAGACTTAATATATATAAAGTAATTCCTATATAGTATGGAAACAAGAAGCCATCTTTGAAAAGTGCTACAAAACCATTGCAGCCCATGTATGCATAGTTGCTTTTATGTTATCTCTTCTGCTTAATTCTTCTTAATTTCCTTGTACCAGATATGGCAATGTTGTTCATCTCATTGGCCATCTGTGCAAAACTAATTTACTTTGGTTATCTAAACAAGATATAGAACTCCTAAGGTGTTAATAAGAAGCACCTGGAATGTAAAAGGCACTACATGCCATTTCCTTGTGTATTTCCTTACGAACAGGTGGTCCAGGGTTCAAGTCTCATTAGAGCATCTCCAATAAAGGTTGCTAAGAGGGTTGCCAAACCATGACAAATCATCAAATATATTATTTTTTAATTTTCTCTCACATCCATATCACTATTGGCAACATTTGTTAAAGTTTTACTCCAATAGTTAGCAACTTCAAAAGGTTGTCCATGTGGTCCCTCTATATTAATCTAATATTTAGTTCAATATAAAAGTAGGTAGAGCAATATATACCTTTAGATGTTTTATATGACTTTTTACTAGTTTGGGAAGTTGCCAATATTTGGCAACCTTGATAGGCAAACTCCAATAGGTGCAACCTAAGTTGTCATGCCACATAAGTTTGGCAACCTCCTTGACAACCCCTATTGGAGATGCTCTTAGAGACGTGTGTATGAGTAATAAAATTTCTATTGAAAACGAATAAAGACTCTAATTCACCAAAAAAATTGTATAACAAGGCAAAGGATATGTTTGTTTGAGAAGATTATGCACGGATTGGATTATAATCCTGTGAATTTTATAATCCCATGTTTGCTTTGTAAAATTGGCAAAGTAATAAAAAAGCAATCATAAGAGGGGGATTAAATAATGCTTGGTCTAGACCACATATTATGAGGAATTAATTTTATATAGACAAAAATACCCTCAAATGTATAACTTGACGTATTATACTTGTTTGATTCAGGAAGGATAAAATTTACTTTCATGCATTAATCCTTACAAAATTCTGTGAAAAACAAACATGAGTTTGGGCTATTTAAAGGACTAATAATCCAAGAATTATAGTGATAGGACTATAATGTAGGGATTACAATCCTTGAACTATAATCCCCTTCAAACAAACATAGCTGATTCATATATGATATTTCAAAAGATGTACTAAATACAGAGAAACTCCAATAGCCTGCTCTGTTTTACAGGTTTAGAAAGTTAAAAGTAGATGCTAATGAAAATGTTCAGATAGCAACATAGAGCACACTTCATAAACAATATCACTGTGTTCATTACATAAACAACAAATTTATGAACAGAACAGAGATTTAATAATAGCAACAACAATAATAGTTATCCATGTTAAAAGGATTAATCTAAAAGGTCTATGAAGCCACTCAAGTGTGTCGCTCAATTTATATTGGTCTCACTCACACTCACATAATCATCAAAGGGTCAATTGATTTGTTAAAATAGTCATAGAAGTTGACATTTGACGATAACAGCTAGCTAAACCTGAGTACGATTTCACACTGGCATTGAGGTTGAAACCCGCTTCAACTTAAAACCGTCGTCCCTTTAAATTTCAACGTGTCAACTGATAAAAAAATAGGGTTCTTCATCAACTCTTCTCTCTTTTATATATGTATAAATACTTGCCTAATTCAATTAATTCAACCCTTCAATTGATTTACATGACACTGTTTCTCTATTCTTCACCCAACAATTTTGTAGGCAGTCTTCAGTTCGATGATTGCATAAGATCATTTAGTTGAGAGCTGATGAACTGGGTTTTCCCTCAAATAACTCTCTAAGCTTATTTTTATCTACGAAAATGTTCATTAACTCTTAATTGGACCTCTAGTATTGTAACAAACCTACGTCAACTCCAATTTACAGGACACGCCGGTCTAGTCACCAGCTGTTAAAACTTCCAGGAATCTTCAAAATTTTCAATACAGCCTCTCTCCTCCCTCCTAGAGAGTAAAGAGCAGGATTAAGGTCTACATGCATCCCACCCTCCCAAAACTCCACTTCCGAATGGAACATAATGGATATATTTGGTCGGTTAGGTAACAGAATGTACCCTTTGCTATGCTGATTATAGTGAGTCAAGTAGAGACACCATTTTAAAACTAGCGACTCCCAAGACAATGTTCCATATACATATACTGCACCAATTTAAATTATTCAATAATAGAGTTTTACGAAAAGGACTTTTTTCTATCTTCACTTCCTTCCCCCGTTAACTTTTTTTGCCATATAACACAAGAATAATATGATCAAAATATTAGTATAATGACAAAACCAAACTTACTTTCTGAGGGCTATAATATATCTCAATGAAGGGATATTCAAATAGCTTCCTTTCTGCTCCTTTTTCCATATCTCTTCCCTTTTCCATTTGAATTTCTCTTTCCCTTTTCCTCTGCTGCTGTGCTAAACAGAATCCAGGATATTTTGGACACTCAACCTGAAATCCAGCATCAGAAGAGTTAGAAACTAATCCACTATAATCAACTAAATAAATGCTTTGCACAAGTGCATACATGTTCTCTGTTACTAAAAGAGTTCTCAATAAATTTCACTTAGCCTGTGCAAAAATACATGCAGAGTAAGTACCGTATGTACTTTCATTATATATACTGCATCCAGGATTTAGACAGCCTAAGTTTCAAATTCTTGGGGTTGTAACTTTGTCTTTTGGACAAGACAAAAAGTTTGGCAGCTTTATTTTACGATTTTAGCATAGATGGACAAACTATGGGAAACAGCATGGTGCCAAACATGAGTTCAGTATTGACACTAATTGTAACAGCTCACACTTTTTTAGGCTCTGTTTTGGACTATTAATCCGAGTCAACTAAAATATAAAATAAATCTCGACAATCATTATTTAAATTCAGATATTAAATATAACTCTTGACAATATTGCGCAAGCACAGCTAAATAATTGATGTCTAACAATGAGAATTCGATATGGACAACCTCTTATAATCGAAATCTACTCCATGAATCCGAAAAACCTGAGAATTGTAACTAACAGGCCCATCAACTAACCAATTGATCCAACTAGTCGGCCACCTAACATTTATAAGCAATATAGTTTTCAATACAGTACGATAACAATATATAGAACAGTAACTTGTACTAAGATCAGTTTAAACCCAGTGACAATGTTCCATTTCCAGAAAAAATTGTCACTATGTCCCAGTGACTCGGTCCTTAATTTTCATAAACAATATAATAAATTAGGGTTCCAAGATTACTATTTAAACACAACACTTCTATACTATACTATTAAAGCCGAAAAATTAAAAGTTTGGTAGTCACTAGTCAGTTGATATTTATTCAACCGTTTGGGCCGGATTATATTTCTAAAACACAAAGAACTTTCAACTAAGATCTTGGATAGTAATAATATGAATTAGTTATTCTTTCGAACCTGATTAAAATAATAAAACTATAAGTGTTTTTTTTAATAGGATTTTAGATAGGGATTTTTTGAAAAATGCCAAACTTTTTTTTATTATTATTTTGCAAAAATATAATCTTTAATTTTTTTTTCAAAAATACGGTTTTGCAACCAATACAACCTCATGCAACTAAAATCAATCTCAAATGCAACGACGAGCAACTTCAATTTTTTTCAAAAAAAAGTTGCATTGATTGCATTTGGTTATAAATTGTATATAAAAAAGTTGCATTTGGTTATTTTTAGTTGCAGACCGTATTTTTGCAAAAAAATTCAAAAGATAAAAAAATCGCAAAAAAGAATTAAAAAAATAGTATTTTTGATAAATACCCTTTTAGATATTACATAATTAATTAAAAAAAGATTGTATTTTTTCTATATTAAAAAAAGAAAAACATGTAAAAGTAAGATCATAAATGCTTCAATATAATATTTTATGTGAAAACATGTAGTAGTATGTTATATTATTTCACATGTGAATTCTTATTTAAGATTTACTTCCAATCTTATTCCAATTTTAATTATATATATGTTATTATCTAAATTCTAATATTACTTATAATATTCTATATATGTTAATTCCTAATTAAAATCTACTTTAACTCATATCCCAGATTTGATACCAATATATCATATATGTTGATTCATACATGAGATATTAAGATTAATTACAATAATATTTATATGTTAATTCTTACTTGCGTTTGCCTCATTATATATTCTATATATTTCTATTCCTTTTTAAGATTCAATTTTTGTTTATATATATGTATATATATTACGATAAAAAATTTATTTATATTATATTAACACACATGTTTGTGATTCACACTGGCTGAGACAGGCGGCCGATGATGGTTGCAATTATACTATTAAAGTCGAAACATTAAAAGTAAAAGTTTGGTAGTCCATCGGCCTGTCATTGGCTCGGGTTTACATAATAACAATATGAACTATATAGTGTTTTGGGCTGGATTAAAATAATAAAAACACAGACTTGTGATTTTAAATATTATAATACATGTCAATTTGTATTTTAGACATAATTTCAATCCTAATTACAATTTTAATTACGTTAATCCTTATTAAGATCATTTATAATTTTTTATATATGTTAAATTCTATTTAAGATTTAATCATATTATACTAATATATATGTTATTTCATATTTAGATTTGGTTTCAATTCTGTCACTAGTTTATTTAATTCAAATTACTTATAATAATATTCTATATATGTTAATTTATAGGTACGATTTTACTACTCTCTCCATCCCATAATAGTATTCCCATGTGAAGATTTTTTTAATCCATAATAATTGTCCATCTAAGCATCTCTGATAGAAATTTATGAACAAATTTTCAATATGACCCATTTACCCTCTTATTCTTTCAGTGGTTTCTGTCATTCCAATGTGAACTCTCCTTCATTTATATATAAAACTAAGGGATTATAATCCTAGGATTGAAGAAGGATAAAAAGATGAACTAAAGGAAGGTATTAAATGAGAAAAGGACCCAAATAGCACATAATAAAGTCAAATGGCCTTAAAGAGCACAAAATAAAAATATGGCCCCAAATGGCACAAATAAACGGCATATGATACTGCATTTCTATGTTTTCACTTTAACTCCTGTATTTCTTCTTTTCAACAGAGTCCATATTGTTGGTAATGACAACATGAAACACATAATTAAAGTAGAGAAGCACTAGAATAATCTTGAATTCAGGGACTTCACACGATGACCAGACGTCATTATTCTAGCCTAAAGTTTATAGGGACTTGTTCTCTTCCTGAAATTTTCTTGCGTTTTGAAACAAAGGAAACATAGCAGTAATTTGCATTTTGAGCTACACGTGTTTTCAACCTGTGTTTTTGTTTTAAAATTAATAGAGTCAATGCTTAAATGAAAACGTGAATGAATGTACAATGTGTTTCTTTGTAAACGCATATTTAGGTTGTGTTGCTGTTCTTTTATTGAAAAAATAAACAAAAGAAATTGACATGTAATGCAGAAAGAATAGAAACATAAACTGAAAATGCGTTTCTGCACGACGTTAAATTATCTTGCGTTTCCTCGTGCTATTTGGGGCCATTTTTTCAGAATGTGCTACTTGGGGCATTTTATCCCAAAATTGTGCTACAAAACGCCAACACCCGGATTAAATTATACTTGGTGGAACCAAGTACTATGAGAAATTAACTTTATTTAGACAAAAGTAACCTTACATGTTTAACTTTGACTTGTACTTGTTTTATGCTTGTTTTATCAAAGAAAGGGTATAACTGTCATTTTATAAATTAGTCCTTTAAATAATCCCTTACAAAACAAACATGGGATTGGACTATTTAAATGATTAAAAAATCAGGGATCATAATGGTGGGACTATAATCAAGGGATTATTATCCTTGGAATATAATCCTTCCGACCAAACATAACTAAGGTTTTACAAAAAGCCTATAATATTTTCGTCGTCACTATTCAACGTATATTGTTCATCGAGATATTGCTCACCATTTTTTTTGCACGGCTAAAACTAATGGAGACTCTTAAGTATTGATACTGAACTTCAAACTGGGTAGAGGAAGTGCCTATAGAATCTCTTAGACGGATAGGATGGTAAATCATATAGTGAGCATGTTTTAATTGTTGAATCTTGAAGAAAATCAGATTGTTGAATCTTTAAAGGCCAGTGTATCAAAAATGAAAAAAAAAAAAGATTGTTGAACCTTCTAAAGTTCAGTGTATCAACAATGGAAATGAAGAGGCAGAGGAGGTGTTTCTTATCGAAGTTGCTGCAAACTTCGGATTCACCTGGAGCTTTGACAACCATACATAATTTAATGTCACCCGCGTCCGTTTTTATATCCATATCCAAGACTCCTAAATTTTGTAAACTAAGAATGTGACACTTATATCCACACTCATGCCCGAGTTCACGTAACATTCCCAGGGTTATGCAGAAGTGACAGAGAGCATATCTAAACCACAACTTAAAAGGCACAGCTTTTAGCCTCACACTGAATGAACAATATTTAAATGAATGGCGAGCGATAAATAAATCTACTTCAATAACCAGATATTACTTACGCGCATGAATTTTATATTAGGATGAAATTCAGCCGCAGCTTCCTCCAGTACCTTATCCAAATGCTTAGTGTAATTACCCCTGCATCATTTAAAACAAGCACACAACAATACTCATTTAATGGCATATACGAGGAATGAAAGAGCAATAATAAACCTAAAATATAAGCACAAAAAAAGAGAATAAAGAGAAAACATTTTCACATTACCGGATGGTAAAAGCCACAACCACGGGGTGACCTTGATCCAAAAGCTGCATAAGAGCCCGTTCTGAAGTAAAATGAACAACCCGTGAGGGTCCGAGATCCTTTGGATAACCAGTATAATACCTTTAAAAGTGACAATAATCCAATTATGGCAGGTTGGATAAGTCATCCTTCCAGTCGATGAAAATGTATTCTGACAATACAGAACATCCAACCATCATGTACAAGTGCAATTGAAAAATTAGCATACTAGGTGGATGCATGATATAGTGTATGATATTAAGAGTATAATTCTAATTACATAATACTCGTAATGACTCTGATTAACAAAAGAAACATAAAATTGTATGACTCTTAACCTAGTAAGTGTGTAACACGATTGGTAGATAGACTTTGTCATACTGCAAGGTTTGTGTCGACTTTGTGCATATATGTTCTTTGTATCTCTTAGTGTTATTTTAAGGCGAGAGGCGCACCAAGGCACAAGGGTCCCATGGAGCCTAGGCGGCGAGGCACGCGCACAATGTAAAAAGATCATATATATAACAAGCAAAAAACACATATATTATAAATAAAGAGTCATCCCGTTAGTCCCACATTTAATTTCTATTTAATGAAACCAAACATATTTCCACCCCCAGTTTTGGTCATGGAATAGATGAAATAATTAAAAATGTATGTTGCTGTACAAATATGGTTTGTAATGGCAGTTGATCCCTTAAGTTTTATATTTTTCTGTCTGGGGGGGGGGAGTGATTGGATGAGAATGTTGAATGATTATCGTTAATTATTTAAAAAAAATGTGATTTAACTTTCTTCGCATCCCTTCCCATCGACTGTTTTTAGAACTCGTAAACAATGGTCTAAGTTAGGGATGAGGTGTGCCTTAAATATACAGCTTTATGTTTACTTGGTTTATTTCCCTTAATAGCTTGTAACTAAGGCAGAGAATGTAAAAGCTTTGCTTCTTTAAAAGAGGCAGTAATATTAACTTGGATTAATGTGTGAAGACTGAAGTGTATTTGTAGGTCCCTGCATCATAATCTTCTTTTGTTTTGTTTTTAAGTTAATATTGTACTTCTTATGTGGAAGGTTCTACTATACATACTTGATAATATGCAGAAGTTGGAACTATAGCTTTAAGGCTAACAGTATTATAATTGATAGTTCTTAATTCTTACATGATGCCACCTCGTTGATTTTTTCTGATCTCTATACACATTTATCCTTTGATATATCAGTTTATTATTGAACTCTGTCTATTTCGTAATTGGCATTTCTCTAGAAGTTTTTTTGTAGGCAACTGATAACTTCTTTTATCACATACAGATGAGCAGTGATGTTGGAGTATCTGCTTTCCCTGAAGGGGAGAGCATCTTCATTTGGATGGGTACCATTGAAGGTGGTAGAGGAGCTATATATGAGGGTTTATCGTACAAGCTTTCGTTGAGACTTCCCCTCGACTATCTTTTCAAGCCTCCCCAGCTGAAGTTTGAGACAATGTGCTTCCATCCAAATGTCGACCAACACGGAAATATTTACCTAGACATTATTCAGGTATTGATCATCTTGGTTGTTAGCCATAACCGAGTAGCACAAGTAGGGCAAGTGACAAGTCTTGGCTATGTTTTCCCCCAAGAATCAAATGTGGGACTATATAGTATTTTCACTTTGCAATCATTTTATACTTTTACTAAATAGTACTACCCTTTCCCTAGGTATTATTAATCCGATAGAAATGAATTAAAACAAAAATATATATATTATAAATGAATTATTAATCCGATAGAAATGAATATATTATCAATAAAGAGTCATTAAATAAGAACAATTTCAGTTTTAAAGTAAACAATTATAGTAACACAATAATTTAGTCTCCCGTTGAAAGCAAAAGCAACATAACTAACAGAGAATACTATAGAATTTGTACATGTGAATACAAGAAAGAAAGAAGTTAGGATTGACTAATATGTATGAACTATTTTTCTTTTTTAGAATCGTAAGAAGTATAAATTAAGTAATAAATTATTTATTTGATGTTTTTAATTATTTAAATAACATAATATTCATTTATCATATGACCAAATTTATTTAATAAATAAATATATATTTAGCTATTTTATTTCTTTATTTATTTGGTAACATAAAAAATGATTATATAAATAAAACAGATAAAATATAGAAAAATTGTTGTGTTACACCTCTCGGCTCTGTAGATGAGTCATGTGCCTCGTTGAAGGGGATGCGCCTCATGTTAGTCGATGCAACTTAGGTGCGCCACGACGCGATTTTGACAACACTAATATCTCTTCATATATAATTTCTATTTTTTACAAGCTATGAAACTAATTAATTGTTTTGCATATAAAACATACTCTTTTTTATCTTTTTGTGGACCTCTCTGTTATATGCATTAACTTAATTTTTTATTAACTATTTGTCGTTTTACTTTCATGTCCTCTATATTCTACCAAATTAACTATTTGTATAGATAATATAACATGCTTTAAAATTATGCTTGACGCAAACAACAGAATACACTTGATAGAGTAGAGTTGCAGAAATAAAAAGTGTAACCAACAGGCATGACATGTGATATAGATTGTGCGTTTAAATGGAAGATAGAATTCTAGAGTTAGAGTTCATATATAAGAAGCTGAGAATTAGATCAAATCATCAGATGTTTTACATGCAAAGAAAAAGTAATAGAGGTATGTATATATATATATAATAAACATAACAACAAACTTGCAGGTTGAACGAAAATCAATTATCAGATATTTCACATGCGAAGACATAGGAATCGAGACGAGACATCCGTAGATAATAAACATAATAACATACTTGCAGGTTGAACGAAAATCAATCATCAGTTTATTAAAAATCGATGGTTCCCCCATTTGATTTGTAAATAGTTATTCACCAATAACTTTCCTTTCTCCTGCCAAAAAGAAACTCATTAGTGTGATTGAATCTTTGAAAAATAAAAGTGGTAGCCCATTATCAGAATACAGGGCCTCTGCTTACTGTCCAAAAAAAAAGAGCCCGCTTTAAATTAACAAAAAACAAAGACAGTTGCATAATCACAGTACTGAATCTCCATAATCATACAATACAAGTAAGATTATAAAGTCTGGATGTGGCATTTCATCAAACACTTGACGACCGTTAGAATCATACGATTTGAACCCGGTTACTGGAATTCTAATACAAAAATGTATTAGGATTGGCTCCTTGTGTTTAAAATCATATCATTACGAAGACTTCAAATTCATCAAATTAAAATTAGGGTTTACACAGGCATTCACAATATGCAAATAATTGAAAGCTCGTATATATATACATATACCCGTATGTATACGAGAAATCTGGAAGAAGCTAGCGATATTAATACTTTAATTAAGCAGTCAGGACTCAGCAACAGTGAGAAAGCGGAGAGAGTGAGAGTCCAGAGTTTTGAGATAGCTGAGTGGGTGATAATCAGATAAATTTATTACTGAGATATTTACATTTAAGAATAAATTATTTTGTTTTAAGTCTCAAAAATTAAAAGAAAATTTAATAATAATGAATGTAATAAAGTAGAATGATAAAAATAAAATTTAATAGGTTTCTAATTTTGAGTGTATACTCTCAGCTTCTAACCGACACTTTTTCATTTTGCAGACCTTTTGAAAAAATTTATATATCTAAGATATGAACTGAATTACAAAAAATTATATCCATAACATCTATGTCAGCTCTTTGTTTTAATTCATTCAAAAAGATTCGCTTTATAGATGATCCCACGAGAAAACAAATGATTATTACAAGCTTTCTAGTTACTTCGTTCTCTATTTCTATTTGAAAAATTCTCGATCAATTCCTTTACCCTTCATTTTTCGAGAATCAGAAAAATCATTTTCAAGTTTGAATTTGTTCATTTGTAACTTTCTATATTTACTCGGTTTACTTATTTTTCCTTTTTTATTGAATATTTTTCTTTTTTTTATATCATTCCTTAAGTCTCATAGGTTTGATCCTTTTTAATTTGACCCGTTTTCTCATCGAGTGAAGGGTACGAAATAAATAATTACTTATAGTTTCATTATTCGTAAACAAAGTGAATTTGGAATTGTCTTTCATTACAGACCTCACTTTTATCCACAATCTTCATATTCACTCGGAGTTTGCTCTCAGAAATATAACCACCATTCCTGCCCCTCATGTCAATCCCACCGAGCCTTTTATCCATTTTTGTTCAATCATGACAAACCGTTATTGATAGTGCTAATCGTTGGGAGACTAGAGTAGTCTATCGACTCTATAAAATTTAAATAAGTGTCCGTAAACGCAAAATAATGTGTTTGCTTTCATTTATGATATTATTTGTCGTTTTTCAATAGAAATCTACGAATTTCTTGATTTGGTTTCATTTAAAGGCTGTGGTTTTATTAAAATAGGATTCGTCTCATCTATGTATAAATGTGTATATGTATCTCCATGTACGCCCTAATTATTTTATATCTAATGACTATTATACCCAATTATAGTTTAATTGATTTCATCGATTCGAATTTGCTATGTTGGGTCGGGAAAAATTGAGATAATTAATTATACCATAAACAAAGGACCAAAAAGTCATCACGCTCGTTTGACTTTTTTATTATATAAATTTTAAAATAAATTTATTAAATGAATCAAACGGGCTTATTATTATACGAGAAAATAATAAATATTTGCCACTAAAAAGTTTGGAATGCAAGGCCCATTTCATTCGAATTAACGGTGGGCCAACTATTATTGTGATTTACAGATACGCGGTCTTTATCAAACTATTACGTCCACTCCCTGCGTTTACTTTGACAATTCTACTCATTTTCTATTCCAATACAGACACACACGCACATAAATATACATACAACACATAACCATCGTCCATTTCTCTCTAGGCTCTAGCAATGGACGCTGTGATTCATTCTTCATCATTTCTCTTGCCGGAAATTCCCGCCGGCGCCGGCGCCGCTGGCCTGAAATACGCGCTTGTTTTGCTCAATCAACGCCTCCCTAAGTTCACTCCGCTGTTGTGGAACCACGGTACACTCGAACATTGTTAAATTAATTATCTCGTAATACTATTAGTGTATTTTACTCTACTTGTTATCTTTAAATTTGTAAGCTCTAGGTTTTTCTTTTGTGTAGTTATTTCTATTTTAGGATGATGATTAGTTAGTTATATTAATAAATTGTTGTAATTGAGGTTTCGGTATAGTGATAGTAATGTGTTTGCAGCTGAGCTTCGTGTATGTGCTGATGGAGGTGCTAATCGTGTTTACGATGATTTGCCTCTGCTTTTTCCTCACGAAACACCTTCTGATGTTCGGAATAGGTTTGTTTTTGTAATTATGTTGATTCGTATGAGACGGATGATAGGAATATTTATATATGTCTATATTTACGGTTTTGTGTTTTAGGTACAAGCCTGATGTGATAAAAGGAGACATGGATTCTATACGTACGGAAGTCTTAGAATTTTACAAAAATATGGTATGGTTATACTGTATTTCATTTATATAAAGTTAACGTGTATGGTAGTGAAATGCATTTATGCGTTGTTATAGAGTGTTTAATTAGCCTTATTGTACCTTGCAAAGAAATTTATCTGACTTCTAATTAGTTTTTGCTATATTACTACACTTTACATGCTACTTACTCAATATGTCCTCAATTCGCTTGGTAACATTTAGAACTCAACTACAAAAAAATACGCTAAACAGTATCTTGAAATTTTTCAGTGTTAACTAGATAAGTAGAAGCATATGGTTTAGCCGTACTTATGGTAAATATCTAGATCATGCTACTAGTAAGTAAATTATTTAAGAAAGTATTGATCGCAAATCGGTAATTATTGATCCATGATGTACATTTATTTTACACTGGTTACTGGTGTTACGCATACCATGTGTTAAAATGTTTTATCCCAAAGCTTTATTAAAAGTTACAGTCTGTTATGGTATTTGACTGAAATGAACGTATCCAAAATCACTCCCATAGTCCCATGATTTTGTGACAGGAACTAGGGTTTGTTCTTTTGTATTTTTGTATGTTTAAAGTGATAAGAAATTTAGAAACAGTAGAGAAACAAGTACATGTAGCAGAATTAAGATAGAAACCAGAGAGATTAGTGTAGAATTAGAGAGAGATAGCAGAGAGATAGAGATAGAGAGATAAACAGGAGAGAGAGAGAGAGAGAGAGAGAGAGAGCGCAGTGGACTGTTCATGCCGTTTTCGTATATCAAATGCTTAATCTGAAATTACAACTAGTGCTGCTATTTATACTACTCCCATACTAACTAACTCTGAATTTATTTAACTACCCTTACTACTAAATAGAATACTACTACTAGTACTATACAACTACTGCCTTCCTGACATTTTGCGATGTATAATATACACAATATCTGGCCGAAATACATGGAATGGGGGTGGCAATATAGTTGATATGTTATAAGTTGTACATTGATTTTAGCTGGTAATGATAACCTAGAGAAGGATTTTGGTGCTTATGATAACCTAGAGAAGAATTTTAATTTTGCTCAAAAGCTGTTTGGAGAAAGGAGCTGTAGTTTCCGGGGATAAATTAGTGAGAATAGTCATAATTAAAATGCGATTACAAAAGATTTGGCGAACACTTCTCTATTTCTTAATGTTGTTTCTATTTCTGGGCTTCTGGCTTTCATTTCATTGTCACTACTATCCTCTGATGCGATCAGTTATATTGGCGTCAACTGGAAATTCTTTTTTGAAAGTTTCATAAATTTGATGACAATGTATCAAAAGCTTTTAGTGATGTCACATATTGTAGACAGCAATTTGTCTATACGTATTTAAGTAAATTGGAGTTCTATTAATGGCAGTATGGCACGCGTTTTAATGTAGAATATGTTAATTATTCCTCAAGTAATTACTTAGTGGAAGCAGTTAAATGAAGTAGTATGGGAATCTTGTATCTGTATGATTTTTAAGACACTGTGATATTTTTTGATAGTTTTTAGCCTGCATAAATAAAATGACATTTACGGCCCTCTCTCTGACATAAATTACACAAACATCGAAACACCTTGATGAAAGCATCAGAAATAGTGGTTTGGAAAGATATATCTTACAATATTTATAACTTGTTGTGCAGGGGACCAAGATTGTAGATGAATCTCATGACCAGGATACCACTGATCTGCATAAATGTGTTGCCTTTATTCGTGATTTCCATACAGATACCAAAGATACTGTAAGCTACCTGTAATTTATATCCATACTTCCAATTTATTGTCACTGGTTTTGTATGGTTAAACATAAATTCCGCAATGCTTGTATATAATAAGCTCTTAAGTGTACATGTAAGAACAAGAGTTCATGTAGGTGCTTGCCTTTTTCTTTTCTAACCAAACATTAGAGATTTGAAAGCTTAAAAAATACCACCGTAATCATTAAAAAATAATTTCTTTGTCTATATTGTTTCCGTATACCAAATGAAAGGATAAATTCTAGCTTATCGAGAATTATAGCTTTTTCCTGGTAGTTATATTATCAGTTTGTTCCCAAAGGAAAATGTTAGGGGTCCCAAATTGGTACCCAAGAAACCCCCTCCCCCAAAATGCCACGTGGCACATTCTAATTGGTTTTAGCAATATTAAATGACATAAACCCCCTTATATTCACATAAAGAAATCCAATTA
Source organism: Oenanthe sinensis (assembly GCA_028671895.1). Taxonomy (NCBI): domain Eukaryota; kingdom Viridiplantae; phylum Streptophyta; class Magnoliopsida; order Apiales; family Apiaceae; genus Oenanthe; species Oenanthe sinensis. The sequence continues at coordinate 39,563,893 of CM053813.1, read as the reverse complement.
AAATTTCTCATTCAGCCACGTCATTTGGGAAAAAGTTTTGGTACTCAATTTGGTTCCTCTAGCACTACTCATCCCCAAAATAAGAAAAAACTGTTGGTTTCATTTTACTCTTTTTGCACAGTTATGTAGTTTTAGGCGTATATCTTGAAATGTGAATGTATATATGTAGAATGTGTTGATCTAGTAAAGTGTTTGTACTTAAATATTCTAAGACGTGAAATTTAGCTTATACGGCACTCGGGCTGGTGAATTAAATATTTAAACAGCAGAACAGTCAACAGTGGATGCCCTACTTGGTCTACTCTTACACTAATTGTGCCTAAGCTCTTCCAAACAGTGGCTGAGTGGAACTCTAGTTTAAGTCTGAGTTTTTGGATTGCGTTTCATTTTTATTCCTGTAGCTTTTCTTGGTTTGGATTCCATTCATGTGACAGCCTTGACAAATGACATACATTTTCTGAATGGAACCAGTAGTGTGCATGCGTATTTATATTGACATGATGGAATCCCTTAAAATAATGATAATTTACTTTTCCAGTTATGCATTCTTGTTGCTGGAGCACTTGGTGGAAGGTTCGACCATGAGATTGGAAATATCAATGTTATATGTCATTTTTCATCAATACGGATAATCCTTCTATCTGAAGATTCCATAATTCAACTTCTTCCAAAGGCTCGTCATCATGAAATTCATATCCAGAGTTCAGTTGAAGGCCCACATTGTGGACTAATACCAATTGGTACGCCTTCCAGAAGTACTACCACCACAGGGCTTCAATGGGACCTCGGTAAGTGCTTAAATCAATGTGATATAGTTTTTTATGTCATCAGGCAATGCGTTGTACATGAACATTACATATTTACATGTACATCTTTCATCAGAAGAGAACAATATACTCCCCTTGATAAGGCTACATTTTCATAATCATATACTTGCAATAAAGGGGTTAGACCCTTCTTTCATGTTTGTAGGTTCCAGCCTCAGCTTAATGTATCAGTTTTTTCATCTATATTTAACTGTATTCCTGGCACATCCATTTTATCAAATCTAATGCACGTTTATACGAACTGTATTCATGCAGATAATACAGAAATGAGATTTGGTGGGCTAATTAGCACATCTAATATTGTCAGAGGTGAGATCGTAACCGTGCAATCTGATTCTGATCTTCTTTGGACCATATCATTGAAGAGATCATGAAGAATATTGAACATACAAGATGGGGATTTCTAGTTGCAGATACGTAAATTCTCTTCTCATATTATTTCCATTCCAAGGAAATAAATTGAATGAGGCGGCCTGCATAGCATACAGGGCCTTTGTCTTTTATACATTTTTTGGCCTCTACAAATTTTACATTTCCAATTATTCTATTTTTGGTGAGTTTTGATATATATGTAATCACATTCTAATATTCAATTATATGATTCACGCTTCATATCATCTGATTCTCTTTTATAGCCTCCCTCTAATCTAGCAGTATCTCTGGCGACTATTGAAACTAAGCAGGGGCATATATCGTTATAATACAATTGACTACAGATATTTTCTGATATAACTTAATTCATTATAATTTCTTATTTACGATAAACTTTAGAAGCAATGCTACTGATGGTAAAATTTCCATTAAAGAGATGATTTGCAATTACCCCTCAGATAATTTGACAATTATTTTATTTATCAAAACCAAACATTCTTTTCTTTAAATTCAGATGCTTGTTGCCAAGCTTTACTAGTTTGATCAAAGTGGAATAGAAACTTTAAAAAGTAAAGAAACAAATTATAAAGGCTGCCAATGAGTAGAAATGTAAAATATTTTCTGCACAAAATTAGTACAACAGGAATAATACATAACTTTTAAACCCTGTATGCTGAAGCTTGAATCATGCAATTTGGTTTAAATTTGTAACTGTTGAATAAGATTCCGTAAGGAGGCTGTTAACAGTTATGCTCTACGCAAACAAGTCAGGAAAATGTTTAAACTTGTTTGCGTAGAGCATACTCTATAATTTGAGTGAAATAACAAATAAGTTTATAATTTTATATACTCACGTAAATTCTTAATTTTTAAAGTGATAGTTAAAAATAGAACATATTATTTGATTGTGTTAAACATGATCAAGATATAAGTTAAAATTACATAAAAATTAATAATAAAATTAAGTATTCATAAAAAAATACTTTTAAAATATAAAAATATTGTTTAGAAAAATTATAGTAAGTAAAGAAAAAGAAATATTTGTGTATACAATAATGTAACAAATTATATATATATATATATATATATATATATATACTTTAATCAATAATATTATAATAATTATATGAATTCTATATAATATATGTTCATGTAATCGAATTAGTAAAAAATTGATCAAATGTATTTCGATGCTAAAATATTATTTTATAAAGTGTTATTATAATTAATTTTATGTGATTACAATTTAATTTCAATTCGCAATTACTTTTTCTGATTAAGTTTATCCCAAATTAATTAATAAAAAATAATGTTATCACATATTTGAATTTTGAAATAATTCTATAATAAACCAAATTTATTTAATAATATTTTAAAATTAAATAGATAATTAAATATCATTTTTATAAAAATTCAAATAAATATTTGACCTTAGTTACTGAATTATTTCCGTCGCCAAACTCATGTTATAATATAATCTATTTTAGTTTTATAATATTTTAAAATTAATTGTATAATAGATTTCAAAAAAAATTATATAATTAAATATTAATTTTAAATATATGTTTAACCATATTTATTTCATTTAACGACTTATTTAAATTATAGTATAATACGAACTTTTTTGCTCCTCGTGTAATATTTGAGGTGTTTTCGTTTCTTAAAGTGTGATTTAATTATGGGTAATGAGTAAAGAAAAAGGAATCAACAACATTTATTTGTTGTTGTTTATTTTATAAATAAAAATAACTCCCTTTTAACTCTTAAGTTTTGGGTTTCACTGAACCTAAAACCCTAATTTCATTGAACTCACCTCATACATTCCCAATTCTATCAAACACATGGAAGAAGAAGACACCACCATGGAAGTTGAAGAAACCTCACCAATCCCAAGAAATTCAAACAGAGTTACTCTCAAAAACTCTATTCAGACCAACTTTGGTGACGATTACGTCTTTCAAATCGTTAACAAGTAACCCACCACTATATCTTTCTTTTTTTATTTATCGAGATTAAAAATACATTGTATTATCAATATATGGTAGTCCAGTATTCAATTTATCTAGTTTTTGATTTATTTGTGGAGTATTAGTGTATGGTAGTTTTACTGTATTTGGGGGGAATGTGGCAGGGATGATTGGAGTTCGATGGCGGTTTCGTTATCGACTAATACTGTGAAGTTATATTCACCCTCTACGGGCCAGTTTATTGGGGAATTTAATAAAAAGCATTTTTCTACTATTAATCAAATTATGTTTTCGGGTGATATATTGCATTCTTGTTCTTCGGATGGTACGATTCGAGCATGGGATACTCGGTCGTTTCAAGAGGTTTGTAGTTATGTTTTATTGTTAATGATGGTTGTGTTATTATGTGTGTGTATGTATTGAAATGTTTGTATGATATGGTTGCGGTGTAGATATCGTGTTTAAGTGCTGGACCGTCTGAAGAGGTGTTTTGTTTCTCATTTGGTGGAGTTGGTGATAGTCTTCTTGCAGCAGGTTGCAAGTCTCAGGTATCGGTTGTTTAGGAATTGTTTGTGTAGGTGGAATTATTTGTTCTGTTTGTCAAAATACAACTATTTAGTTTAAACTGACTTGTAAGTTGAATTCCAAAGAGTAAGAGGGTTATTTCAGTTACTATAACTTTTTAATTTGAATCGAGAAAAATATATGTTATCCTCACTCGATGTAAGTTTTAGTATTTTTTTTAGCTTATAAGCTACACTGTTTTAATGCAATTCTGTATAATTTATATCTATGACTGACTAGGCTCTAACTAAGACCATTATATATCGTGGTAAAGTAATTGCAGTATTTTGTTGTTGGCATCCTTGGATGCAAGTTTGCAACATTTAACATTTTTTCCTGAGATGTGCAGTTAATGTGTACAGAAACCTTTAAGTTTTCTATGTTTCAACCCAGGCCTTTTTTACCCCATGACAACCAACCCTAACGATGCACAGTTGTCCTTTTGGCTGTGAAAGCCGCTGAAAGGAAATATATGTTGCACATGCCATTGATAGAGGCTTTTTGTAGAAATCTTGTACCAATTGAAGGTTAAAAGTGTGATTTACAGAATGATCTCAATCTGATTTCGGACATTGCAGAAGAAAAAACAAAAAAAATTGATTTTTGTTCAAAAATTCATTGGAGTGAATCTTAAAGGAATTGGTGTTTGGTATGAAACCAAGTTTCAACATTTATCACATTTCATGAATATATTTTGACTAAATTGCACTTTGTTGGCCTCTACTTTAATTATTTTGCACTTTGATGGCCGAATATTAAAAGTAATCAAATGTATGGCTAAATTATTATTTTTACACATTTAAGGGGCTACAACAAACTACCATTATTTTGTCCGTTTAATGTTAACAGATGCAAGGGTATATCTGTTGGTGCACCTTTAAACTGTTAAATTATGCATATAAAATGTCCTGAACCCAGTAGATCAATTCCTAACCTTAAGAACTTGTTCAACTGAGCATTAACAACATATATATTCCAGAGAAACATACCATACCAACAAATATATTTGAGAGAAATAGATAATATCTAACTATTCTGGTAACTAACTCAATCACCCAGCTCAATCACACATTAAGCTGTATATTCAGTAACCTCATCCAAATCACTTAATTTGGCTTCAATATTGGTATCCCTTTCGTTAAAGATTATAGCAGTTGACTTTATTTTATCTGCGAGCATCATGAAATAATATTAAATCATTTTTGTCCAATGTATGTGTTTTTAGTTCTACAATTAAAGTAGTCATGATCCAATTTCTTTTTTTCGTATTGATCGAAAGATAAAAATGCCAATGCACTCTCAACATTCCCAGGCTTGCAACACTTTCGATCAAAGACGTACCAAGCTTTGTTTCGTTATGTCAATTTTGAAGTAGCTTTCACGAAGTCATCACTATCTTCTCTCCCTCACTCGCTTTCGCCACTCCAATCACAGCCCTTCTTCGCATTCCTTTCCCTGGACATCTATTAACCTCCATCAGAATTAACAAAAACATTGTCATCAGGAACACCGTCAATATTTTTTTATAAGGGATCGGGGAGTTTAGAGAGATATAAACATATCTAATCAGAAGCATGAAGAACCCTCCAATCTTGTACATCACTAGAGTTTATGGAGTGAGTAATATTAGTTGGATGTGTGTGTATATAATTATGTATGTATATATGAAGAACAAATAAAATCCAAATTCACTCTGCAAATGATATAAAATAGATATTTAGAGTAGAAGGGGGTGCATGAAGAATATTGTAAGTATAATATGTGTATATATGATAGAGACCGCAAATTTACTATAATGCCCAGCCCATGAGTTCATATTTACTAAAAAATTTAACATCATTAGTTTTTGTCTAATGGCAGTTGGTCAGAGCCATTCAAGTGAGTAAAAATAATAATTTAGCCACCCATATGGCTACTTTTAATATTCGGCCATCAAAATGAAAAATAATTAAAGTACATGCCAATAAAGTACAATTTAGTCATATATTTTTTTAGGCAAAAGTTCTATGGAGAACTTAAATGGAGTACTAATCGGAGAACATATATGTCCTGCATTATATTCTGCTTGTAATATATTGCAGAATCTAATGCAAGACATATATATTCTCCAATTAGTACTCCATTTAAGGTTCTCCATAGAACAAAACCCTATTTTTTCAATAGTGAAAGACTAAAAAGTCTCTAAAATTCCATTTACGACAGCTACATCTTTTTTATGGCCATTTATGGCTAAAAGGACAATTGTAGCCCATTTTTTTAAGAAAGAATATAGAAGTCTGAGAGTGATATAGAGAAAACTTAAAGGTTTTCCTTACAATTTAGCCTTCGGAATAATATAGCATTTTTGTTCTTTTTCAAAATATTATTTTGTTCGGCTACAAGTCTTTCTCATTAAATTCTGGCTTGTTGGGTGCACTTTTGCCCATCTCTGACTAGGCTAAAGCGGGAGAGAAGTTGGATTAGCATACTCTGTTGCAGGAGATGCTTGAGAAACAAAATCCATAAATGTGTATATTATGTAGCATTCAGCTGGAACCTGTTACTTCATTGACTTTTGGAAAGGTGTGTATATGTTATTAATTGATTGATTTCATGCAGATACTCTTCTGGGACTGGAGGACAAGAAAACAGGTTGCCTGCTTGCAGGAATCCCATATGGATGATGTCACTCAGGTAGTTACACTTCACAGTTCATTTTCATGTTATGTGTGGCAACTGAATTTGCATTGCTTTGACTAAATTGAAAGTGATAAATGTGTTACCTTACACCTCTATAACATTGATCAAGTTGTGGAGCGAGGTCCCTACTTTGTTATGTAGGTTTTCAGTTTTAAAATTTAATTTCTAAATATCTGTGTGTCTGAAGTCGATGGGATATTGAAGGTTGCATACAAAAGAGAGTGCTTTGTGTTTTAAGAGCTTTTACCTTTGGGCTTAATATAATGCATTGATGATCTTTAAATATGTTACACACTCTTTAAGAATGTACTGTATGACATTCATAATAGGTTCAGTTGCTTAATAAGTATATAATATTGTATCTGAAAGTTCACTTAACTTTTGTTTTATAAAACTCTGTAATTGTGAGTTTTACAGAGTTTTATAGCGGTGGTAGCTTACCATCTAGTTTCATGCAGCCTGGTTATGAGGTGAAATGTTGCTGAATTCTCTATGAGAGTTCCATAGGTTGTGGGAAGCCTTTGTTTTGCTTATTCAAATTTTGCTTTTTTCTGTCTGTAAAATCTAAATCCTTAATGTTCCCCCTCATTGTTTTCTTCATCTGCAAGTTGAACCGGGATGCTATATACCAAAGTATGACAAATACTAAATTTCTGCATCACTGATGGTGATGGGCTTATTACAGTTACAAACAACACTGAAGAAGTGCCTGTTTTTTTGTCTCGATAGATTCATTTTGTCCCTGAGAATCAGAACAAGCTTGTTTCTGCTTCCATTGATGGTTTGATGTGTATTTTTGATACAAGTGGGCAAATCAATGACGATGATCATTTGGAATCGGTAAGTACTTGTTTTTTTTCCTCTTTTTTATCCTACTCTTACAATTGATGAAGGATAGGTGAAATACAGTATATTTGTTTTCATTATTAGCAGACAAGTGGTGCTTTGACCTCATGACCTGCTTGTACTTGCAAATTGGTGATATAACTTGTGCATTTAAATTTATTGATAAATTTTCGTTTGATGTTGGATTTTTAGCTGTATCATAATAAATTGATAATGGGTTGAATAATGAAGAAAATCTATACTAAAATATAGTTTAGGATACTAGTCCATGTCCCAGACTCCCATCTTTATTAGTTTCCTTTCTCTATCGAGTTTTGTTTTCTTGTTTTTTACTACAATATAGTTTGTCTTTAAGTTCAACTTCATAATTCATGAAACTCACATGTCAAGACCATTTAAAAAACTCCTCTTCTACAAATGCATATCTAAAGTAACATTAATTCAGGTGCATCTTAAGTCTTAACTATTTTCAATACATATCTGATTTCTTATTGCTTGCTTAGATATTTTTCAATTGATCCAGTAAGCAACAGAAATTGATCCAGTGAGCAACAGAATTGCATCTTTCCCTTTCCTTCTGTTTTCGTATCATCTCATTGTGATCAACTTCATAATTTAATAATTCATAAACCTCACTTGTAAAACTATTTAAATAAAACCTGTTTCCTTCAAATGCATTTCTAAAGTTACATTAATCAAGAATGCAGTGCATCTTAAGTATTTTCAGTACATCTCGGGTTGCTCACTGCTTGATTGGATGTTCTCTAATTTGGACAATAAGCTACTGCATCATTTTATTTTCCCCTATGCTTCTGTTACATTTTATCATGACTCGACATGATTTTTGAACCTAACTTGTCAGAACAAATTAAAAATCCTTTCTTCTACAAATGCATCTTAATTTTTTCGAGTACACCCTAGGAATAGGATATTGATGCAGGACAACCTAGGAAGAAGCCCAATGAGACATGGATTGAACAGTATACGACTAATTCTGGCATCCATGTTTCCTCGGACTTCTTCCTAGGCTGTTCTGCATCGGATATGCTCAACTATCACCATGTTTCTAATTAATAATTTTGTATTGCTTCTAGGTGATTAATGTGGGAACCTCAATAGGGAAAGTTGGATTTTGTGGAAAAAGGAATCAAAATTTGTGGTGTTTGACTCACATTGAAACGTTAAGGTATTCTTATGAAAGATGTTTGATTTTCTTTGCAAAATGAGAGAGAGAGAGAGAGAGTTTTGATGAACTTATGCTTGTTATTAATACATAATACGCTTGCTAAGTTCTCATTACTGCAAGGAGATGATTTCTGCAATTATCCTTCAACAATGATCAGACTTGATGGGGCTATTTTATTATTTGTGCTTCAATCTCTTATTAGTCATCATAATAATGCTTGACAGAACTAATTTAAACGAGGTTTTATTTCCACTGCTCTGAAGTTTAGATATTGGAAGTGTTAATTGAATGAAGTCAACCAAATTACTAGTAAAATTGCTGGTGTAAGTCTTCCCATCAGTGTCCGCAGGATATGTTTACCCGCATAGATTTGCTTCTCTGCGTTAAGGTTGTGTCCACTAGGAGGGAATGGAATAAAAAATTAGGAACAAAAATTATGGAGAAAGAAAGAATGTTTAGGGAAATAGTGAATAAAAATGAGTGAGTAAAAGTTTTCAATGATAAAAGATTGGAGAGGAAATGAATGAGGAGGAGAATGGAGCATTCCTTTCAAAATTGGCAGGTTAGACTTGTAATTTAAATTGTAAGAAAAGGAATGAAGGAATAAAAATTATAAACACTTCTCTCCAATCATCTTAAACAAGAGTATAAATTTCATTACATTCTCTTTCTATTCCATTCCATCCAAGTGAACACAACCTAAGAGAAAAGTATCATTGATATTTCCAAGTGTCTAGTATGGTTAGATGTATTCTAAAGCTTAATGCTTACTGCTTCAACCTTTCTGGCCTTCAGTGTTTGGGATTGGACAGACTCAAGACTTGAAGCTAACTTCGAGGATGCTCGTCCATTGGCCTCAAATAGTTGGACACTGGAACATGTAAGTGTGTATTATTAATCAAGAACATTTAGTCTTCGTAGAGTTGCATTCTTGTCCATGGATACACTTAGCATGGATATTATTTTTTGTAGATATATTTGTGGTGTGGATGATACAATACGCATTAATGAACATTTTGAAATCTCTACTAACATATAACACAGGACAAGAATAGGTGTCACCTTTGAGTGCTTAAAAATAAATTGAATAGTTATAACATACCTCCTCTTCTAACTGAAGCTTTGTTGTCGTAGGTTGATTATTTTGTGGATTGTCACTATTCCCGTGAGGATGATAGTCTATGGGTTATTGGTGGCACAAATAATGGCACATTGGGCTATTTCCCTGTGAAATATAATGGAAGCAGGGAAATTTTGGCTCCTGAAGCTGTTTTTCATGGTGGTCACACAGGCATTATCAGAAGCATATTACCTGTATCTAGCATCAAATCTCCAGCCTCCCAAGGTCAGGGTATATTTGGCTGGACAGGTGGTGAAGATGGCCGCTTATGTTGCTGGTTATCAGACGAGGCTTGTGATACAAATCGATCATGGATATCAAGCACATTAGTCATGAAGACAACGAAATCTTTGAGAAAAAACAGACGCCAGCCTTATTAAATAAAGGTCCAAGGAGATGACCTTTCATGTTGTAATGTTTCATTCTGCATGACAGCAATGCTATTTGTTCTTTGCAAGATAATATGTAGTACAGAGGGGAAGATGATTATAGAAAAGTCCTATGCTTTGAGATATATATATATATATATATATATATATATATATATATATATATATATATATATATATATATATATATATATATATATATATATATATATATATATATATATATATATATATATATATATATATATATATATATTTGGCCTGCAAACATTTTCCTGACTTGTTTGCGTAGAGCATAACTGTTAACAGCCTCCTTACGGAATCTTATTCAACAGTTACAAATTTAAACCAAATTGCATGATTCAAGATTCAGCATACAGGGTTTAAAAGTTATGTATTATTCCTGTTGTACTAATTTTGTGCAGAAAATATTTTACATTTCTACTCATTGGCAGCCTTTATAATTTGTTTCTTTACTTTTTAAAGTTTCTATTCCACTTTGATCAAACTAGTAAAGCTTGGCAACAAGCATCTGAATTTAAAGAAAAGAATGTTTGGTTTTGATAAATAAAATAATTGTCAAATTATCTGAGGGGTAATTGCAAATCATCTCTTTAATGGAAATTTTACCATCAGTAGCATTGCTTCTAAAGTTTATCGTAAATAAGAAATTATAATGAATTAAGTTATATCAGAAAATATCTGTAGTCAATTGTATTATAACGATATATGCCCCTGCTTAGTTTCAATAGTCGCCAGAGATACTGCTAGATTAGAGGGAGGCTATAAAAGAGAATCAGATGATATGAAGCGTGAATCATATAATTGAATATTAGAATGTGATTACATATATATCAAAACTCACCAAAAATAGAATAATTGGAAATGTAAAATTTGTAGAGGCCAAAAAATGTATAAAAGACAAAGGCCCTGTATGCTATGCAGGCCGCCTCATTCAATTTATTTCCTTGGAATGGAAATAATATGAGAAGAGAATTTACGTATCTGCAACTAGAAATCCCCATCTTGTATGTTCAATATTCTTCATGATCTCTTCAATGATATGGTCCAAAGAAGATCAGAATCAGATTGCACGGTTACGATCTCACCTCTGACAATATTAGATGTGCTAATTAGCCCACCAAATCTCATTTCTGTATTATCTGCATGAATACAGTTCGTATAAACGTGCATTAGATTTGATAAAATGGATGTGCCAGGAATACAGTTAAATATAGATGAAAAAACTGATACATTAAGCTGAGGCTGGAACCTACAAACATGAAAGAAGGGTCTAACCCCTTTATTGCAAGTATATGATTATGAAAATGTAGCCTTATCAAGGGGAGTATATTGTTCTCTTCTGATGAAAGATGTACATGTAAATATGTAATGTTCATGTACAACGCATTGCCTGATGACATAAAAAACTATATCACATTGATTTAAGCACTTACCGAGGTCCCATTGAAGCCCTGTGGTGGTAGTACTTCTGGAAGGCGTACCAATTGGTATTAGTCCACAATGTGGGCCTTCAACTGAACTCTGGATATGAATTTCATGATGACGAGCCTTTGGAAGAAGTTGAATTATGGAATCTTCAGATAGAAGGATTATCCGTATTGATGAAAAATGACATATAACATTGATATTTCCAATCTCATGGTCGAACCTTCCACCAAGTGCTCCAGCAACAAGAATGCATAACTGGAAAAGTAAATTATCATTATTTTAAGGGATTCCATCATGTCAATATAAATACGCATGCACACTACTGGTTCCATTCAGAAAATGTATGTCATTTGTCAAGGCTGTCACATGAATGGAATCCAAACCAAGAAAAGCTACAGGAATAAAAATGAAACGCAATCCAAAAACTCAGACTTAAACTAGAGTTCCACTCAGCCACTGTTTGGAAGAGCTTAGGCACAATTAGTGTAAGAGTAGACCAAGTAGGGCATCCACTGTTGACTGTTCTGCTGTTTAAATATTTAATTCACCAGCCCGAGTGCCGTATAAGCTAAATTTCACGTCTTAGAATATTTAAGTACAAACACTTTACTAGATCAACACATTCTACATATATACATTCACATTTCAAGATATACGCCTAAAACTACATAACTGTGCAAAAAGAGTAAAATGAAACCAACAGTTTTTTCTTATTTTGGGGATGAGTAGTGCTAGAGGAACCAAATTGAGTACCAAAACTTTTTCCCAAATGACGTGGCTGAATGAGAAATTTTAATTGGATTTCTTTATGTGAATATAAGGGGGTTTATGTCATTTAATATTGCTAAAACCAATTAGAATGTGCCACGTGGCATTTTGGGGGAGGGGGTTTCTTGGGTACCAATTTGGGACCCCTAACATTTTCCTTTGGGAACAAACTGATAATATAACTACCAGGAAAAAGCTATAATTCTCGATAAGCTAGAATTTATCCTTTCATTTGGTATACGGAAACAATATAGACAAAGAAATTATTTTTTAATGATTACGGTGGTATTTTTTAAGCTTTCAAATCTCTAATGTTTGGTTAGAAAAGAAAAAGGCAAGCACCTACATGAACTCTTGTTCTTACATGTACACTTAAGAGCTTATTATATACAAGCATTGCGGAATTTATGTTTAACCATACAAAACCAGTGACAATAAATTGGAAGTATGGATATAAATTACAGGTAGCTTACAGTATCTTTGGTATCTGTATGGAAATCACGAATAAAGGCAACACATTTATGCAGATCAGTGGTATCCTGGTCATGAGATTCATCTACAATCTTGGTCCCCTGCACAACAAGTTATAAATATTGTAAGATATATCTTTCCAAACCACTATTTCTGATGCTTTCATCAAGGTGTTTCGATGTTTGTGTAATTTATGTCAGAGAGAGGGCCGTAAATGTCATTTTATTTATGCAGGCTAAAAACTATCAAAAAATATCACAGTGTCTTAAAAATCATACAGATACAAGATTCCCATACTACTTCATTTAACTGCTTCCACTAAGTAATTACTTGAGGAATAATTAACATATTCTACATTAAAACGCGTGCCATACTGCCATTAATAGAACTCCAATTTACTTAAATACGTATAGACAAATTGCTGTCTACAATATGTGACATCACTAAAAGCTTTTGATACATTGTCATCAAATTTATGAAACTTTCAAAAAAGAATTTCCAGTTGACGCCAATATAACTGATCGCATCAGAGGATAGTAGTGACAATGAAATGAAAGCCAGAAGCCCAGAAATAGAAACAACATTAAGAAATAGAGAAGTGTTCGCCAAATCTTTTGTAATCGCATTTTAATTATGACTATTCTCACTAATTTATCCCCGGAAACTACAGCTCCTTTCTCCAAACAGCTTTTGAGCAAAATTAAAATTCTTCTCTAGGTTATCATAAGCACCAAAATCCTTCTCTAGGTTATCATTACCAGCTAAAATCAATGTACAACTTATAACATATCAACTATATTGCCACCCCCATTCCATGTATTTCGGCCAGATATTGTGTATATTATACATCGCAAAATGTCAGGAAGGCAGTAGTTGTATAGTACTAGTAGTAGTATTCTATTTAGTAGTAAGGGTAGTTAAATAAATTCAGAGTTAGTTAGTATGGGAGTAGTATAAATAGCAGCACTAGTTGTAATTTCAGATTAAGCATTTGATATACGAAAACGGCATGAACAGTCCACTGCGCTCTCTCTCTCTCTCTCTCTCTCTCTCTCCTGTTTATCTCTCTATCTCTATCTCTCTGCTATCTCTCTCTAATTCTACACTAATCTCTCTGGTTTCTATCTTAATTCTGCTACATGTACTTGTTTCTCTACTGTTTCTAAATTTCTTATCACTTTAAACATACAAAAATACAAAAGAACAAACCCTAGTTCCTGTCACAAAATCATGGGACTATGGGAGTGATTTTGGATACGTTCATTTCAGTCAAATACCATAACAGACTGTAACTTTTAATAAAGCTTTGGGATAAAACATTTTAACACATGGTATGCGTAACACCAGTAACCAGTGTAAAATAAATGTACATCATGGATCAATAATTACCGATTTGCGATCAATACTTTCTTAAATAATTTACTTACTAGTAGCATGATCTAGATATTTACCATAAGTACGGCTAAACCATATGCTTCTACTTATCTAGTTAACACTGAAAAATTTCAAGATACTGTTTAGCGTATTTTTTTGTAGTTGAGTTCTAAATGTTACCAAGCGAATTGAGGACATATTGAGTAAGTAGCATGTAAAGTGTAGTAATATAGCAAAAACTAATTAGAAGTCAGATAAATTTCTTTGCAAGGTACAATAAGGCTAATTAAACACTCTATAACAACGCATAAATGCATTTCACTACCATACACGTTAACTTTATATAAATGAAATACAGTATAACCATACCATATTTTTGTAAAATTCTAAGACTTCCGTACGTATAGAATCCATGTCTCCTTTTATCACATCAGGCTTGTACCTAAAACACAAAACCGTAAATATAGACATATATAAATATTCCTATCATCCGTCTCATACGAATCAACATAATTACAAAAACAAACCTATTCCGAACATCAGAAGGTGTTTCGTGAGGAAAAAGCAGAGGCAAATCATCGTAAACACGATTAGCACCTCCATCAGCACATACACGAAGCTCAGCTGCAAACACATTACTATCACTATACCGAAACCTCAATTACAACAATTTATTAATATAACTAACTAATCATCATCCTAAAATAGAAATAACTACACAAAAGAAAAACCTAGAGCTTACAAATTTAAAGATAACAAGTAGAGTAAAATACACTAATAGTATTACGAGATAATTAATTTAACAATGTTCGAGTGTACCGTGGTTCCACAACAGCGGAGTGAACTTAGGGAGGCGTTGATTGAGCAAAACAAGCGCGTATTTCAGGCCAGCGGCGCCGGCGCCGGCGGGAATTTCCGGCAAGAGAAATGATGAAGAATGAATCACAGCGTCCATTGCTAGAGCCTAGAGAGAAATGGACGATGGTTATGTGTTGTATGTATATTTATGTGCGTGTGTGTCTGTATTGGAATAGAAAATGAGTAGAATTGTCAAAGTAAACGCAGGGAGTGGACGTAATAGTTTGATAAAGACCGCGTATCTGTAAATCACAATAATAGTTGGCCCACCGTTAATTCGAATGAAATGGGCCTTGCATTCCAAACTTTTTAGTGGCAAATATTTATTATTTTCTCGTATAATAATAAGCCCGTTTGATTCATTTAATAAATTTATTTTAAAATTTATATAATAAAAAAGTCAAACGAGCGTGATGACTTTTTGGTCCTTTGTTTATGGTATAATTAATTATCTCAATTTTTCCCGACCCAACATAGCAAATTCGAATCGATGAAATCAATTAAACTATAATTGGGTATAATAGTCATTAGATATAAAATAATTAGGGCGTACATGGAGATACATATACACATTTATACATAGATGAGACGAATCCTATTTTAATAAAACCACAGCCTTTAAATGAAACCAAATCAAGAAATTCGTAGATTTCTATTGAAAAACGACAAATAATATCATAAATGAAAGCAAACACATTATTTTGCGTTTACGGACACTTATTTAAATTTTATAGAGTCGATAGACTACTCTAGTCTCCCAACGATTAGCACTGTCAATAACGGTTTGTCATGATTGAACAAAAATGGATAAAAGGCTCGGTGGGATTGACATGAGGGGCAGGAATGGTGGTTATATTTCTGAGAGCAAACTCCGAGTGAATTAAATAAACATATACATTTAAAGAACAGAGAGTCTGAAAGAAATGAAGATCAGAGATTCCGAGCAGAACCAAAAAGCGGTTCATAACAGAAGACCACAGGAACAAGAAACATAGATTTAGTTCTCGACAGCTGGTGTGCGAACTTGCTTATTCTAACCCATCTGGCATTACATCAAATTCATTTTGTTCCTTCTTTTTTTCTCCGCCAGATATAAGCTTACTCTTAAGATCTCAAGATAGATCCTGATACAGTGACATTTATTTTCTTTTCTTCAGCAGTTCATTTGACAATTACAACTGAAGTGGTCAGTATTTATCACGACAGGCATATTTCTGAACCAAGTAGCAAAAAAGTTAAGGACGCGTTTGCTTTATTATTAAATTTAATAATATTAGAATATTAAATAAATAGATTATTAGGAATATCCTGGGTTATAAAAAACAGCAAACAAAAGAGACAAGGAATTAAGATATTAGTTTGTATTTATTTCAAGTTATTATTCAGAAAAAAGATATTGTTTTTAAATTAAGTTTAATAATAATACATAAACAGATTATTAGGAATATCCTGGGTTATAGTAGTAATATAAAAAAATTGTTTCTTTAATTTACTACTTTCCTTATTAATATTTTACTACTTGTTTAAGTTTTAGGAACTCCTTTATAAGGAGATGCCATCTTTTATTATTGAAAGACTTTGAGTGATTATTGAAATTGAGTTTTTTTTTTAACGTATTATGGGTTACAATCCAAACAAATTCTTGTCTGATGTTGTTTCAAAAATCCTAGGAGTAGTATTTTTTTATTGAATCACTTTTGTGATATTGGTTTCTATGCGGTTAATCCAACCAACTTATCTTATCAAGAGCTTGAATTTGTATATCCAGTTTTTAATTGTTAGGAGATTAAGTAATGTTTACATGCAGATAATAT
This sequence comes from Oenanthe sinensis, assembly GCA_028671895.1. Classification (NCBI taxonomy): domain Eukaryota; kingdom Viridiplantae; phylum Streptophyta; class Magnoliopsida; order Apiales; family Apiaceae; genus Oenanthe; species Oenanthe sinensis. The sequence continues at coordinate 39,547,206 of CM053813.1, read as the reverse complement.
TCATAGTATACTGTTCATTGGTAGTGTTCATCAACACTGGTTTTCATTCATTGGTACTATTCACCCTAGAAAACTTCCATCGCAAAACATAATCGATTTAGTTGTTATGATTAATGACTTAATAGTGAGATGGGCGAGAGGAAGTGCCAGAGACCCTATTAGAGGTTACCATGAGTAAACTAAAATCATTGTATTGATTGATGAAAGATTGTTAAAGTTCCGAAAGTTCATTGTAAAAGTATACACTCATGCAAAACCCCTATAGGATCAATTTCATTGTTTTGATTGTTGAAAAAAATTAGATTGTTAAAGTTCCAAAAGTTCACTGTAAAAACATACACTCATGTAAACCCCCTATAGGATCAATCCCCCCCCTCCTACCCACCCACATAGTACATAATATAAACATGTCCTATTAACAAAGCAGATAGTATAGAGATGTTCTATTAAGTGTGATCATTAATATAACTCATCCATGGGAAGAGTTAGATATGTTCTATTAACATATCAGACAGAATAGAGATGTTCTATTAACTGTGGTCGCTAATAAAACTACATTCATAAGATGAGAAAGATGAGCTACAACTCAAGCATACTAAAATATAGATGGTTAATTGCAGAGCACAAGACTGGCAATAGTCAAGAATCTTCTGCCATTTATGTGGAGCATGTTTCAATTATAACAAGAATCACATAAGTTATGATATTTACCAAGATCCGCATCATATTCAACAGTAAGAAAATTATTAAAAGATTCAACTGAATAATGAAATTGCTTTGCCAATGAATCATTTTATCCAATCTTCTTTCATTCATCTTGTTTTCATTCTTCTTAATTCTTGTCATGCACGATAAAGTACAACAGAAATGTTGGTACATCAAGTGTTAACTACCATCAACCCCGCGATAAACCCCGATAGCTATCACCCAAATTTGCAATCAATAATCACAAAAGTAATTGAATCTAAATATAGTGCAGACAAGTAAAAGTAAAATCGGACTTTCACAAAACAAACCTTGGAATGCTGAGAAATGAGCTTCCCCCACGCAACTCCAACATCAGCTACTTTGACTTGTGGTTTCTTGCCTCGATTCAACAAAGAGCCACTAGTCTTAGGCTTATACAAAGATTGATCTAAACACAAACAATCCACCTATCAAAACCAACCACAAATTCAACAACAAAAACACCAAGAAACCTCACCTAACGACATCCGAGACATCAACGGGTCCCCAATAACAACCGCATCAGTCGAATTCTCCGGTTGCGCCACATCAGCCTTCCTTTTCCCCTTATCAACCGATTTGGCCTCCTGATCACCCAAATTCTTCCCCGGATCTAGGGTTTTAGCCTCATTATTCGACGACGTTTCATCACCCGCCTTCACAACCAATCAAAACACACACATAATTCACACAATCGAAAACACGAAAAACACAATAAAGATCGCACCTTTGAGCGTTTGCAATTAGGAATCGGCGATGACGTGTCGCCCAACGGACGCTTCGAGGAAGACGAACCTCGCCTTGTTTCCACCATCTCCGATTCAATCAATTCAATTACAACACAAGAAAGGGTTTAATTAACTAATTAATTATATAATAACAAAATTTTGTATGTCTATGATATAGAGAGAGATATAAAACGACGGGGTGAAGATGAGAGGATGGTGATTGATTACGGAAGATGAGTTTAAAATTTTAATTATAAAGTACTAACAAACTGAAGGATTAATGGCATGTTTGCCTGCCTTAAAATAAAATTTTTTGGATTTATTTTTGGGTAAAAATTTCATATTTTGATAAATGTTTTTTTATACAAGTATTTAATGTATATTTGAGATTCTATAAGTTGTAAAAAAAAGTTAACTTTTTTCAGAAAAAAGTTAGTAATCTCTAACTTTGTCTTAAAATAAGTTGACTTCTTCTGCAAAAAAGTTCTCCCAAACACCTCCTAAATTTGTATTAAGAGAATAAGAGAAAATTAAATTAAAATAATTTTTATAGAATTGTTTACACAAACTTTTGATCCAACCAAAAGTTTAATTAAAAATATATGTTTCATATATTATTTTCTTCTATAGAAATAATTTTGTTATTTTATATGGTTAATATATAAATATATTTTTTATTTTTATTTTATTATTTGATTCGGATAAACATTTCAACTCATAAATAGTTTTCTAATCAATTGATATTTATAAACATCATATTAATTGATCAGTTACGATAAATAAAATTTCTATGATCGTAAGATTAAATTTCATATCAATTGAAAATTAGAAGTGATTTTAATTTGGAGAAAATAGAATTTTAGAATTATTCAAGATGAGACATGAGACTTTGACCCATAGCATTTTTTAGTGTGGATTAAATTTATTTAAATTGGTTTAATTACACTAGAATGGATTTCATGTATTTTTAGGCCAATTTTATCATTTAAGAGCCCCATTTATTTAGTAAGTATAAATGACATTTTAGAGTTAATATTTCATTTTATAAAAACATCATCTTCTCAACTTAAAGAGAGAAAAGAAAAGAATATTCTAGAAGAGAAAGTGTAAACTTGAGAAAACTAAGTAGATATTCGGGACTTTGATCATACATGCAATTATATATTCGGGAAGAGCTCGAGACGAGAATCACAACGATATAATTTGTTTGGAGATTCGAGAAAGATTAAAAAAGAATTTTTCGGTGAAGTTACTAGAGGACTCAGTTTTGAAATCCGTACAAGGGATGACATTCTACGTACCTCATACTACATTTTTTAAGTGATTGCTATACTTTGATCATTTGATTTTGAAGTTGCATGCGACGTATAATTAAGTTTGGGATTTTAGATTAAAGGTCATATTTTATTATGTATTATTAATGTGAAGAGATGTATATTTGGAGTTGATTGTAGTAAAGATTAAGTTGAGACATGTATTTAATTTTTGGAATTTTATTTTAATTAATTGAGTTTTAATAAAATCATTTGGGATTGATTTTATTATTTTGGAGAGTACCAATTTTAATTAAAAGGGCTTTAATTCTATTTTTGGAAACTGAATTTGGAGGAGTAAAAATGTGGGTTGTTAATTTGGGAAATACCCAAATTGAAATTGAGATTTTAATTATCAATTGGGTATTTGAGAATTGGAGCTTTTGAGGTGTAATCGAGTCGGACAAAACGAAGCTGAGAGGGGAGTCCCCACCGCGCGGCGATGGTGTTCGGCGCTGGTGACGTCGATGTTGTTGACGCTGTCCACGGAGGAGGAGAGAGAGATTGATGTGTGTATGGTTGTGTGTATATACATCTAGTATGTGTGTATATATGATGTGTGTGTGTGCAGAGATCGAGCAAGAGAGATGGAGAAGAGAGGGACACGATGTGAGAGAGAGAGAGGGAGAGAGAGAGGGGTTGAGAGGAGAGAGAGATGGAGGGCAGTGGTGGTGACTGGAGGGCCGTCGGATTCTGGCCAGCCACCGTCCGGCCACCACTGCCGTGGTGGTGGCGGTGTGTTTTGTGGTGTTGGGGGAATATTTTAATATTTTATTGGGTGTTTGTCAATTGTGAATATTTTGGTAAAAAAATGTTTTTTTTAAAGGAGGATTTATTATTTAAAATTGGGGAAATAATTTTAATATTAAATTCGGAGTTGGTTATTATTTTGTTGATATTAAGTGGAGAAATTGGAGTTGAGATGAATATTGGGGTTTGATTAAATATTTTGGTGTATTGAATTTGGTGAATAAAATTGAGTTGGTTTGGTTATGGATTGATAATTTACAAAAAGGATATTTCCGTCCGGAAATAAGAACAGTGGATTATTTTGTGAGATTAAATATTATTTTAATTAAATATAATTGAGACAAGAGAATTGAGAATGACATAGTTGAATTTAATTGGAGACAAGAGTTGGATTTATTGTAGTAATTAAAACTGAGAATAATATTTGGATTTGGAATATTATTATTTTTATTAATTTTCAAAAGTGAAAAAGATTAATAATTGGATTTTAGTTTAGATAGTGAAATGACACAAGTGGATTAATAATTGGAGATAATGAATTGAATTAGAATTACTCGAGTTGACTTCGAGTTACTTGAGAAAAGTTGAATATTATTATTTAATTTGATTTAAGATTAAGAGTTACGTTAATAGAGAAATCTGAGACGAGTTAGTTATTAAGGGAGTTTAAAGAGAAATATTTGGTGAATAATATATTTTTTGGATATTAAAAATCCAAACAAATATGAGTTTACTAAATAAATTATTTATTGATGTGTGAAAGGTGAAATTGGAGTAGCTGCTCGATTAAAATCTGAGCCAGTTCTGCATTTATTTTAAGCTTAAGTTTGATGAATCTGAGGCAAGTTCACTATTATCTTTACTATGAGATATTGTGATATTTTCAAGAGCATGTTGATGAGTTTTGCAAAGAGATTGAATCGTGATTTCTTTTTATTGGTTTTTTATTTAAATTCCTCTTTCTTTCAGATTTGGTGAATTATTTTATTTCCTTGGAATATATTCTTTTACCTTAAACTACCCTGTGAATTATTTTGAGAATACTTTTGTGATTTATTTGTTTCTCGAAACACCAATTAAATTATTCTCTCGTAGACTAGAATTTCAAATATTGCTCATGTGCTACATTGTAAATAAGCATTCTTTTCGATATACGAATATGTTCTCATTATTTCGAGACAACCATGCATTTTTTTTATATTTTATTTAATATTAGTTACGCTCATAGTTTTCGGGGTAGCTAGAGTTCTTTCCATGAGGAGTTTGAGATTGTTCTTTTCGAACTCAAATAAAGTTATTTAATTTTATTGATCCATTGTCCAGGTCAATAACATAATCGGAGCAACTAACTCACTGAAAGTGAGGTTAACCCAAACTATAATTTTTGATCTGATGGTAATGATTTTGTTGTGGAGTAATATTGAGATTGAGGAGGAGTTTCTCTTACTGGACAACACAGACTCTATGTATACATTCCGTGAGGAGTTCTGTGGATGGATAAAACATATTTATATATTATTTATATATCTATTGGGCACTGATGTTGCCTAGGGTCTGAGAGAGGGACCCAAATGCTATAAAACGAGGGTGATACTTGTGACATGGTAGTGATCTTACCATGGGGTATCATGGGTGGTGGTATATCTGTAGTGGTTGATCGCACTATAAAGTATCACGAGGTGAATCGACCAGTTCTATAAATACTTGTTAAATATCTTTTTTTGTGTGAAATCGCTTATATACTTTGAAATTGAGTTGTGATTAATTGGTGATATGTATGTCACCCAAATATTCTATTGTTTCCTTTGTTTTAGTGATTCCTATTTGAGATTGGAAGCTGATGTAAGTTTATTTTTTACCTCTGCTATTTATGAGAATTATTTATTTGTTGATCACCCTAGTGGTGTACTTGCTCAGCAATCATTCGCTCATACTTGTGTATTTTCTTTTTGTAACTTTGTTCATAGTTAAACGTGAAAACACTGAGACCCCTAATCCAGCAGATACAACAGATAAGGGGAAGGGGATTATGCAGAGCTGATGAACTTCTGGGTTGTAGAACCCTTTGTACATAGCCTCTTGGTCTAGATGTCGAACTAGTTTAACTACTTTAGACAACAAGAAATTTATGTCATGTAATAATATTATTTTGATATATGTAATATTATATTTAGACATGTGGTATGTGGATCTTGAGTTACGCTTGACACATCGTCGTTCCTCTGCAAATGTGATTTTTATCGGCGCACACGTAAATTTTACACTTATCCATTTTGAGATTGAGATGAGATGTGTTGTGACAACTGGAACCGCCAGGCCGGGGTTTCGGGCTGTTACATTATGCAAATTAATAAAATTATTCAAACATACACTAACTTAAAATTTTTATTTTAAATTTTAAGTAATTTTGAATTACGACTAATATTATAAATTTATCCAAACGGATTAAACTTAATGCCTCCTACACTAGCAAGGCAACTCGACTCAGCTAAATTACATGTGAAACTTGATCACATTAGCTATTATAAAAAATGTAATGGGAAAAATTGTATGTTGATTTAAATTTTAAACACTTTTTCTTATAAATAAATACAACGGCTGTACCCTCACTTATAACTAAGACCTCTCTCCGATCCTAATCTTCCCACAAAAATCCTTACCATTAAATCGTGTTCTTTTAATTGTTCAATTGAGTTAATAACAAGATGTATATACTTTCATTTCTTTTTTAAATTTTATTTTAGCACAATTTTTTAATTGATATATACTATTGAAATTAACGTGATTTCAAAATTTATTTGTTGAACACAGATAAAAAAAAATTTAGAAAAAAATATGATATCAGAATTAATGTGAGGCCGCCATTTTCATTTGGCCAACAGGAAGGGTACATCACGCTTTAGAATAATATCTTATTAACATCTAATAATATAATTAACAACTAATAATATAATTAACATATTTAAATAAGGGAAAATGAATTTTTTAAATAAACTTAAAGTACCAGAGACACAGCTGCTGAAAACTAAAAGCTTGGTACTACAATAAGAGTTGATTAACACAACATAATATGTAGAAAGCAGCTGTGCTTCTTCTTTGATTCACGTTGTCTATGCCACAAAATATCAACATCATATATTCCCGACTTCTCTTCATCACCTCTTCCCTTTCAGCATTGTCAGAGCCTTCACTGTCTCTACATGCTTATTATTCTGCTTTTGAGGAAGAGCAGTATAAATGACGATGGTCTTGTTGATGGGAATGAAAGGTGGGAACCAAAAATATACCTCTTCAGCAACTAAGACAACCTTGCAACCTGCTTATGCTGCTGTTGAATAAATAAAAGGTATTATATTATTAATAATAAATAAAATTAAGCCGTATGATATTCTATCCAAGTACATAACTTTTTCGTTTCTACAAAAACTAAACTCCATTGCAAGATGCTTACCCAGTAGTTCACATAGTTTTTACTGGGCCTGATCAGATGATATCTGTGCTTTATAGCGTTTGAAAAATTCTCTAAACCCATAGGCACTGACGTCATAGTTAAACTGCAATGGACCATATCACAAACATATCAATCATATATAATTTTGTACTGTAAAATTCACTTTAGTTGGATGGGCATGGACTGGAACCAAAACCAACCAGGTCTATGTTGTTTTACAAGGATAATAATCTGAACACTATATACTATTTGCTATCCTTTTTCTAAACTTAGTTTATTGTGACTATTCAACAGAATAATAATATTAATTGGTTGGGGACTAATAATCATCAAAGGAAAGGGTGGAAATTAATAATGCCCCCTCAAATGAACCAAAAAGTGACAAAAATTAGCTGATTGGTTCATTTTGCATGATTGACTTTACAGTAAATACTTAATAAATGAATATCCTTTGTACTAAAAAAATATATTTATTTAACGAGATTATTTAGACATGATAAATAAATATGTATTCATTTGGATAATATATTTATCGATAAATGAATATATTATTCAATAATCTACGTTTAATATACAAATATACCAAAAAGGTAATAGTTAAAAATTTTATGAAAAATTTGGTTACCTTTATTTTCTTTATTCTAGATAATGAATATATGCATTTTACGTGTGGACTCATTGTAACAGGAAACTTAATACAAAGGCCTCAAAGGTAGCGATAAATCAATAGTCTTTTCACCAGAAAATATGATGAAGAAAATGCACATAACACCACCTTCGTAATCATATAGAAACTAGCAAAAAAAACTTTGTATAATTTACAGGACGACTTACAGGCAAAAGTTTTGTTTCGTACTTTGTGATATTTGGACTACCAGCCTTTCCTTGACTTGCTGCCTGAACCAAACGTATAAAAAAATTTAACAATGCATGATTATAGACTTAATATATATAAAGTAATTCCTATATAGTATGGAAACAAGAAGCCATCTTTGAAAAGTGCTACAAAACCATTGCAGCCCATGTATGCATAGTTGCTTTTATGTTATCTCTTCTGCTTAATTCTTCTTAATTTCCTTGTACCAGATATGGCAATGTTGTTCATCTCATTGGCCATCTGTGCAAAACTAATTTACTTTGGTTATCTAAACAAGATATAGAACTCCTAAGGTGTTAATAAGAAGCACCTGGAATGTAAAAGGCACTACATGCCATTTCCTTGTGTATTTCCTTACGAACAGGTGGTCCAGGGTTCAAGTCTCATTAGAGCATCTCCAATAAAGGTTGCTAAGAGGGTTGCCAAACCATGACAAATCATCAAATATATTATTTTTTAATTTTCTCTCACATCCATATCACTATTGGCAACATTTGTTAAAGTTTTACTCCAATAGTTAGCAACTTCAAAAGGTTGTCCATGTGGTCCCTCTATATTAATCTAATATTTAGTTCAATATAAAAGTAGGTAGAGCAATATATACCTTTAGATGTTTTATATGACTTTTTACTAGTTTGGGAAGTTGCCAATATTTGGCAACCTTGATAGGCAAACTCCAATAGGTGCAACCTAAGTTGTCATGCCACATAAGTTTGGCAACCTCCTTGACAACCCCTATTGGAGATGCTCTTAGAGACGTGTGTATGAGTAATAAAATTTCTATTGAAAACGAATAAAGACTCTAATTCACCAAAAAAATTGTATAACAAGGCAAAGGATATGTTTGTTTGAGAAGATTATGCACGGATTGGATTATAATCCTGTGAATTTTATAATCCCATGTTTGCTTTGTAAAATTGGCAAAGTAATAAAAAAGCAATCATAAGAGGGGGATTAAATAATGCTTGGTCTAGACCACATATTATGAGGAATTAATTTTATATAGACAAAAATACCCTCAAATGTATAACTTGACGTATTATACTTGTTTGATTCAGGAAGGATAAAATTTACTTTCATGCATTAATCCTTACAAAATTCTGTGAAAAACAAACATGAGTTTGGGCTATTTAAAGGACTAATAATCCAAGAATTATAGTGATAGGACTATAATGTAGGGATTACAATCCTTGAACTATAATCCCCTTCAAACAAACATAGCTGATTCATATATGATATTTCAAAAGATGTACTAAATACAGAGAAACTCCAATAGCCTGCTCTGTTTTACAGGTTTAGAAAGTTAAAAGTAGATGCTAATGAAAATGTTCAGATAGCAACATAGAGCACACTTCATAAACAATATCACTGTGTTCATTACATAAACAACAAATTTATGAACAGAACAGAGATTTAATAATAGCAACAACAATAATAGTTATCCATGTTAAAAGGATTAATCTAAAAGGTCTATGAAGCCACTCAAGTGTGTCGCTCAATTTATATTGGTCTCACTCACACTCACATAATCATCAAAGGGTCAATTGATTTGTTAAAATAGTCATAGAAGTTGACATTTGACGATAACAGCTAGCTAAACCTGAGTACGATTTCACACTGGCATTGAGGTTGAAACCCGCTTCAACTTAAAACCGTCGTCCCTTTAAATTTCAACGTGTCAACTGATAAAAAAATAGGGTTCTTCATCAACTCTTCTCTCTTTTATATATGTATAAATACTTGCCTAATTCAATTAATTCAACCCTTCAATTGATTTACATGACACTGTTTCTCTATTCTTCACCCAACAATTTTGTAGGCAGTCTTCAGTTCGATGATTGCATAAGATCATTTAGTTGAGAGCTGATGAACTGGGTTTTCCCTCAAATAACTCTCTAAGCTTATTTTTATCTACGAAAATGTTCATTAACTCTTAATTGGACCTCTAGTATTGTAACAAACCTACGTCAACTCCAATTTACAGGACACGCCGGTCTAGTCACCAGCTGTTAAAACTTCCAGGAATCTTCAAAATTTTCAATACAGCCTCTCTCCTCCCTCCTAGAGAGTAAAGAGCAGGATTAAGGTCTACATGCATCCCACCCTCCCAAAACTCCACTTCCGAATGGAACATAATGGATATATTTGGTCGGTTAGGTAACAGAATGTACCCTTTGCTATGCTGATTATAGTGAATCAAGTAGAGACACCATTTTAAAACTAGCGACTCCCAAGACAATGTTCCATATACATATACTGCACCAATTTAAATTATTCAATAATAGAGTTTTACGAAAAGGACTTTTTTCTATCTTCACTTCCTTCCCCCGTTAACTTTTTTTGCCATATAACACAAGAATAATATGATCAAAATATTAGTATAATGACAAAACCAAACTTACTTTCTGAGGGCTATAATATATCTCAATGAAGGGATATTCAAATAGCTTCCTTTCTGCTCCTTTTTCCATATCTCTTCCCTTTTCCATTTGAATTTCTCTTTCCCTTTTCCTCTGCTGCTGTGCTAAACAGAATCCAGGATATTTTGGACACTCAACCTGAAATCCAGCATCAGAAGAGTTAGAAACTAATCCACTATAATCAACTAAATAAATGCTTTGCACAAGTGCATACATGTTCTCTGTTACTAAAAGAGTTCTCAATAAATTTCACTTAGCCTGTGCAAAAATACATGCAGAGTAAGTACCGTATGTACTTTCATTATATATACTGCATCCAGGATTTAGACAGCCTAAGTTTCAAATTCTTGGGGTTGTAACTTTGTCTTTTGGACAAGACAAAAAGTTTGGCAGCTTTATTTTACGATTTTAGCATAGATGGACAAACTATGGGAAACAGCATGGTGCCAAACATGAGTTCAGTATTGACACTAATTGTAACAGCTCACACTTTTTTAGGCTCTGTTTTGGACTATTAATCCGAGTCAACTAAAATATAAAATAAATCTCGACAATCATTATTTAAATTCAGATATTAAATATAACTCTTGACAATATTGCGCAAGCACAGCTAAATAATTGATGTCTAACAATGAGAATTCGATATGGACAACCTCTTATAATCGAAATCTACTCCATGAATCCGAAAAACCTGAGAATTGTAACTAACAGGCCCATCAACTAACCAATTGATCCAACTAGTCGGCCACCTAACATTTATAAGCAATATAGTTTTCAATACAGTACGATAACAATATATAGAACAGTAACTTGTACTAAGATCAGTTTAAACCCAGTGACAATGTTCCATTTCCAGAAAAAATTGTCACTATGTCCCAGTGACTCGGTCCTTAATTTTCATAAACAATATAATAAATTAGGGTTCCAAGATTACTATTTAAACACAACACTTCTATACTATACTATTAAAGCCGAAAAATTAAAAGTTTGGTAGTCACTAGTCAGTTGATATTTATTCAACCGTTTGGGCCGGATTATATTTCTAAAACACAAAGAACTTTCAACTAAGATCTTGGATAGTAATAATATGAATTAGTTATTCTTTCGAACCTGATTAAAATAATAAAACTATAAGTGTTTTTTTTAATAGGATTTTAGATAGGGATTTTTTGAAAAATGCCAAACTTTTTTTTTATTATTATTTTGCAAAAATATAATCTTTAATTTTTTTTTCAAAAATACGGTTTTGCAACCAATACAACCTCATGCAACTAAAATCAATCTCAAATGCAACGACGAGCAACTTCAATTTTTTTCAAAAAAAAGTTGCATTGATTGCATTTGGTTATAAATTGTATATAAAAAAGTTGCATTTGGTTATTTTTAGTTGCAGACCGTATTTTTGCAAAAAAATTCAAAAGATAAAAAAATCGCAAAAAAGAATTAAAAAAATAGTATTTTTGATAAATACCCTTTTAGATATTACATAATTAATTAAAAAAAGATTGTATTTTTTCTATATTAAAAAAAGAAAAACATGTAAAAGTAAGATCATAAATGCTTCAATATAATATTTTATGTGAAAACATGTAGTAGTATGTTATATTATTTCACATGTGAATTCTTATTTAAGATTTACTTCCAATCTTATTCCAATTTTAATTATATATATGTTATTATCTAAATTCTAATATTACTTATAATATTCTATATATGTTAATTCCTAATTAAAATCTACTTTAACTCATATCCCAGATTTGATACCAATATATCATATATGTTGATTCATACATGAGATATTAAGATTAATTACAATAATATTTATATGTTAATTCTTACTTGCGTTTGCCTCATTATATATTCTATATATTTCTATTCCTTTTTAAGATTCAATTTTTGTTTATATATATGTATATATATTACGATAAAAAATTTATTTATATTATATTAACACACATGTTTGTGATTCACACTGGCTGAGACAGGCGGCCGATGATGGTTGCAATTATACTATTAAAGTCGAAACATTAAAAGTAAAAGTTTGGTAGTCCATCGGCCTGTCATTGGCTCGGGTTTACATAATAACAATATGAACTATATAGTGTTTTGGGCTGGATTAAAATAATAAAAACACAGACTTGTGATTTTAAATATTATAATACATGTCAATTTGTATTTTAGACATAATTTCAATCCTAATTACAATTTTAATTACGTTAATCCTTATTAAGATCATTTATAATTTTTTATATATGTTAAATTCTATTTAAGATTTAATCATATTATACTAATATATATGTTATTTCATATTTAGATTTGGTTTCAATTCTGTCACTAGTTTATTTAATTCAAATTACTTATAATAATATTCTATATATGTTAATTTATAGGTACGATTTTACTACTCTCTCCATCCCATAATAGTATTCCCATGTGAAGATTTTTTTAATCCATAATAATTGTCCATCTAAGCATCTCTGATAGAAATTTATGAACAAATTTTCAATATGACCCATTTACCCTCTTATTCTTTCAGTGGTTTCTGTCATTCCAATGTGAACTCTCCTTCATTTATATATAAAACTAAGGGATTATAATCCTAGGATTGAAGAAGGATAAAAAGATGAACTAAAGGAAGGTATTAAATGAGAAAAGGACCCAAATAGCACATAATAAAGTCAAATGGCCTTAAAGAGCACAAAATAAAAATATGGCCCCAAATGGCACAAATAAACGGCATATGATACTGCATTTCTATGTTTTCACTTTAACTCCTGTATTTCTTCTTTTCAACAGAGTCCATATTGTTGGTAATGACAACATGAAACACATAATTAAAGTAGAGAAGCACTAGAATAATCTTGAATTCAGGGACTTCACACGATGACCAGACGTCATTATTCTAGCCTAAAGTTTATAGGGACTTGTTCTCTTCCTGAAATTTTCTTGCGTTTTGAAACAAAGGAAACATAGCAGTAATTTGCATTTTGAGCTACACGTGTTTTCAACCTGTGTTTTTGTTTTAAAATTAATAGAGTCAATGCTTAAATGAAAACGTGAATGAATGTACAATGTGTTTCTTTGTAAACGCATATTTAGGTTGTGTTGCTGTTCTTTTATTGAAAAAATAAACAAAAGAAATTGACATGTAATGCAGAAAGAATAGAAACATAAACTGAAAATGTGTTTCTGCACGACGTTAAATTATCTTGCGTTTCCTCGTGCTATTTGGGGCCATTTTTTCAGAATGTGCTACTTGGGGCATTTTATCCCAAAATTGTGCTACAAAACGCCAACACCCGGATTAAATTATACTTGGTGGAACCAAGTACTATGAGAAATTAACTTTATTTAGACAAAAGTAACCTTACATGTTTAACTTTGACTTGTACTTGTTTTATGCTTGTTTTATCAAAGAAAGGGTATAACTGTCATTTTATAAATTAGTCCTTTAAATAATCCCTTACAAAACAAACATGGGATTGGACTATTTAAATGATTAAAAAATCAGGGATCATAATGGTGGGACTATAATCAAGGGATTATTATCCTTGGAATATAATCCTTCCGACCAAACATAACTAAGGTTTTACAAAAAGCCTATAATATTTTCGTCGTCACTATTCAACGTATATTGTTCATCGAGATATTGCTCACCATTTTTTTTGCACGGCTAAAACTAATGGAGACTCTTAAGTATTGATACTGAACTTCAAACTGGGTAGAGGAAGTGCCTATAGAATCTCTTAGACGGATAGGATGGTAAATCATATAGTGAGCATGTTTTAATTGTTGAATCTTGAAGAAAATCAGATTGTTGAATCTTTAAAGGCCAGTGTATCAAAAATGAAAAAAAAAAAAGATTGTTGAACCTTCTAAAGTTCAGTGTATCAACAATGGAAATGAAGAGGCAGAGGAGGTGTTTCTTATCGAAGTTGCTGCAAACTTCGGATTCACCTGGAGCTTTGACAACCATACATAATTTAATGTCACCCGCGTCCGTTTTTATATCCATATCCAAGACTCCTAAATTTTGTAAACTAAGAATGTGACACTTATATCCACACTCATGCCCGAGTTCACGTAACATTCCCAGGGTTATGCAGAAGTGACAGAGAGCATATCTAAACCACAACTTAAAAGGCACAGCTTTTAGCCTCACACTGAATGAACAATATTTAAATGAATGGCGAGCGATAAATAAATCTACTTCAATAACCAGATATTACTTACGCGCATGAATTTTATATTAGGATGAAATTCAGCCGCAGCTTCCTCCAGTACCTTATCCAAATGCTTAGTGTAATTACCCCTGCATCATTTAAAACAAGCACACAACAATACTCATTTAATGGCATATACGAGGAATGAAAGAGCAATAATAAACCTAAAATATAAGCACAAAAAAAGAGAATAAAGAGAAAACATTTTCACATTACCGGATGGTAAAAGCCACAACCACGGGGTGACCTTGATCCAAAAGCTGCATAAGAGCCCGTTCTGAAGTAAAATGAACAACCCGTGAGGGTCCGAGATCCTTTGGATAACCAGTATAATACCTTTAAAAGTGACAATAATCCAATTATGGCAGGTTGGATAAGTCATCCTTCCAGTCGATGAAAATGTATTCTGACAATACAGAACATCCAACCATCATGTACAAGTGCAATTGAAAAATTAGCATACTAGGTGGATGCATGATATAGTGTATGATATTAAGAGTATAATTCTAATTACATAATACTCGTAATGACTCTGATTAACAAAAGAAACATAAAATTGTATGACTCTTAACCTAGTAAGTGTGTAACACGATTGGTAGATAGACTTTGTCATACTGCAAGGTTTGTGTCGACTTTGTGCATATATGTTCTTTGTATCTCTTAGTGTTATTTTAAGGCGAGAGGCGCACCAAGGCACAAGGGTCCCATGGAGCCTAGGCGGCGAGGCACGCGCACAATGTAAAAAGATCATATATATAACAAGCAAAAAACACATATATTATAAATAAAGAGTCATCCCGTTAGTCCCACATTTAATTTCTATTTAATGAAACCAAACATATTTCCACCCCCAGTTTTGGTCATGGAATAGATGAAATAATTAAAAATGTATGTTGCTGTACAAATATGGTTTGTAATGGCAGTTGATCCCTTAAGTTTTATATTTTTCTGTCTGGGGGGGGGGAGTGATTGGATGAGAATGTTGAATGATTATCGTTAATTATTTAAAAAAAATGTGATTTAACTTTCTTCGCATCCCTTCCCATCGACTGTTTTTAGAACTCGTAAACAATGGTCTAAGTTAGGGATGAGGTGTGCCTTAAATATACAGCTTTATGTTTACTTGGTTTATTTCCCTTAATAGCTTGTAACTAAGGCAGAGAATGTAAAAGCTTTGCTTCTTTAAAAGAGGCAGTAATATTAACTTGGATTAATGTGTGAAGACTGAAGTGTATTTGTAGGTCCCTGCATCATAATCTTCTTTTGTTTTGTTTTTAAGTTAATATTGTACTTCTTATGTGGAAGGTTCTACTATACATACTTGATAATATGCAGAAGTTGGAACTATAGCTTTAAGGCTAACAGTATTATAATTGATAGTTCTTAATTCTTACATGATGCCACCTCGTTGATTTTTTCTGATCTCTATACACATTTATCCTTTGATATATCAGTTTATTATTGAACTCTGTCTATTTCGTAATTGGCATTTCTCTAGAAGTTTTTTTGTAGGCAACTGATAACTTCTTTTATCACATACAGATGAGCAGTGATGTTGGAGTATCTGCTTTCCCTGAAGGGGAGAGCATCTTCATTTGGATGGGTACCATTGAAGGTGGTAGAGGAGCTATATATGAGGGTTTATCGTACAAGCTTTCGTTGAGACTTCCCCTCGACTATCTTTTCAAGCCTCCCCAGCTGAAGTTTGAGACAATGTGCTTCCATCCAAATGTCGACCAACACGGAAATATTTACCTAGACATTATTCAGGTATTGATCATCTTGGTTGTTAGCCATAACCGAGTAGCACAAGTAGGGCAAGTGACAAGTCTTGGCTATGTTTTCCCCCAAGAATCAAATGTGGGACTATATAGTATTTTCACTTTGCAATCATTTTATACTTTTACTAAATAGTACTACCCTTTCCCTAGGTATTATTAATCCGATAGAAATGAATTAAAACAAAAATATATATATTATAAATGAATTATTAATCCGATAGAAATGAATATATTATCAATAAAGAGTCATTAAATAAGAACAATTTCAGTTTTAAAGTAAACAATTATAGTAACACAATAATTTAGTCTCCCGTTGAAAGCAAAAGCAACATAACTAACAGAGAATACTATAGAATTTGTACATGTGAATACAAGAAAGAAAGAAGTTAGGATTGACTAATATGTATGAACTATTTTTCTTTTTTAGAATCGTAAGAAGTATAAATTAAGTAATAAATTATTTATTTGATGTTTTTAATTATTTAAATAACATAATATTCATTTATCATATGACCAAATTTATTTAATAAATAAATATATATTTAGCTATTTTATTTCTTTATTTATTTGGTAACATAAAAAATGATTATATAAATAAAACAGATAAAATATAGAAAAATTGTTGTGTTACACCTCTCGGCTCTGTAGATGAGTCATGTGCCTCGTTGAAGGGGATGCGCCTCATGTTAGTCGATGCAACTTAGGTGCGCCACGACGCGATTTTGACAACACTAATATCTCTTCATATATAATTTCTATTTTTTACAAGCTATGAAACTAATTAATTGTTTTGCATATAAAACATACTCTTTTTTATCTTTTTGTGGACCTCTCTGTTATATGCATTAACTTAATTTTTTATTAACTATTTGTCGTTTTACTTTCATGTCCTCTATATTCTACCAAATTAACTATTTGTATAGATAATATAACATGCTTTAAAATTATGCTTGACGCAAACAACAGAATACACTTGATAGAGTAGAGTTGCAGAAATAAAAAGTGTAACCAACAGGCATGACATGTGATATAGATTGTGCGTTTAAATGGAAGATAGAATTCTAGAGTTAGAGTTCATATATAAGAAGCTGAGAATTAGATCAAATCATCAGATGTTTTACATGCAAAGAAAAAGTAATAGAGGTATGTATATATATATATAATAAACATAACAACAAACTTGCAGGTTGAACGAAAATCAATTATCAGATATTTCACATGCGAAGACATAGGAATCGAGACGAGACATCCGTAGATAATAAACATAATAACATACTTGCAGGTTGAACGAAAATCAATCATCAGTTTATTGAAAATCGATGGTTCCCCCATTTGATTTGTAAATAGTTATTCACCAATAACTTTCCTTTCTCCTGCCAAAAAGAAACTCATTAGTGTGATTGAATCTTTGAAAAATAAAAGTGGTAGCCCATTATCAGAATACAGGGCCTCTGCTTACTGTCCAAAAAAAAAGAGCCCGCTTTAAATTAACAAAAAACAAAGACAGTTGCATAATCACAGTACTGAATCTCCATAATCATACAATACAAGTAAGATTATAAAGTCTGGATGTGGCATTTCATCAAACACTTGACGACCGTTAGAATCATACGATTTGAACCCGGTTACTGGAATTCTAATACAAAAATGTATTAGGATTGGCTCCTTGTGTTTAAAATCATATCATTACGAAGACTTCAAATTCATCAAATTAAAATTAGGGTTTACACAGGCATTCACAATATGCAAATAATTGAAAGCTCGTATATATATACATATACCCGTATGTATACGAGAAATCTGGAAGAAGCTAGCGATATTAATACTTTAATTAAGCAGTCAGGACTCAGCAACAGTGAGAAAGCGGAGAGAGTGAGAGTCCAGAGTTTTGAGATAGCTGAGTGGGTGATAATCAGATAAATTTATTACTGAGATATTTACATTTAAGAATAAATTATTTTGTTTTAAGTCTCAAAAATTAAAAGAAAATTTAATAATAATGAATGTAATAAAGTAGAATGATAAAAATAAAATTTAATAGGTTTCTAATTTTGAGTGTATACTCTCAGCTTCTAACCGACACTTTTTCATTTTGCAGACCTTTTGAAAAAATTTATATATCTAAGATATGAACTGAATTACAAAAAATTATATCCATAACATCTATGTCAGCTCTTTGTTTTAATTCATTCAAAAAGATTCGCTTTATAGATGATCCCACGAGAAAACAAATGATTATTACAAGCTTTCTAGTTACTTCGTTCTCTATTTCTATTTGAAAAATTCTCGATCAATTCCTTTACCCTTCATTTTTCGAGAATCAGAAAAATCATTTTCAAGTTTGAATTTGTTCATTTGTAACTTTCTATATTTACTCGGTTTACTTATTTTTCCTTTTTTATTGAATATTTTTCTTTTTTTTATATCATTCCTTAAGTCTCATAGGTTTGATCCTTTTTAATTTGACCCGTTTTCTCATCGAGTGAAGGGTACGAAATAAATAATTACTTATAGTTTCATTATTCGTAAACAAAGTGAATTTGGAATTGTCTTTCATTACAGACCTCACTTTTATCCACAATCTTCATATTCACTCGGAGTTTGCTCTCAGAAATATAACCACCATTCCTGCCCCTCATGTCAATCCCACCGAGCCTTTTATCCATTTTTGTTCAATCATGACAAACCGTTATTGACAGTGCTAATCGTTGGGAGACTAGAGTAGTCTATCGACTCTATAAAATTTAAATAAGTGTCCGTAAACGCAAAATAATGTGTTTGCTTTCATTTATGATATTATTTGTCATTTTTCAATAGAAATCTACGAATTTCTTGATTTGGTTTCATTTAAAGGCTGTGGTTTTATTAAAATAGGATTCGTCTCATCTATGTATAAATGTGTATATGTATCTCCATGTACGCCCTAATTATTTTATATCTAATGACTATTATACCCAATTATAGTTTAATTGATTTCATTGATTCGAATTTGCTATGTTGGGTCGTGAAAAATTGAGATAATTAATTATACCATAAACAAAGGACCAAAAAGTCATCACGCTCGTTTGACTTTTTTATTATATAAATTTTAAAATAAATTTATTAAATGAATCAAACGGGCTTATTATTATACGAGAAAATAATAAATATTTGCCACTAAAAAGTTTGGAATGCAAGGCCCATTTCATTCGAATTAACGGTGGGCCAACTATTATTGTGATTTACAGATACGCGGTCTTTATCAAACTATTACGTCCACTCCCTGCGTTTACTTTGACAATTCTACTCATTTTCTATTCCAATACAGACACACACGCACATAAATATACATACAACACATAACCATCGTCCATTTCTCTCTAGGCTCTAGCAATGGACGCTGTGATTCATTCTTCATCATTTCTCTTGCCGGAAATTCCCGCCGGCGCCGGCGCCGCTGGCCTGAAATACGCGCTTGTTTTGCTCAATCAACGCCTCCCTAAGTTCACTCCGCTGTTGTGGAACCACGGTACACTCGAACATTGTTAAATTAATTATCTCGTAATACTATTAGTGTATTTTACTCTACTTGTTATCTTTAAATTTGTAAGCTCTAGGTTTTTCTTTTGTGTAGTTATTTCTATTTTAGGATGATGATTAGTTAGTTATATTAATAAATTGTTGTAATTGAGGTTTCGGTATAGTGATAGTAATGTGTTTGCAGCTGAGCTTCGTGTATGTGCTGATGGAGGTGCTAATCGTGTTTACGATGATTTGCCTCTGCTTTTTCCTCACGAAACACCTTCTGATGTTCGGAATAGGTTTGTTTTTGTAATTATGTTGATTCGTATGAGACGGATGATAGGAATATTTATATATGTCTATATTTACGGTTTTGTGTTTTAGGTACAAGCCTGATGTGATAAAAGGAGACATGGATTCTATACGTACGGAAGTCTTAGAATTTTACAAAAATATGGTATGGTTATACTGTATTTCATTTATATAAAGTTAACGTGTATGGTAGTGAAATGCATTTATGCGTTGTTATAGAGTGTTTAATTAGCCTTATTGTACCTTGCAAAGAAATTTATCTGACTTCTAATTAGTTTTTGCTATATTACTACACTTTACATGCTACTTACTCAATATGTCCTCAATTCGCTTGGTAACATTTAGAACTCAACTACAAAAAAATACGCTAAACAGTATCTTGAAATTTTTCAGTGTTAACTAGATAAGTAGAAGCATATGGTTTAGCCGTACTTATGGTAAATATCTAGATCATGCTACTAGTAAGTAAATTATTTAAGAAAGTATTGATCGCAAATCGGTAATTATTGATCCATGATGTACATTTATTTTACACTGGTTACTGGTGTTACGCATACCATGTGTTAAAATGTTTTATCCCAAAGCTTTATTAAAAGTTACAGTCTGTTATGGTATTTGACTGAAATGAACGTATCCAAAATCACTCCCATAGTCCCATGATTTTGTGACAGGAACTAGGGTTTGTTCTTTTGTATTTTTGTATGTTTAAAGTGATAAGAAATTTAGAAACAGTAGAGAAACAAGTACATGTAGCAGAATTAAGATAGAAACCAGAGAGATTAGTGTAGAATTAGAGAGAGATAGCAGAGAGATAGAGATAGAGAGATAAACAGGAGAGAGAGAGAGAGAGAGAGAGAGAGCGCAGTGGACTGTTCATGCCGTTTTTGTATATCAAATGCTTAATCTGAAATTACAACTAGTGCTGCTATTTATACTACTCCCATACTAACTAACTCTGAATTTATTTAACTACCCTTACTACTAAATAGAATACTACTACTAGTACTATACAACTACTGCCTTCCTGACATTTTGCGATGTATAATATACACAATATCTGGCCGAAATACATGGAATGGGGGTGGCAATATAGTTGATATGTTATAAGTTGTACATTGATTTTAGCTGGTAATGATAACCTAGAGAAGGATTTTGGTGCTTATGATAACCTAGAGAAGAATTTTAATTTTGCTCAAAAGCTGTTTGGAGAAAGGAGCTGTAGTTTCCGGGGATAAATTAGTGAGAATAGTCATAATTAAAATGCGATTACAAAAGATTTGGCGAACACTTCTCTATTTCTTAATGTTGTTTCTATTTCTGGGCTTCTGGCTTTCATTTCATTGTCACTACTATCCTCTGATGCGATCAGTTATATTGGCGTCAACTGGAAATTCTTTTTTGAAAGTTTCATAAATTTGATGACAATGTATCAAAAGCTTTTAGTGATGTCACATATTGTAGACAGCAATTTGTCTATACGTATTTAAGTAAATTGGAGTTCTATTAATGGCAGTATGGCACGCGTTTTAATGTAGAATATGTTAATTATTCCTCAAGTAATTACTTAGTGGAAGCAGTTAAATGAAGTAGTATGGGAATCTTGTATCTGTATGATTTTTAAGACACTGTGATATTTTTTGATAGTTTTTAGCCTGCATAAATAAAATGACATTTACGGCCCTCTCTCTGACATAAATTACACAAACATCGAAACACCTTGATGAAAGCATCAGAAATAGTGGTTTGGAAAGATATATCTTACAATATTTATAACTTGTTGTGCAGGGGACCAAGATTGTAGATGAATCTCATGACCAGGATACCACTGATCTGCATAAATGTGTTGCCTTTATTCGTGATTTCCATACAGATACCAAAGATACTGTAAGCTACCTGTAATTTATATCCATACTTCCAATTTATTGTCACTGGTTTTGTATGGTTAAACATAAATTCCGCAATGCTTGTATATAATAAGCTCTTAAGTGTACATGTAAGAACAAGAGTTCATGTAGGTGCTTGCCTTTTTCTTTTCTAACCAAACATTAGAGATTTGAAAGCTTAAAAAATACCACCGTAATCATTAAAAAATAATTTCTTTGTCTATATTGTTTCCGTATACCAAATGAAAGGATAAATTCTAGCTTATCGAGAATTATAGCTTTTTCCTGGTAGTTATATTATCAGTCTGTTCCCAAAGGAAAATGTTAGGGGTCCCAAATTGGTACCCAAGAAACCCCCTCCCCCAAAATGCCACGTGGCACATTTTAATTGGTTTTAGCAATATTAAATGACATAAACCCCCTTATATTCACATAAAGAAATCCAATTAAAATTTCTCATTCAGCCACGTCATTTGGGAAAAAGTTTTGGTACTCAATTTGGTTCCTCTAGCACTACTCATCCCCAAAATAAGAAAAAACTGTTGGTTTCATTTTACTCTTTTTGCACAGTTATGTAGTTTTAGGCGTATATCTTGAAATGTGAATGTATATATGTATAATGTGTTGATCTAGTAAAGTGTTTGTACTTAAATATTCTAAGACGTGAAATTTAGCTTATACGGCACTCGGGCTGGTGAATTAAATATTTAAACAGCAGAACAGTCAACAGTGGATGCCCTACTTGGTCTACTCTTACACTAATTGTGCCTAAGCTCTTCCAAACAGTGGCTGAGTGGAACTCTAGTTTAAGTCTGAGTTTTTGGATTGCGTTTCATTTTTATTCCTGTAGCTTTTCTTGGTTTGGATTCCATTCATGTGACAGCCTTGACAAATGACATACATTTTCTGAATGGAACCAGTAGTGTGCATGCGTATTTATATTGACATGATGGAATCCCTTAAAATAATGATAATTTACTTTTCCAGTTATGCATTCTTGTTGCTGGAGCACTTGGTGGAAGGTTCGACCATTAGATTGGAAATATCAATGTTATATGTCATTTTTCATCAATACGGATAATCCTTCTATCTGAAGATTCCATAATTCAACTTCTTCCAAAGGCTCGTCATCATGAAATTCATATCCAGAGTTCAGTTGAAGGCCCACATTGTGGACTAATACCAATTGGTACGCCTTCCAGAAGTACTACCACCACAGGGCTTCAATGGGACCTCGGTAAGTGCTTAAATCAATGTGATATAGTTTTTTATGTCATCAGGCAATGCGTTGTACATGAACATTACATATTTACATGTACATCTTTCATCAGAAGAGAACAATATACTCCCCTTGATAAGGCTACATTTTCATAATCATATACTTGCAATAAAGGGGTTAGACCCTTCTTTCATGTTTGTAGGTTCCAGCCTCAGCTTAATGTATCAGTTTTTTCATCTATATTTAACTGTATTCCTGGCACATCCATTTTATCAAATCTAATGCACGTTTATACGAACTGTATTCATGCAGATAATACAGAAATGAGATTTGGTGGGCTAATTAGCACATCTAATATTGTCAGAGGTGAGATCGTAACCGTGCAATCTGATTCTGATCTTCTTTGGACCATATCATTGAAGAGATCATGAAGAATATTGAACATACAAGATGGGGATTTCTAGTTGCAGATACGTAAATTCTCTTCTCATATTATTTCCATTCCAAGGAAATAAATTGAATGAGGCGGCCTGCATAGCATACAGGGCCTTTGTCTTTTATACATTTTTTGGCCTCTACAAATTTTACATTTCCAATTATTCTATTTTTGGTGAGTTTTGATATATATGTAATCACATTCTAATATTCAATTATATGATTCACGCTTCATATCATCTGATTCTCTTTTATAGCCTCCCTCTAATCTAGCAGTATCTCTGGCGACTATTGAAACTAAGCAGGGGCATATATCGTTATAATACAATTGACTACAGATATTTTCTGATATAACTTAATTCATTATAATTTCTTATTTACGATAAACTTTAGAAGCAATGCTACTGATGGTAAAATTTCCATTAAAGAGATGATTTGCAATTACCCCTCAGATAATTTGACAATTATTTTATTTATCAAAACCAAACATTCTTTTCTTTAAATTCAGATGCTTGTTGCCAAGCTTTACTAGTTTGATCAAAGTGGAATAGAAACTTTAAAAAGTAAAGAAACAAATTATAAAGGCTGCCAATGAGTAGAAATGTAAAATATTTTCTGCACAAAATTAGTACAACAGGAATAATACATAACTTTTAAACCCTGTATGCTGAAGCTTGAATCATGCAATTTGGTTTAAATTTGTAACTGTTGAATAAGATTCCGTAAGGAGGCTGTTAACAGTTATGCTCTACGCAAACAAGTCAGGAAAATGTTTGCAGGCCAAATATATATATATATATATATATATATATATATATATATATCTCAAAGCATAGGACTTTTCTATAATCATCTTCCCCTCTGTACTACATATTATCTTGCAAAGAACAAATAGCATTGCTGTCATGCAGAATGAAACATTACAACATGAAAGGTCATCTCCTTGGACCTTTATTTAATAAGGCTGGCGTCTGTTTTTTCTCAAAGATTTCGTTGTCTTCATGACTAATGTGCTTGATATCCATGATCGATTTGTATCACAAGCCTCGTCTGATAACCAGCAACATAAGCGGCCATCTTCACCACCTGTCCAGCCAAATATACCCTGACCTTGGGAGGCTGGAGATTTGATGCTAGATACAGGTAATATGCTTCTGATAATGCCTGTGTGACCACCATGAAAAACAGCTTCAGGAGCCAAAATTTCCCTGCTTCCATTATATTTCACAGGGAAATAGCCCAATGTGCCATTATTTGTGCCACCAATAACCCATAGACTATCATCCTCACGGGAATAGTGACAATCCACAAAATAATCAACCTACGACAACAAAGCTTCAGTTAGAAGAGGAGGTATGTTATAACTATTCAATTTATTTTTAAGCACTCAAAGGTGACACCTATTCTTGTCCTGTGTTATATGTTAGTAGAGATTTCAAAATGTTCATTAATGCGTATTGTATCATCCACACCACAAATATATCTACAAAAAATAATATCCATGCTAAGTGTATCCATGGACAAGAATGCAACTCTACGAAGACTAAATGTTCTTGATTAATAATACACACTTACATGTTCCAGTGTCCAACTATTTGAGGCCAATGGACGAGCATCCTCGAAGTTAGCTTCAAGTCTTGAGTCTGTCCAATCCCAAACACTGAAGGCCAGAAAGGTTGAAGCAGTAAGCATTAAGCTTTAGAATACATCTAACCATACTAGACACTTGGAAATATCAATGATACTTTTCTCTTAGGTTGTGTTCACTTGGATGGAATGGAATAGAAAGAGAATGTAATGAAATTTATACTCTTGTTTAAGATGATTGGAGAGAAGTGTTTATAATTTTTATTCCTTCATTCCTTTTCTTACAATTTAAATTACAAGTCTAACCTGCCAATTTTGAAAGGAATGCTCCATTCTCCTCCTCATTCATTTCCTCTCCAATCTTTTATCATTGAAAACTTTTACTCACTCATTTTTATTCACTATTTCCCTAAACATTCTTTCTTTCTCCATAATTTTTGTTCCTAATTTTTTATTCCATTCCCTCCTAGTGGACACAACCTTAACGCAGAGAAGCAAATCTATGCGGGTAAACATATCCTGCGGACACTGATGGGAAGACTTACACCAGCAATTTTACTAGTAATTTGGTTGACTTCATTCAATTAACACTTCCAATATCTAAACTTCAGAGCAGTGGAAATAAAACCTCGTTTAAATTAGTTCTGTCAAGCATTATTATGATGACTAATAAGAGATTGAAGCACAAATAATAAAATAGCCCCATCAAGTCTGATCATTGTTGAAGGATAATTGCAGAAATCATCTCCTTGCAGTAATGAGAACTTAGCAAGCGTATTATGTATTAATAACAAGCATAAGTTCATCAAAACTCTCTCTCTCTCTCTCTCATTTTGCAAAGAAAATCAAACATCTTTCATAAGAATACCTTAACGTTTCAATGTGAGTCAAACACCACAAATTTTGATTCCTTTTTCCACAAAATCCAACTTTCCCTATTGAGGTTCCCACATTAATCACCTAGAAGCAATACAAAATTATTAATTAGAAACATGGTGATAGTTGAGCATATCCGATGCAGAACAGCCTAGGAAGAAGTCCGAGGAAACATGGATGCCAGAATTAGTCGTATACTGTTCAATCCATGTCTCATTGGGCTTCTTCCTAGGTTGTCCTGCATCAATATCCTATTCCTAGGGTGTACTCGAAAAAATTAAGATGCATTTGTAGAAGAAAGGATTTTTAATTTGTTCTGACAAGTTAGGTTCAAAAATCATGTCGAGTCATGATAAAATGTAACAGAAGCATAGGGGAAAATAAAATGATGCAGTAGCTTATTGTCCAAATTAGAGAACATCCAATCAAGCAGTGAGCAACCCGAGATGTACTGAAAATACTTAAGATGCACTGCATTCTTGATTAATGTAACTTTAGAAATGCATTTGAAGGAAACAGGTTTTATTTAAATAGTTTTACAAGTGAGGTTTATGAATTATTAAATTATGAAGTTGATCACAATGAGATGATACGAAAACAGAAGGAAAGGGAAAGATGCAATTCTGTTGCTCACTGGATCAATTTCTGTTGCTTACTGGATCAATTGAAAAATATCTAAGCAAGCAATAAGAAATCAGATATGTATTGAAAATAGTTAAGACTTAAGATGCACCTGAATTAATGTTACTTTAGATATGCATTTGTAGAAGAGGAGTTTTTTAAATGGTCTTGACATGTGAGTTTCATGAATTATGAAGTTGAACTTAAAGACAAACTATATTGTAGTAAAAAACAAGAAAACAAAACTCGATAGAGAAAGGAAACTAATAAAGATGGGAGTCTGGGACATGGACTAGTATCCTAAACTATATTTTAGTATAGATTTTCTTCATTATTCAACCCATTATCAATTTATTATGATACAGCTAAAAATCCAACATCAAACGAAAATTTATCAATAAATTTAAATGCACAAGTTATATCACCAATTTGCAAGTACAAGCAGGTCATGAGGTCAAAGCACCACTTGTCTGCTAATAATGAAAACAAATATACTGTATTTCACCTATCCTTCATCAATTGTAAGAGTAGGATAAAAAAGAGAAAAAAAAACAAGTACTTACCGATTCCAAATGATCATCGTCATTGATTTGCCCACTTGTATCAAAAATACACATCAAACCATCAATGGAAGCAGAAACAAGCTTGTTCTGATTCTCAGGGACAAAATGAATCTATCGAGACAAAAAAACAGGCACTTCTTCAGTGTTGTTTGTAACTGTAATAAGCCCATCACCATCAGTGATGCAGAAATTTAGTATTTGTCATACTTTGGTATATAGCATCCCGGTTCAACTTGCAGATGAAGAAAACAATGAGGGGGAACATTAAGGATTTAGATTTTACAGACAGAAAAAAGCAAAATTTGAATAAGCAAAACAAAGGCTTCTCACAACCTATGGAACTCTCATAGAGAATTCAGCAACATTTCACCTCATAACCAGGCTGCATGAAACTAGATGGTAAGCTACCACCGCTATAAAACTCTGTAAAACTCACAAT
Organism: Oenanthe sinensis; assembly: GCA_028671895.1. Taxonomy (NCBI): domain Eukaryota; kingdom Viridiplantae; phylum Streptophyta; class Magnoliopsida; order Apiales; family Apiaceae; genus Oenanthe; species Oenanthe sinensis. Next base: position 39,519,501 of record CM053813.1, on the reverse strand, counting down.
TACAGAGTTTTATAAAACAAAAGTTAAGTGAACTTTCAGATACAATATTATATACTTATTAAGCAACTGAACCTATTATGAATGTCATACAGTACATTCTTAAAGAGTGTGTAACATATTTAAAGATCATCAATGCATTATATTAAGCCCAAAGGTAAAAGCTCTTAAAACACAAAGCACTCTCTTTTGTATGCAACCTTCAATATCCCATCGACTTCAGACACACAGATATTTAGAAATTAAATTTTAAAACTGAAAACCTACATAACAAAGTAGGGACCTCGCTCCACAACTTGATCAATGTTATAGAGGTGTAAGGTAACACATTTATCACTTTCAATTTAGTCAAAGCAATGCAAATTCAGTTGCCACACATAACATGAAAATGAACTGTGAAGTGTAACTACCTGAGTGACATCATCCATATGGGATTCCTGCAAGCAGGCAACCTGTTTTCTTGTCCTCCAGTCCCAGAAGAGTATCTGCATGAAATCAATCAATTAATAACATATACACACCTTTCCAAAAGTCAATGAAGTAACAGGTTCCAGCTGAATGCTACATAATATACACATTTATGGATTTTGTTTCTCAAGCATCTCCTGCAACAGAGTATGCTAATCCAACTTCTCTCCCGCTTTAGCCTAGTCAGAGATGGGCAAAAGTGCACCCAACAAGCCAGAATTTAATAAGAAAGACTTGTAGCCGAACAAAATAATATTTTGAAAAAGAACAAAAATGCTATATTATTCCGAAGGCTAAATTGTAAGGAAAACCTTTAAGTTTTCTCTATATCACTCTCAGACTTCTATATTCTTTCTTAAAAAAATGGGCTACAATTGTCCTTTTAGCCATAAATGGCCATAAAAAAGATGTAGCTGTCGTAAATGGAATTTTAGAGACTTTTTAGTCTTTCACTATTGAAAAAATAGGGTTTTGTTCTATGGAGAACCTTAAATGGAGTACTAATTGGAGAATATATATGTCTTGCATTAGATTCTGCAATATATTACAAGCAGAATATAATGCAGGACATATATGTTCTCCGATTAGTACTCCATTTAAGTTCTCCATAGAACTTTTGCCTAAAAAAATATATGACTAAATTGTACTTTATTGGCATGTACTTTAATTATTTTTCATTTTGATGGCCGAATATTAAAAGTAGCCATATGGGTGGCTAAATTATTATTTTTACTCACTTGAATGGCTCTGACCAACTGCCATTAGACAAAAACTAATGATGTTAAATTTTTTAGTAAATATGAACTCATGGGCTGGGCATTATAGTAAATTTGCGGTCTCTATCATATATACACATATTATACTTACAATATTCTTCATGCACCCCCTTCTACTCTAAATATCTATTTTATATCATTTGCAGAGTGAATTTGGATTTTATTTGTTCTTCATATATACATACATAATTATATACACACACATCCAACTAATATTACTCACTCCATAAACTCTAGTGATGTACAAGATTGGAGGGTTCTTCATGCTTCTGATTAGATATGTTTACATCTCTCTAAACTCCCCGATCCCTTATAAAAAAATATTGACGGTGTTCCTGATGACAATGTTTTTGTTAATTCTGATGGAGGTTAATAGATGTCCAGGGAAAGGAATGCGAAGAAGGGCTGTGATTGGAGTGGCGAAAGCGAGTGAGGGAGAGAAGATAGTGATGACTTCGTGAAAGCTACTTCAAAATTGACATAACGAAACAAAGCTTGGTACGTCTTTGATCGAAAGTGTTGCAAGCCTGGGAATGTTGAGAGTGCATTGGCATTTTTATCTTTCGATCAATACGAAAAAAAGAAATTGGATCATGACTACTTTAATTGTAGAACTAAAAACACATACATTGGACAAAAATGATTTAATATTATTTCATGATGCTCGCAGATAAAATAAAGTCAACTGCTATAATCTTTAACGAAAGGGATACCAATATTGAAGCCAAATTAAGTGATTTGGATGAGGTTACTGAATATACAGCTTAATGTGTGATTGAGCTGGGTGATTGAGTTAGTTACCAGAATAGTTAGATATTATCTATTTCTCTCAAATATATTTGTTGGTATGGTATGTTTCTCTGGAATATATATGTTGTTAATGCTCAGTTGAACAAGTTCTTAAGGTTAGGAATTGATCTACTGGGTTCAGGACATTTTATATGCATAATTTAACAGTTTAAAGGTGCACCAACAGATATACCCTTGCATCTGTTAACATTAAACGGACAAAATAATGGTAGTTTGTTGTAGCCCCTTAAATGTGTAAAAATAATAATTTAGCCATACATTTGATTACTTTTAATATTCGGCCATCAAAGTGCAAAATAATTAAAGTAGAGGCCAACAAAGTGCAATTTAGTCAAAATATATTCATGAAATGTGATAAATGTTGAAACTTGGTTTCATACCAAACACCAATTCCTTTAAGATTCACTCCAATGAATTTTTGAACAAAAATCAATTTTTTTTGTTTTTTCTTCTGCAATGTCCGAAATCAGATTGAGATCATTCTGTAAATCACACTTTTAACCTTCAATTGGTACAAGATTTCTACAAAAAGCCTCTATCAATGGCATGTGCAACATATATTTCCTTTCAGCGGCTTTCACAGCCAAAAGGACAACTGTGCATCGTTAGGGTTGGTTGTCATGGGGTAAAAAAGGCCTGGGTTGAAACATAGAAAACTTAAAGGTTTCTGTACACATTAACTGCACATCTCAGGAAAAAATGTTAAATGTTGCAAACTTGCATCCAAGGATGCCAACAACAAAATACTGCAATTACTTTACCACGATATATAATGGTCTTAGTTAGAGCCTAGTCAGTCATAGATATAAATTATACAGAATTGCATTAAAACAGTGTAGCTTATAAGCTAAAAAAAATACTAAAACTTACATCGAGTGAGGATAACATATATTTTTCTCGATTCAAATTAAAAAGTTATAGTAACTGAAATAACCCTCTTACTCTTTGGAATTCAACTTACAAGTCAGTTTAAACTAAATAGTTGTATTTTGACAAACAGAACAAATAATTCCACCTACACAAACAATTCCTAAACAACCGATACCTGAGACTTGCAACCTGCTGCAAGAAGACTATCACCAACTCCACCAAATGAGAAACAAAACACCTCTTCAGACGGTCCAGCACTTAAACACGATATCTACACCGCAACCATATCATACAAACATTTCAATACATACACACACATAATAACACAACCATCATTAACAATAAAACATAACTACAAACCTCTTGAAACGACCGAGTATCCCATGCTCGAATCGTACCATCCGAAGAACAAGAATGCAATATATCACCCGAAAACATAATTTGATTAATAGTAGAAAAATGCTTTTTATTAAATTCCCCAATAAACTGGCCCGTAGAGGGTGAATATAACTTCACAGTATTAGTCGATAACGAAACCGCCATCGAACTCCAATCATCCCTGCCACATTCCCCCCAAATACAGTAAAACTACCATACACTAATACTCCACAAATAAATCAAAAACTAGATAAATTGAATACTGGACTACCATATATTGATAATACAATGTATTTTTAATCTCGATAAATAAAAAAAGAAAGATATAGTGGTGGGTTACTTGTTAACGATTTGAAAGACGTAATCGTCACCAAAGTTGGTCTGAATAGAGTTTTTGAGAGTAACTCTGTTTGAATTTCTTGGGATTGGTGAGGTTTCTTCAACTTCCATGGTGGTGTCTTCTTCTTCCATGTGTTTGATAGAATTGGGAATGTATGAGGTGAGTTCAATGAAATTAGGGTTTTAGGTTCAGTGAAACCCAAAACTTAAGAGTTAAAAGGGAGTTATTTTTATTTATAAAATAAACAACAACAAATAAATGTTGTTGATTCCTTTTTCTTTACTCATTACCCATAATTAAATCACACTTTAAGAAACGAAAACACCTCAAATATTATACGAGGAGCAAAAAAGTTCGTATTATACTATAATTTAAATAAGTCGTTAAATGAAATAAATATGGTTAAACATATATTTAAAATTAATATTTAATTATATAATTTTTTTTGAAATCTATTATACAATTAATTTTAAAATATTATAAAACTAAAATAGATTATATTATAACATGAGTTTGGCGACGGAAATAATTCAGTAACTAAGGTCAAATATTTATTTGAATTTTTATAAAAATGATATTTAATTATCTATTTAATTTTAAAATATTATTAAATAAATTTGGTTTATTATAGAATTATTTCAAAATTCAAATATGTGATAACATTATTTTTTATTAATTAATTTGGGATAAACTTAATCAGAAAAAGTAATTGCGAATTGAAATTAAATTGTAATCACATAAAATTAATTATAATAACACTTTATAAAATAATATTTTAGCATCGAAATACATTTGATCAATTTTTTACTAATTCGATTACATGAACATATATTATATAGAATTCATATAATTATTATAATATTATTGATTAAAGTATATATATATATATATATATATATAATTTGTTACATTAATGTAACCTTTTTTTGAAAGGAATATAACCTATTTTAATTTTATAATATTTTTTAAAAAAAATTTAAAACATATATTTAATTATAGTTAATCAAATTTAATCATAGAGACTAATTTGAACTGATATTTTAAAATTCAAGAGTATATTTGAACCATATTAAAATAAAGAGCCTTATTTGCTACCGCATGAAAAATAAAAGGGTGTTTTCGCCCCTTTATCCTGGTAATAAACTACTCCCTCCCCTAACTGTAATTTAAAAATTTTATATAATTAAAACAATTAAAATTTCATATTATTGGAAAGTATATATAATATACTTTAAAATGTATATTTTAGTTTTCTGAAATTGTAAAAAAATAATTTTTAATTAAATTTTGTAAATTTGACTTCAAAAAAATTAAAATAGACATGTAAAAAGGAGTGGAGGGAGTATTTTTAACATTATTTTAATTTATTTGTAATAAAATAAAATGTTTATAAACGTAACTATCATCTAATTAAAACTACTTAATTTCAATATAGATGCAGTTAAATTCATAAAATTTGATATATATTATGTTTCATAACTCGTTGTGTTGAGTTTCTTTCAAATTCACCTAGTTGCCTTGTCTAAAATGTTAATTAATATATATACATCATCTAAAATATGAACGGGTGATGTTTAAAATATCAAAAAATATATTTTAGTTTAAATTCAGATCAAAATTAAATAATTTTAATTAAATGACTTTATGACCATTTTACCCTTATAATTTATGAGTTTATGTTTACCCAAAATCTTTATGTGTTAGTTGTTAGGTTTAGGTCCATTGGAATAAAAGGTCCAAGCTCTAATGGTGCATCTAACTAAAAGACGGTATTAAGATTCACGGGTCTCAGGTAAAATTGATTTTTGAGACCTAATCTATATATATTCTATATATCGAAAATTTAGGACCTTTATGTGCTTGGGGCTTAGGCGCGTGTATCGTTCCTCTATTACCAAGGGCACCCCTACTAAAAAGTCGTGTTTTCGATCACATCTACACACTCGACGTATACAAAAATATATTATGATGTGATTAAAATTATGTCTTTACACTTAATAATTTATTGAGAGGTGGTCATACTGGCCTTTGAATGGTTGATCATGTGCACTATATTACTGCATGTAATAAATATTCCAAAGTGTTAATTATACAAAAATACTTTTTTTATAAGAAAATATTTATATTGATTAAGTCAGCAAACCATTACAAAGAGATTAATCTTTAACTAAGCCAAAAGAACCTACTGAGACACTGGACCCATCTTAAGATTTAATAGCATGACGATGCAACTAATATTAACAAACAATAAACAACAACAGCTTTACTCTAGATACCAGCATTATGGAGCTCTTCGAATTTTGCCATTTCCATTAGTACTTGCTCGACGTCCATTAGATCATTTGGAAATTCAAAAAGCTGACATTCTACCTCCTTTTCTTCAACCTGAGTGTGACCATTACCTTGGTACAACGCAATTATTTCTAGGATTGGAGCTAAATTGTCACACACTACATACTCGAGAGTTAATAGTGATGACTGGGATGATCTGCAGATCCAAATCAATTATCTCTTTCTCAAATTCCTTGGACACGTGCACCAGTTTTTTTATTATTGATCAAGTAGATTGCTTTTTGATGGAAAAGACCCTTGTTTGATATTGCACTATAAGCAAACAACTTCTCATTTCCCTTAGCTTTTTGCAGAGGAATCTCCACATCCTTATGCTCTTGAATAATTCCCCTTCCACAATTAGTACTTCCATTTGCCCTAAAATCCAAGCTGAGATTTACATTAACCATATAGTTGTTATAGTTGTTATAGTTACATTATTGACCAGTTCATCCTCTTGATCAATGATTGGATCATCATCTAAGAAAAAATCATTGCTAACCACACTGTTAGCCAAAGAGATATCCGGGGTTGCAGCGTCCACAACTTTCCCAAGTCCCAGATTGGGCTGAATATCTAGTGCATGCAACTACAAACTCAGGCCCATATCATTATCCATAATTTGTTGGAGTTTCCCGAAGGGTATTTGGACTGTCACAGGGGAAGAAGCTGTTGCCAGTCCTTGAGTGGTCAAATAAGCTGATGCAACATTCATATCTGGTAAGGTTAAGGAGAAATTTCTTGAAGTGATTCCATGCTTAAAGTGGTTGGCATGAATTGTGTTTATCTACCTCAAAGCTTCCTCGATCTCCTCTTCCTCTTCAAAAAGAACCTCTTCCCGATCCCGAATTGCATGATACACATCTCATTATTTGTTGTGAAAAGTGTTTTGAATTTCTTGAGTCTAAGAGCTTCGATCACTGCAGTATGCATTCCCCATAACTCAGTTTAAACCATATTCATCCCTTGCATTGGGCCCATGGCTACCCAAAGCATCCTTCCTTCTTCATCACGCATGATAACTCCAATGCTATTTTAGTTACCATTTTGAGATGAATTCTCTGGTTCAATACTTTGAATATTAATTTTTACAAATTCGGGCTCTGGTAGAAACCAAGCTACATCCATGATGTTTTAGATGAACTGAGAGGAGAAGAAGAATAAAAGAAATGATATGAGAAGTGTAACAAGATAAATGTAATGAGGCTGAGCTAGGATTGTGAGAATAAAAAGATTTATGAGGAATCCTCATAATTGCCTTGGAAGATGGAAAAAACCCAATGCAGCAGTATTGTCCAGGCCAATGTTTGCATGCAACCTATTCGGCCAATGGCTGAGAAAGCTTACCTTGGTTAAGCCAACACCTAAAAAGAAAGCATATCCCACAGCTAATTTGTTTAACCGAGGAGGTTATGTCTTCATTAATACCAAGAGTTGTAATAAAGCCATAATGCTACTTTAAACATACTCCAATAACGGTCAACACCTTTATAATTTCCTTCCCTTTCTAAATTCTTTTGTTGTGATTTCTTTATCTCAGCATTACATTTTGGTAGCCCACTGCAAAAGCCCAGTAATGCAAACCTTAAGGCTTAAATGTTGGCCCAACACCTCCAGTACTCTACTATTCCACTTTGGGCTATTCCAGATTTGGCTAAGGAATCTGCCATCTCATTTAGTTCTCGTGGTACATAACTAAGTGTCAACTTTTCTTGTACCATATCCTTGATAACATTTCCTTGGATAAAAATTTGAACTCTATTAACTTTTCATTCTCTGATTGTTGATATAGATTGAATAGAATCTGAGCATCCTAACATTGAATCCTTAGTACCCTTAATTGAAGATACTATCTGAATTACATGCACCATTGCTTCAATTTCCACTTCTAGGCTAGATGTACCGTTTACTAGAGCTGAAAAAAAATACACCATTTTTCCTTATTTATTTTTTATGGTGCCCCCCATAA